>JANAVB010031019.1:13739802-14134802 GCA_029216955.1 Iris pallida | reverse complement strand
TCAGCAGCTCGGATTATCAGGCGAGTACATTCTCTGATAGTTCTTTCATTTACTTGTCAAATTCTATATTTCAGTTTTAGTCAGTTCTATTTGATTCTCGGTTACAAACACGAATTAATATTTTCTGGAATTCATGTATACGACACACATACCTTACTTGTCTAGCCTCAATTACAAGAACCACTACAAGAATCACCTACAAGCACCTTCATGTTCTGGCTAGATTTATTCTCGATTTACGTGTCATGTTATGGATTCACTTATATTGTCGGGCGGGGAAATACTTGAGTAGACATGTAAACATTCCTAAATACTCGAACCACCTCCCTGTGAATTATACAATCTTTAAATTTAAAACAGGATGCGCGAGGTCATAGGTTGCACGAGCTTCTAAAATATATTCTAGATTGTCCGCAGTTCTATGTTGCGCGAATTCACAGAGTGCGCTTAGTGCAAGTTCGAAGGAACATGAACTCAAGTTCTGCATGAATTCAAGTTTTAAATTACGCAAGTTCATAATTTGTGCCTGGTACAATATTGAAGTGCGCAGGTCTGACATGCACGATTGCGCAAGTTCAGAAGGCACAAGTTCGAAACTTGCACAACACAGTTCATAAAAATGAATAGTGTGTTTTGATGCAGCCGACACTCTAAAAAGGGGAGGCGCAAGTAATGAAGTGCGCACCTACACTCTAAAAAGAGGAGGCGCATGTTATAGAGTGCACAGTCAATCAGAGCTCTAAAAAAAGATGGTCGACTCTGGCATGATGGACTATTGTTAACTGGCACCTAAGTCGGCTCGTTCTCCGATAATCACCTTCAAGCGGCGGGTTGGCTCTCGTGATTCTCGACGATGGTGGCACGTATCGAGGTGCCCTCATCGGTGATGCACGCGATGAAGGTCCAGCGGGGGAGAAGAAGACAGAAAGATGGGGAGAAAACAATTTTTCAGTAAAAAATGAAATTTCTCTCTTAACAGTTATTTATAGCCCAAAGAGATTTCCTGACCGTTGCGCAACTTGCACTGAAAAGTCAGAGTCGGTCACATTATTGACATGCACAACTCATATTAATCCCTTCTAATTCAAAGTATTTCAAATTTTAAAATCTTTCAAACTTTGAAAACTTTGAAGGGGGTCTTGTAGAAGCTCAAAAATGAATGGGCCCATTCTTAAAAAGGTGCCAGCATCAGGTGGTGCCTAGTCACTAATTTGCGCGAGACCCAGGTTGTACCTATATTAAGTTACGCGGGGTGAGCTTCCTCGGGAAGCTGTAACGATTACCATCATTACTGACAGCACAACATTCGGAGAATATCTCTTCGAATCTCGAGCAACGCGGCGATCGAGAAGATTTTGTCAGCAAGTTGACAGCTAGCTCGCGCAAGCTATCATGTGGCGTGAGAAAATTAATTATTACGACACAGAGGACTGAGTTAGAGAGGTGCCAGTTATCAAGTTGCGCCTGGCGCCACCTGACAAGTTGGTGCCATCCGATCAATTTTTGTCCAGAAGCCAGATGACATGGCAAGCATGCCACTAATTTAGAAGAACGTGTCGACTACACTGTCCACGACCACGCGCATCTCACTCATTGAATGCCACGTATCTCCAGCAGTTTAAGTAACCGTTCGCACAACTAGATAGGTGGCACGCAACTCAATGTGTGTGCAACTCAGAAATAGTTATTTCAGAACTCTATAAATAGGGTTTTAAATCAGTTCTTAGGCATCACTAATGATCATAATCTACTGACAAAGTGCTGCTGTATTCTCCAGAGGCTTGTGTCTTCAATATCACATAGTCTAAGGGATAAAGTGATCGTCTTCTGATCAGATTCCTACAGTTATCCTTCTCCAGAATTCAAGTGTACTAATTGTACTTTCTTTTTCTTAGTTTGTAAATCAAACTTTTGTTTTTGCAAACAATGGTGACTGTCGAGTTCTCCGAAGACGACGATGATTTTGCTGAAGCCCCTGAATCTGATCCTTAGACACAAAGGATGGACACTCAATGGGAACTTTGCTTCGAGTAACGTGAGCCACCTACCGAAGATCAGTTGGTTCAAGTCGATGTCGGAGACGAAGCTTCTCCAAGACCGACCTTTATCAGCAAAAGTCTTCCTGAAGCAGATAAACAAGAACTAATTCAGCTTATTAGGGAATACATTGATGTATATGTCTGGAGCTATGAAGACATGCCGGGATTGGATCCCCAAATTACTATCCACAAGTTCAACATTCTGTCGAATGCAAGGCCAGATAAGCAACAACAATGTCGATTCCGACCTGACATAATGGATGCCATAGAAGCTGAAGTCAAGAAGCTCATCGCTTGTGGCTTTGTTAGAGAATAACAACATCCTGACTGGGTGGCTAATATCATCCCAGTTATGAAGAAAATAGGGAAGGTCCGAATCTGCATTGATCTTAGAGACCTCAATAAGGATTGTCCCAAGAATGAGTTCCCTCTTTCAATCACTGATGTCATGATCGATAACAGTTGCGGGTTCGAGCAGATGTCTTTTATGGACGGATTCTCCAAATATAATCAAATCAGGATGAACCCCGAAGATGAAAAACATACATCTTTTTGCACTCCTCTAGGAGTCTATTGCTACACCGTTATGCCATTTGGTCTCAAGAATGCTGGCACAACCTATCAGCGGGCCATGAGCACCATCTTCTGTGAATATTTATGAAAGATAGTCCAATGCTATGTCGATGATATTGCTGTCAAAAGTCGTCTAAAGGAAGACCACATCCAAGACTTAAGAACTATCTTCGATCTAATGCGCCAGCATTAACTCAAGATGAATCCCACCAAGTCATTCCTCGGAGTCTCTAGTGGCAAATTCCTCGGATTTGTTATTACCTCTAAGGGTATACACGTTGACCCTGAAAAAGTCAAAGCCATTCAAGAGATGGTTCCTCTACGTAACCTAAAAGAGATAAGAGAATTCCAAGGACTTGCGTACATCAAGAGATTCATCTCAAATCTCTCTAGACCCTGCAGACCGTTTACTTAACTAATAAAGAAAGGTGTGTCTTTAGTTTGGACTGAAGAATGCCAGCAAGCATTTAAAGACATAAAGCGTTATTTGATAAACCGACAGTCCTAGTACCTCCAGTCACAGGAATACCCTTCCTGATGTATCTCCGAGCAATGGATCATTCCTTGTGCGCTTTACTAGCCCAAAAGAATAAAGAAGGTCATGAGCAAGCCATCTATTATCTTAGTCGTACAATGATCGGTGCTGAACACCGATACAGCCTAGTAGAAAAAGAATATTTAGCCTTGATGTTTGTTGTTCAGAAAACACAGTATTACATTACGGGCCAAACCATTCATGTCATCTCCAGAGTCAATCCTCTACGAGTCTTGATGAAGAAGCCAAGTACACTCAATTTTAGACTCGCTACATGGGCCATATTACTAGCACAGTATGATATGGTCTATGTCCTACAAAAGTCTGTTAAGGATCAAGCACTAGCTGATTTCTTGGCTGCTCATCCGATCCTTGAGACATCTAAACTCTATGACGAAATTTTTGATGAAACTCTGGAATCCAATATGACTTTAGAAGGAATTCTTGCTTGGCGACTATTCTTTGATGGTGCTTCCAGAATCAGACATAAAGGCACTATTGTCGCTGGAGTTTGAATCGTTCTAATATCTCTCGAAGGACTGGCAATTCAGAGAGCTTATTCTTTTGACGAGCCATGCTCTAATAATGTTGTTGAATACAATGCTCTAATCATCGGTCTCTAATTAGCCAAACAATTGGATATCGACTACTTTAAAGTATACGAAGATTTTAAACTCATTGTCAATCAGATTAGAGGTACGTATAAAGTGCGACATCAAGATCTCGTTCCATATCATGAAGCAGCAGTCAAGTTTGCTACATCGTTCAAAGGTTTCTTTATTGAACATGTACGTAGAGCTTGCAATACCGAAGATGATGCGCTTGCCAATCTAGCAGCAGTATTAGCAATCCCTGTAAAAAGACAACAGATGATCGTCATCATTAACAGGGAATTATTCTGCATTGAGAATAATTTGTATCTGGAAGCCAACAATTCAGTCGAGGTCTACACCATAAGTGAAGACTGGAGAGCTCCTTTTATCGACTTTGTGGTACATGACATCCTACCTGAAGATCCTAAGGAAGCAACAACAATCCGTCGACGGTCACTTCGTTTCTACTATAATCATGCCTCTAAAACACTCTACTGATGATTATATGATGGTATGCTTCTATGCTGTCTTACCGGAGATAAAGCAAAGCAGATACTATGTGAAGCTCATGATGGTGTCTGTGGTGCACATCAGCCTGGGCCTAAGCTACAAGATCGAATTCGACACATGGGATATTATTGGCCAACCATGGTGTCAGACGCCATCGAATATTCAAGAAAATGTCGAGCATGTCAAATCTATATAGATTTTATTCATCAATCATCAGAATTCCTGCATCCTACTGCAGCATTATAGCCCTTTGAAGCTTGGGGCATGGATGTCATCAGTCTTATTAATCCACCTTCGTCTCGAGGACATCGGTTTATCCTAACTATAACCGATTACTTCTCCAAATGGGCCGAAGCTATTCCCCTAACTGAAGTCAAGACAAGGAGTGTCATTAACTTCATCAAATATCATGTGAGCTACTAATTCGGCATTCTTCGACAAACTATTCATGATAATGGATCTTAGTTT
Organism: Iris pallida; assembly: GCA_029216955.1. Classification (NCBI taxonomy): domain Eukaryota; kingdom Viridiplantae; phylum Streptophyta; class Magnoliopsida; order Asparagales; family Iridaceae; genus Iris; species Iris pallida. Next base: position 14,130,084 of record JANAVB010031019.1, on the reverse strand, counting down.
GTCAGTCAGAAGTTCACTCGATTCTGTGATGACAACCGGATCAACAATGTTGCTTCTACAACCTACAATCTTGCAGCTAACGGTTTGGCAGAAACATTCAACAAAACAATCATCAAGCTTCTCAAAAAGTTGGTTTCTACCAATAAACGAAACTGGAGCAAAAAGCTTGGAGAATGTCTATGGGTCTATCGCACCTCGATTTTGTACACCTTTCTTTTTGGTGTATGGATGTGAGGTGTCCTTCCGTTAGAGCTGCAGATTCCATCACTGAGAATAGCCATTGCTAATGAACTTATAACAGAAAATAATGAACTCATAATAGAAGCTCATTGGATGTGATGTGAAGTTGTCCTTCCCTCAGAAGTTCACTCGATTCTGTACACCTTTCTTTTTGGTGTATGGATGTGAAGCCGTCCTTCCGTTGGAGATTCAGATTCCATCACTGAGAATAGCCATTGCCAATGAACTCATAACAGAAAATAATGTTCATCTTCGACTTCTGGAGCTTGAAGCATTTGACGAGAAGTTGCTACTAGCTCAACAACACATCGAGCTATATCAAGCCCGTATCTCAAAAGCCTTCAACCGAAAAGTCAAAGTACGAACATTTCAAAAAGGCGAGCTAGTCCTTACAGTCAGATGTCCTATAACTATGACACACATAAGTAAGGGCAAGTTCGAACCAAAGTAGGAAGGTCCCTACGTTATAAGCAAAGTTCTCTCAAACGGAGCTTATCAACTGTCTGGTATGGATGGCCGAATTGCTATGATGCCTATCAACAACAAATTCCTAAAAAAGTACCATGTTTGAAAGTATGTACTATATTTTCTAACTAATATTGTACATACCTCAAATCTTTGAATCCCCAGTGGAGACTATCCAGAATGACAACATCATCTACTCCATCATTGCAAACACCATCTTTTGAAACCCAGCTGTTTTAAAAGATAGAGAAATTTTGACTTACCTCCACTTGATTTACCCTAATTCAAGGTGCACCCCACAATTTTACAAAAATGTACAGTACCCCTACTTTGGACTGTTTTCATCAAAAAAAATTTGGACCAAAATATCCTTGTCTTCTTCCTCTTTCTTCTCACCCTCTCACATGCGGCCAACGCCCCCGCTCCCTCCCTTCCCGCCTTCGCTCCCCCCTCCTCGTCTCCGGCGGCAGCAGTGTCGGTGGAAGCAGGAAGAGGCGGTGGCGGCACGACAAAGGGGTGGGGGCGGGGCCCGAGGCGGAAGCAACGGAGGTGGGGAGGGGGGAGCGGGGCAGGGGTGGTGGCCGCGGTGGAGGGGAGTGGGTGAGAGGAAAGAGGAAAGAAGGCAGGGGCATTTTAGTCCAAATTTTTTTTGATGGATTCCGTCCAAAGTGGAGGATATTGTATATTTTTGTAAAACTGTGGAGTGCACCTTGAATTTAGGTAAATCAAGTGGGGGGTAAGCCAAAATTTATCTAAAATATATCATGTTCTTAAGTCCCAGTTGGCTCAAGGATAATCAATAGATGTACGAATTCACATCCATATTACCTCTGAATACTGCTATCTACATTAACGACTCATCACGTCCACATTACCTCTGATGATGTTATCTCCGAAATAACAATATTGCGAGTTATATTCTGTCATTTCCACATTATCTCTGAACAAATATAATAAGTATTGCTATTTTCAAGAAATATGTCTTGTCCAGCACCTCTAAACATATTTCTTATTCCTATCCATTACTTACGTCTTAAATAGATATGCAATAAGTAATAGAGCCACAAAAAGTTCATCAATATTTTTATTCTAATGACGTGCAAAACATCAAAATTGTACATTCAGCAGAACAAAAAAAAAGTTATCACAATTGGATAGCTTTATTTAAAAGGCTGAGTGCTAACTTCAGTTATCATTCTCTTCAGAGCATCAGCCCTCTATGTTCTGGAATCAAGTACCCTTTGCCTGGCCAAGGCCCTTCCAGATTCTGGATCAAAAGGTTGCAGGGAGTTAACTCGACGTTCGATTTCTGCAGCCTAAACTCGAACAAATTCCTCTCGCTCCTTCTTAGATCATCCAGACGTCTTATGACAACTTGATGCATTTCAAGAACTTCTTCACGTCTCCTGGCTGCTCTGAATGCCTCACGAAGCTTGGCCATCTCGGCTTCTAATTCTTGAAGACGAGCTTGGCATTTAGCCGCTTCCTTCTCTTTTTCTGCGGCTTCAGTCTTATAACGCTCAACAGAAGAAGTGGTTTCGATAATGCTAGCATCTAACTCTGTAGATCGCGTTGAGAAGGTAACCACAAAATCTTCTAAGGCTCCTTGTCGTGCTGCAGACTCGCGATCCATCGCCTCACACTCAGCATCTAGAGCCGCTGGATATTGCCTCTTGTCAGGTCTTGGTAGGATTTGATAGGATCTTCGAGCGCATCCAAGATGTGCTCCAAGAAGCTAACCCTCTCCAGATCGCCAATATTGTGGATGGCTTCAATGATAAAGGAAGCAGTTCTCTTTACTGACTCATAGGGGTGGCCATTCTCTAAGACCATCTGAACAAGAGTTCTTAAGGAAGTGAAGAAAGCGCTGGTATAAGTCTCGATGATGATATTTGTCATCGTTGATACACCAGGAGTAGCCACTTCAGTCCGAACCCCTCCGTCTGCAGAAGAAGATGGAATCACGGATTGTGCACTAGGAGATCTCGGTGCTGGCATCCTTGAAAAGCTTCCTTCTCCAACCTGATTCCCCATATCAAGAGGAGCCATAGTTGAGATGAAGTTGAAAGTTATAGATGCCAATGGAGCTATAGCCATTATCCCTACGGGAACCTCTGCAATCAAGAAGCACAATCATTATGTATCACGTCAAACTGCATCAAAGGAGCCAGGTCAAATAAAGTTAGAAGTTTACCTGAGCCGGCAACGCATACGGGGTCTCACGAGGCACGACATCTCGCTCTTTATAGAGCCTCGCCATAGTGTTTTCTGAGACAGCCGCTTGGCTGCTCCCAGCCTCCGAACTGCCTGACATGAAGTGGCCGCTTCCAGCTTCTGATTCAGCCTAGCCATCGGGAGCTGCTGTCACCTCTGCTTCTTTTGTTTCAATAATTTCAGCTGGGATCTGGATCTCCTCAGCATCAACTTCTTTATTAACTATAGGGCTTTGATGGCCCTCGTCTCCAATAAGGTATTCTTTACCCTCAACAGCAGTTTGGCTATCTTCAGCCGCGAGGTTTTCATCCTCTTCTTCCTCAAACAGATCATTACCGAAGTCACAATTGTTTAGTGCCTCTATCATCTCCTTGCCTTTTTGAGAGTATACAGAGGTTTCGGTCATAGAGGAAGCTAGAACATTCGAAGGTAATATCTCTACAGAAGGCATGATCTCCGGAGTATCTTTGGTTGGAGACGGTAACATTATTCTTACCGTATCGAGTATAGTCACTGGAAAGGTGATCGCTAGACATTGATTCTGAAGAAGGAACCAAAGGAATATCTGCTGCAACAGTTGGAGTCAAAATATTTGTTGTTGGAGTTCCTGCAAATAGAAAACAAATATATCAGCACAAAAGTCCAACGAATCAATATTTACAAGGGCAAGAATATTACCTTTCTGGGATAGCAGGCCTTGCAACGACAAAGACGAGTCTGGTCGACCAGGAGACCCTCCTAGCACCGAAGGAGTAAGCGGAGTTGCGGTTTCTTGCTGCTCAACTTCGGTTATCAATAGTCTTCTCCTCGTTTTGCGCTCGAGCGGCAATGGAGGAGATCCTTCAGATTCAGAAGGCTCATCGTGCACATCTGGTTTCTTATTTTCTTTTAGGATTGGAAAAGGGGTTGTCCCTGTTCCCCCAGAAAAAATCCATGCTTTAGCTTGTCGCGCCTGGGATCTGGTCCTCGCTGCAGGCTGTTCAATAATAACAGCTACTTCTTTCATCTTTTTCGCCCGAGCCTTAGGGGGAGAAGGAGGTTTAGCTGGGACAGAAGGGGTAGGTGATTCTTCGATTCTTCATCTTTTGCTAGTCCCTTTTGCTGGAGATTTTTCTTTCCACTTCTTAAGGGAGATTTCTAGCGGTTCATTCACCTCGTTAGGAAGGCCGACGAGGGTAGCTTCAAGAGGCTCATCTGCAGGAGCATTCTCTTCAGCTTCTCTGAATTCTAGGGTGGTTCTGGCCCCCAACCATGATCGTTTGGCACTTACAAAACTATTAGACAGGGTGAATCCCTCAAAGAAGGTATTGGCCGAAGTATAAAAGTTCGCATATGTGTATAACATATGTAGGCCCATCTCAGGAGTAGCATTGGACAACATGTATTTAATCGTAGCCGAATTAGTGGGCAAATCGGCTAGGTCGATACAGCTCCAGACTACATTCACTACCAAATCGATACACCAGGTGGGAAGGTCTGATCATCTTCAACCATATGAAGGCAGCTGGTGGCTGACAAGCAGCCATAGGCTCTAAATCCATGAGCAAAGGAGAAAGATTCTCGGTTCCACTAGGTGGGGGAACGTAGTAGAACCTCCATTCCGAACCCATATTCAAAGCTTTTCGGCAATCGGCAAAGGAGTTTACTTTCCACCAACATGTGGCAAAACGGCTGATGAAGTCCCCTCCTACGATGCCTAGAGCCGGATCCATCAAAATAGGGATGTGTAGCAACAACTAGCCAAATAAATAAGTATATGACATTTCAATACGGGGGAAATCATCCCGGGTACTAGGATCCGTCATCATAGTATCTGTTAAAAAGCGAAGACCTGCATTCAATCGGTAAGTCATCGCAGAAAGAATATCCATCTTGTGCCCGAATACTAAACGCATAGCGGCGAATAGTACACCGCGATGGATCCTATCAACAATACTGGCCCAGAGGACCACGAATCGTTGCAACCACAAGGATAAAAAGCCAGCCAGAGTCACTTCTCGAGACATTTGTCTTCCACTTTGTCTGACATAAGTCTCGATGGGAGTACCAGTTGTGAATCCACGCCAATCCTCTGTCAATTCTTTATCAATATGTCAGGACCTTTCTATCAACTTCTGGATAGTACTACGATCGAGTGGCTCAAAGAAGCTAGGATCACAATCCAGAAGTTCTTGTGCCTTATCTTCATGAATGCGGCCCAGAAATAGATATGCCAACCATTTGGACAAATAACATATCCCCTGTGCGTGACACTTGTATAGAACAGTGCAGATCATGAAGTGGCATAACAATTCTTCGAAGACTGCCACCATTTTCGGGCTTTTCTTGGCTAGAGCGTCAAATTCTTCATTGGTTGGCACATATTTTTCATACGGGTCTTCACCCATTGGTAGATGAGAAATATATTACATCTCATAAAGGGTGAAGCCTATCTCTCCATGAGAGGTCACAAAAGTTCCCGTCCTACTGTTGTATCTCTCTACCAAGGCTAAAAACAAGTTAAAATTGGTGCAAATTCCACAGGAAGTAGTCCAAATTGGCTCGTAAAGCTTCAAATCCAGTAGTTCATCTTTAAAGTTGTTCAAAGCCCATATTGAAAGATGGTTCCAACGTTTGTTCTCTGGACTTATTAAACCTATCAGCCGCATATTCATATCTGGATACCTTCCTTCAGCCTTAGCAAACAGGTTTACGAAAAAAGGAATTCTAACTAGGATCATCAGAGTTGAATCCTCAGGCGGCACGCAGCTTGGTTTCAGGCCCCTCAAATGAGTATTACTTCTCTCCGATGAACTATAAAATATGTTCTTATTCTGCGGACCTAGTCTGTGGCATATCTTCCCTACTCTGGCATATTGAAAAGGAGTTAGGTCCCATACCATATTTCGAGGGTAGCCGGTATGAGCATAACAGGATAGAGACAGATGTCTCGTCATGTCAATGAGATGAATCAATCTGTTTCCGCTTTGATACACTCGCTTCTCTCGTTTCGCTTTAGGCTGGCAGTCTTTCTTGATAGCTTCGCCAAACAAGAAGGTTGGCTTCTTATGCGGAACCTGATCCAAGCTTACAAGGGGTTCACCATTCTTCAAACATAATAGGGTCCTATCATCCTGAGACCTTAATACAGCCCTCCAAGTCTCAGGCATGTCATACTATGGAAAAAGGACATGAGACAAGTCTTCCTAGTACTCAGACACCCGAAAAGAAGATGCCAGTTCCTCAGCATGAGGGTCTTCCCTCAGATCAACTACAAAAAGAAAATTTAGAGTTAAAAATCTTAAAAATATTGTCTCTTAAAAAGAAATACTCTACGCCAATCATGGATGGCGCAGGGTATGAAAAACCAGTCCTCAGCCAGCGCATGCAAAACGATAATTCTCAAGTCAGATGGTGCATCAATCGATTAGCGCATGGTCTGCGCATAATGACAGATGGCATAGCATGTTGAGAATATGACAAATGGCGTATGGCGTCATTGGTTATGATTGTTTTAGCCAAAAACTCTGAAAGAGGTGGCGCAAGGTGCAGATGGTGCAAAGCATCGACCAGCACTCTGAAAGAGGCGGTCGATGTTGGCCTATTGATCATGCTACACGCAAATGGCGCGAGTAGTCCATTTTCATGTTCTCCGTTCAATTTCTTACCTTCGAAGGCTGGGTTCGCCTCTTCGGCTCTCGCTGACGGCATGATGTGCTTAGGCACTCTCAGTAGGGGCACACGCGAAGTGGCTCCGGCTACTTTCTTTCCCTTTCTGGCAGTGGTGGATCTCTTTGGGGCTATTGCGATCGGTTGAAAGCTTCAAAAGTTGAAGAAGAAGAAGAGTTCGAGAGAAAGAAATTTCAAGTAAATAGTATTTTTCTCTCTCTTCTCAACTATTTATAGCCAAGCCTTAGACGTAACAGTCGCATAATCTGCGCCTGAAAGTCAAGTCGGTTATGATACTGCTCAGCGCAAACCTCTTCTTATTCAAAGTATTTCAAATTTTTAAGTTTTTAAATTTGAAAACTTTAAAGGGGGTCTTGTAGAAGCCTAAAAAGTACAATTAGCATCAGGCGCTACTTATAAATAGTGCCAACAATTAAATCATCAAGGGGCGCTAGACATCATATGGCGCAGGACACTAATAGGCGCTGGTCATCAAGTGGCACTGCCTGCCATGTGGCTATATTCTCGGAGAAGCTAAACAGTTATCATCATGACTGACAGTACGTCAATCAAAAAATCCGTTTGAATCCCAAGCGTATCGCACTCGAGGAGATTTTGTCAGACATGTCAGATCCGTCATAAATGACCAACAGCTGTCTCGTACCATCTGCAGTTGGCACGAGGTAATCAATGACATCTATCATTCAGAAAGTCACAAAACAGCAAGTAGCGTCTGGAGCTACCTAGCAGTTAGCGCTACCTGATCAAACTATCCTAAAATAGTTAGATGACATGGCACACATGCCGCTAATCTCGAAGAACGTGTCTATGATACTGCCTAGTGACCAAGCGCATATCAATCATAGCATGTCACGCGTCCAAGCAGTTAAACCAACCGTGTGTGCCAATGGATGAATGGCACACCAATTGTAATGTGCGTCAACCAGGATAACTACTTAACAGTTATCTCTAAACTCTATAAATATAGTTCCAAATCACTTTCAAAGCATCACTAATGATCATAATCTCTTGAGCACTTGCTGTAGCACTCTCCAAAGGATATCTTCTTCGACATCGTATCGTCCAAGGGATAAAGTGATCGTCTTCTGATCAGATTCCTATAGTTGTACTTTCCTAGAAATCAAATGTACTCTTGTACACTTTTCTTAGTTTGTAATCAAACTTTTTTTTGCAAACAATCACCACATGGTGATTCTTTCCTACGATCGTTGTTTTTTTTTCTGTATAACAAGGATTATGTCACGACCCGCACCCAAAGTAGGGGCACGAGCACGTGGGTACGTCCAGCCTACGCCGCAGTATCGACGGTAGAACGCTGTATAGTTCCTCTATAACATACAACATATAGACACAATATAATAGTACCTGTCATCTCCGTACGGAGGTATATAATGTCACAGCTCAATCACAAGACTTCTAAGGAAGATAGCACGAAATATGGAAATATAATAGAAGAAAATAACTGGAAATAAGTACAAGATCCCAACACAAGTTTAGAGATATAGACACATAACAAAATCCCAAAATAATATGTATACTACAAGTCTGAAGTACTAGCTGGATCGCAGTCCAGGCAAGCCCATCTAACTAGTCTAAACAGACGGTGCGTCCTCTAAGGGCACCGGCTCCACAGGTGCATCCAAGTCATACTCGCCGTCTATGCCATAGCCATAGAAGGTCGAGCAGTCGACCTCTAAATCATCTGTAAACATCAACGGAGTTATCCTATCAGGATATGAGCAAGTACAAAATACTAATAGCAGTTCCATATGAATTGACAAATTCTATAAGAGACAATCATAATGAAAAATAAGATGAAATATCAAGACATGAAATATAAATAGGATATATAAATTGAATATCATGTCATGGTATAAAATACAGGAATGTAGAATAGAACAGGGATATATGATATATAATCGTAAACATAAACTGTGCCATGAGTTATTAGAGCATTATGTGATCGACTTGGATCAAGATCAGGCTGTACCATCTGACTGGCTATGAACAAGAAAAATAAGAACTCTGGGTCAGGCCAGCTAGCATGGTAAGCTATGAACAAGTAGGGTCAGGCTTTACCCTACGTGAAGTGAGGGTATAGCTATGAACAAGTATAGGAATACAAGTATGGTATTGATCACATGACCACTAACAACTCTCTATCCCTGAATAGTATCACGGATTCGGACATGGTACATCATGACACGAGATTCAAAAGCAGGGGGCTAGCCCACTCCCAAACCGATGTTTACACAAGTATAGTAAACAAGAAATATCGCGTACTAATATACCAAGAAAATCCAAGAATAATATCTCATGACAGGATCCGACGTATACTAGTCCATGAACCATCGTGTCAAGAATCAAGTAAGACACTACAACTGAATCGGATATGGCAGATATCAAGACAATAAAAACTATCAGTGAATGTACTCGCCTGCGGTCCTGAGCTGACCGTGAGAACAGATGCTCGGTGTGATGTCACGGACCTAAAGATGAGATATCATAAGTTAATTAGGGTTTGACAGTAAAGGGCATGATATTCTAGTGCATGATATGCAATCTAGGTCAAACTCAGTCAAACTAAGTCAATCTAGGTCACAGCAAGTCAAACCAAGTCAAACTAGGTCAACTGGGTAAAGGGTTAACTTACAGTTGACTTTTGGTCAACTGGTCAACTCTGGTCAACTCTAGGCCAAACTAGACTAATATTGACTAACAGTTGACTTTTGGTCAACTGGTCAACTTCGGTTAGGTTTTGGACAATTCTAGGCAAAGCATTGACTTGTAGTTGACTTTTGGTAAAAAAAAAGTCAACTTTGGGTCAACGGGGTCAAAACTAGACTAAACATACCATTTCTAACATTTACCAACCAAGACTTCCCGTATCTAAGTCAAAATGGCATCCTGATACCAAAATCTTAGTTATACCCCATTACCTTAACTTACCCTTACCAAGGTAATTACCTTTACCTTGCCTATTACCAAGGTAACCCACTAACCTTGGGATACCCCTCTTGGTATCCTAAGATACCAAGACACTAACATTCCTAACCATTATCAACCACTATCTCACACTAACTAACTCATCTAATGCATCTTTTCACATACCTTAACTTTCACATTTACCTTAAGGTAATATCTTGGTATCATGAGATACGAAGATACTCTCATAACTCTCTAACTAACTACTCTCACATCTATACCACATCTAACTTAGGATACTAACAAGCTAGCTAAAAACACTCTAACATTAGAGACTAACCTACCCAACATTACCTTACCTTAATATATTACATATCTTGACAATTACCTACCAATATACCAACATGTCAAACCTTATTTTCTACCACTAAAACAACCATCACACTAACCACTCTACACACTAAAATGTCACTCTAACTTAGGGATTTCATAGAGGGATATTTGTTGAACATATAGGGGTAAGTATTGGGGTCTAATGTGGACATGTTTAGGGTGAAATGGGGGCCACAAGTCCTCCAGAAAACCTGCTGCTATGTGTTCACTGTACAGTCCACATGTTGTGGACTGCTGCAATACAACAGCAGCTATGGCTGCTGTGGTGGCTGCTGTTGTGGCAGCCACCCCCCCCCCTCTCTAACTCCTTTTCCCCCACTACATCTATATATATACCTCTATATATATCACTCACACACACACACACACACACACACACACACACATAGATATATATATATATATATATATATATATATATATATATATATATATATATATATATATATATATATAAAGACACACACACACATGAATATATATATAAAGAGACACACACGTATGAATATACACACTCCAACACCACCACTACCACCACACATGTACATTTATATATACACACATACTAAAATATATATATATATATATATATATATATATATATATATATATATATATATATACTAACATTTATATATATACAAAATATCCCGAAACCTATCCGAATATCCAAATCCTCTCAATTCTACCCTCTAAGGCTTAGACACTTACCCACATAAGCAATCTAACTCGTGCACGCGAGCAAAAATGAGAAACGAGGCCCGAATGGCCAAATGGTCATTCTGGCGACTCCGGGGCGTCCGATTCGCGATACCGCACGATACGGGCACCAAACCTATCCTAATTCGACCCAAACTCTACCCACGAGTTCTAAATAATTATTAGAACCTATTCTAAGTACTAACTTACCGATTCTAGTGTTGGTGCAAAAAGTCACCCGTGTGTTGGAACCTGAAAACCCCAAAAAAGTCTATTTTTATTATTTCTCACGAAATGACCCCACGTATCCAAATATGGACACGTACCTAGCCTCATCTCACCCAAACTAACCTAATTATGTCTAATTAGGCTAGGGGTAATATCCAAACATGTCAATTTAGGGTTTTTTCTAAAATTGGCACTAAACCTAGCCCGAAAGTCCCAAATTGAGTCCAATGGGTTCCAAACCTCTTCTAATGGGTTATCCTACGCCTCGAATATCCTCTAATATGCAAATAACACTAATTAGAAGTAATTATAAAGGTTAGAGTGAGGGTTTACCTCTTGGGAGTTGGAATCCCAAGAAAAAGTCCCAAATCACTTCTTTTTAGGTCAAAGTCCAAAAATCTATGCTCCTACCACCACCAAGCTAGATCTACCTAGATCAAAATCACAAATAAGAGATAAACAAAGGTTAGCACCAAGATTAGAGAGGGATCTAGAGAGATGGAAGAGATTTACTTACTTTGGAGCTTAAAATCTAAAGGAAAAAGAAAGAGTTTTTTGTAGAATGAGAGAAAGGAAGAGAAAGAGAGTTTTCTTACAATGAGAAGAAAGGAGAGGGGTGCTTGCTTCTGGCCGGCCATATTTTAGAGGGTTGGGGGCATTTGGCAATTTACCAAAATGCCCTCCAAGTCAAAGAAATGAGTAGTTTTGAGTTGGGTCAAAATGGTAACTTGAAAACTCCTAATTTCAAGTTCTAAATCTAATTCTAATCCCAAATCCCACTAAAATTAAATGGGATTAGTCAAATATAAATATCTGGGTTTGGTTATGACAAGTTGGTCGGGTCTAGTTGGGTCCAAAACTGACCCGGGTCGCTAGCATAAGTCAAAATGAGACAAAACTCAAACCCGATCAAATAAAATCCCAAAACCCAATATTAATAAATAAATATTCACAAAAATATTTGAATACGAAAAATGACAAAATTATCCTAAATTTGAAAATTGGAGGTGTAACACCCACATCTCAGAACACGTATTTTGGTTAAGCCTGCATGTACCTTGGACCTGTATTTTATTTTCTCAGATTCTGGCCTGCAATTGTATTTTGGCTCGACTTGTAGAATTTTGGGTTTTCTCGTAAAACGGGTTTTGACATGACTTGGTTTTATTTTGTGGAGGAGAATTGGTTTGATTTGGTTTGGTTTGGTTTATTTTGCATTGGAGCACCTTAGCTAACCTCCACCCTACACTCAACTTATCCTCCACCATTAAAATCTCCACCTAACACTCTCTCTCTTCATTACTTTCCTCCATTAATTCTTTTTTTTCTTCCTCTACACAACATTCCACCCATAGGCAAGTGCACCTTGCCACCACATGAGAACCACTTTTTATTTGTTCATTAGCTAGATTAGGCCATGGTGATCAACATTAGTGCTTGACATTTTATGATTTGGAGTCTCCATTGTTCTAGATCTAGGTTTTAATTATTTTCAGATTTACATGATTTTGATCTATTTTAGTTGAGATTTTGTGGGTTTTGATGCTTCCATGTGGAAGAGAATTCAATTTTACTCAAGTTAGACCTTTGAAAATCTAAATTTGGTTTTGATTTGACCAAGATATGAAAATTTGAATTCTTGGTGTTCTTCTCGGCCTGGAGTAGCAGACTGCAGCCTGCGCTCTTTAGCGCAGTGCTGGACTGCGCATCCTCCTCTCGGCCTGCGCTTTTTAGCGCAGCGCCGACCGCGCTGCTTGCCCCTTGGCGAACTGCGCTCAGCCCTATGCGCCATCCACCCCTGCGCAGTTCACCCCTGCACAGTTGGCTCCCTGCACAATCTAACCCTGAGCACTTCAACCCTGCTCCATCTATTTTCCTGTGCCATCTATCTCCTGTGCCAACCATTCCTGCGCCATCCATCCCTGCGCAATCTGACCCCTGTGCCAACCAGCTCAGCGCAAGCCGACTTTTGCGTAGCTCACTCCTGCGCAGTTGGCCCCTGGCATACTTGACTCCTGCACAACCCGACCCCAGAGACCCTTGTGCAATCTGTCCAATCATGGAGAATTGGTTTTATTTTTCCTTAAGCTTGACTCTTCTATAGTCCTGTATATTGATATTTTATTAGATATTTTACGTCCATTTTATATCCTTATGTCTTTTGTCATGAACTTGATTTTACTTAATATGTTTGGAATGACTATTGTACATGGCATGGTATGACAAGGAACTAGCATAACACGACAGTGACCCGTAGTGGTGCACTCCTGACATAACCAACCTGACATGATAGTGGCCCGTCGTGGCGCACTCCTGACAAGTACCCTGACATGATTTATCTTGATGCTGTTACGACGGCTAACTTGACTCGTATAATCAACTTGACACCGTAGGTGTTCCTGCTTGCTTGCTTGTGTAATCCACTTGTCTTGTCTTGCATCATGTCTAGGACGTGACTCCCTGGTTCCCACGGTCAGGGATTCATACTGAATATGGATTAGGCTAATGACTAGATCAAACTATAGTTCATGGAGAATTTTCAGTCACAAGCAATCTCGTTATCTGGGCGCTCTTAATTGGACTTGTAGCTTGCCGACGAGTAGAGCACATTTCCAGCGCACTGTCATGTGTTGCACCCTCTAAGTCACCTAAGGGTATATCATCTCCGAGGCGATGTACCCAACCATACTCTCAACCCGCGGAAGGATAACTGGATGGTCTGCAGGGCTTGGGACTGGAAAATTCTCATTGTACCTTGTTAGTAATTAAGGCTTGTGATAACCCTAGTTAGTTAAGTAGTAAGCCATAGTAATTGCTTGGCCGCATTATGAATGGATGGAGTCCAGCCTTGTCTAAGTCTTGTCTAGTCCCTGTACCTGGCTACTCTTGTACATGCTTGTTTTATTTATCTCTAACAATAAATGGGTGGAGACAGAGTGCTATTCAGGCGAAGGGTTACAACCTCGGTCCTTGTCTGGTTAAGGGTTGTAACCTGGCTCCCGGAATGGTCCCACGTCACTAGTCGTTTATTGTCCTGTTGCACTCTTTATTACTTGTACCTTCTTCCATTTCTTTTCTTATGTTCTGATATGCTGGCTTTTGTTCTTATTTCATGGCCTCCTTTGTGGCACTTGCTCTTTCTGGGGTTTGACCCAGCTGGTTTTGTGTGGCCAGATTTCGGAGCAGCACCCGAGGATCTACCGAACCTCCAGCCCGATGGTGGCGACTAGAAGGAACCCGGGCTACGAGTGGATTTTCTATTTTGTTTCGCTCACTCTATTGTAAATTATTCTTTTGAGGCGTTTAGCCGACGAGCACCTGTTAGCTCGATGCACATTTACTTACTGTCTGCCTACGGGCTATAAACATGATTAACAAATCCTAGGGTTGATCATGTATGACTTAACTCTTGCTAGTCCTTACATTTTGTACGACTAGCTTCATGATCAGCTGATATGTAATATTTGGGACGCCTTTTATTGTATATTTGGTGATCAAACATCTTTTAATTGTATTACTTGCTTGAGATTGAGACAGTAGGCTTGACCTTAAGAGACTGTTGGCTTGTAGTAAACCCTCATATCTAGACAGCCGCGACCGTATAGCGAGATGGACTCATTTTAATATACGTAGATGGCTATGTTCGCCCCCGCTCTCCAGTATTCTGGTTCTGGGGCGTGACAGGAGGTAACAAATCTACCATCCAAAAAAAAATTGTCCTCGAAATTAGAAAAACTAGTACAGGAAAGACAAGCAAGAAACAAACAAAACAATACCTCAAGGCTCGAAGAGATAAGGATAACGCTCCCGCATGTCGTCCTCCCTCTCCCAGGTAGACTCACCTGGAGAGTGGTGCCTCCATACAACACGGACCAAGGGTACAACTTGGTTCCGGAGCACCTTCTCCCGACGATCCAGAATCTCCATGGGCTGTTCTGGATAGTTGAGAGTTGGTCCCACCTCGATCGCTGAATGATCCAATACATGGCTAGGGTCTGCCACGTACCGCCTCGGCTGGGACATATGGAACACGTTGTGCACTCCCTCAAGCCTAGGTGGCAAGTCCAGTCGGTAGGCTACTACACCGATCCTCTCAAGGATAGTGAAAGGTCCGATGTAGCGCGGACTAAGCTTCCTACCTCGGCCAAAGTGAATCGTGCCACGTGTCAGGGAAATCTTCAGGAACACTATATCCCCATCCTAGACATAAAATAAAACTCAGCACACAACCAAACAAACAATCACAAACAAGTACGACAGAAAACTGAAACTAACCTCGAACTCTAACGGTCTCCGGTGGCTATCGGGCCAATGTCGCTGCCTATCCTGAGCCACCCGAAGTCTATCTCTAATCAGCCTAACCTTCTCAGATGCATCCACTACCATCTCTGGTCAAAACAGCACTCTCTCGCCAACATCGTCCCATGACAAGGGAGTACGACATCTCCGTCCATATAGAGCCTCGAATGGCGACATCCCTATACTGGCCTGGTAGCTGTTGTTGTAAGCAAACTCTACCAGGTGAAGATGATCCTGCCAAGAATCCCTGAGGTCGAACACGCACGTACGAAGCATATCCTCCAAAGCCTGGATGGTCATCTTCGACTTTCCGTCCGTCTGGGGGTGATAAGCGGTACTAAACTTGAGCTGAGTGCCCAAGCTAATATACAAACTCCTCCAGAAGTGGGAAGTAAAATGGCTATCTCGATCTGAAACTATGCTCACCGAAACTCCGTGCAATCTCACAATCTGACGAACATAAAGCTCTGCTAGCTTCTCCGTAGACAATCGTACTTTGAAAGGCAAAAAGTGGGCCGACTTGGTCAATCTATCAACTATGACCCAAATTGTGTCTTTCCCTCCAGGAGAGCGTGGAAGTCCGGACACAAAGTCCATGGTGATGTGCTCCCACTTCCACTCTGGAATGGGTAGTGGTTGTAGCAATCCACCTGGCCTCTGTCTCTCGGCTTTTACCTGCTGACATACCAAGCAGCAAGATACAAACTGAGCTATCCCGCGCTTCATGCCATACTACCAAACGTGCTCTCTCAGGTCTCTGTACATCTTGTTGGCTCTAGGATGTATAGGGTATTGAGAGCGATACGCTTCCTGAAGAACCTCCTCCTGAAGCTCTCCACTCGGAACGCACAGTCTAGCACCATGCCGCAGCGACCGAAGATGGACCCATCTTCGGCTATAGAGAAATCGTCGAGCAAACCTGCCCGCACCTGCTCCCTGATGCTCCTCAGGGCAACATCATCATACTACGCTGATCTGACTCTGTCCATCAATTCAGACTGAATCTGTAAGTCCCATATCTGAACCTCTATGCCTGAAACAATCACCTCGATACCCAAACTATCTAAATCGGCCAAAAGATGATAATCTGCCGTCAAATACATAGCTACTGGATACCTGCTCAAGGCATTTGCAACTACATTGGCCTTCCCTGGATGGTACTGCAACGAGATATCGAAGTCCTTCATCAGCTCAAGCCATCGCCTCTGCCGCATGTTCAGCTCCTTCTGAGTGAACACATACTTCAAGCTCTTATGATCTGTGAAGATCTCAACTCACTCTCCGTATAGGTAATGCTTCCACAACTTCAAAGCAAAGATAACCGCGGCCAACTCCAGATCATGAATAGGGTAGTTCTTCTCATGAGGACGTAACTGCCTAGATGCATAAGCAATTACCTTCTCGTGTTGCTGAAGAACACAACCCAAGCCCTTCCCAGAAGCATCACTGTAGATCGTGAAACCACCTGACCCAGATGGCAAGGTCAAGATCGGAGCTGAGGTCAACCTCTTCTTCAGCTCATCGAAGCAGCCTGACACTCCTCAGTCCAGACGAACTCTACGTCATTCCTGGTGAGTCTAGTCATCGGCTCTGTAATCCGCGAGAAGTCCTGGACGAACTTCCGATAATAGCCAGCCAATCCCAGAAAGCTCCGAATCTCGGTAACTGAACTGGGCGTAGACCAAGCCTCCACTGCTGAAATCTTCTTCTGGTCCACAGAGATCCCGTGCTCGGTCACAACATGACCTAAGAACTCCACCTGCTCCAGGAAGAACTCACACTTTGACAGTTTCCCGTAGAGCTGCTCTTTCCTCAGAGTCTCGAACACAATCTACAGATGCTCCTCGTGCCCCTCCGGCGTCTCGAGTAGACCAAGATGTCATCTATGAAGACCACCACGAACTTGTCAAGGTACTGATGGAATACCTTGTTTATCAAGTTCATGAACACTGCTGGGGCGTTGGTCAACCCAAATGGCATGACAGTGAACTCGTACTGGCCGTACTGAGTCCGAAAAGTCGTCTTTGGAACATCCTCCCGCTTCACCTTCAGCTGATGATAACCGGACCTCAGGTCTATCTTCAAAAACACCTTCGTACCGCTCAACTGATCGAACAAGTCGTCAATCCTCGGCAACGGGTACTTGGTCTTGATAGTGAGGTTGTTGAGTGCTCTGTAATCGATACACATGCATACCGTACCATCCTTCTTCGGTACAAACAGAACAGGTGTACCCCAAGGTGATGAACTGGATCAGATAAATCCTTTGTCCTGCAGCTCATCGACTTGCTTCTTCAGCTCTGCCAACTCGCTGTTGTTGACCCTATAGACGTGCTGTAAAATAGGCTCAGCCCCCGGCACTAAGTCTATAGAGAACTCAACGTCTCTATCTGGCGGCATCCCAGGCAACTCCTCAGGGAAGACATCCATGAAATCAGCTATCAATGGATACGACAATGCTTGTCCCGCCAGCAAAGCTCCACAAAACCCATCTATCGGCTCAGCTGCTCCCCTGGCAAACTCAAACTCTGGCTCTCCCGACGGACCAAACAAAACTTTGCCTCCTCTACAGTCTATACTAGCATTGTGCCTGCTCAACCAATCCATACCGAGTACCACATTGTAACTCGGAAGGGACATTACGAGCAAACACGCACTCAAGTTCCGGCCTCCCAGTGTAACTCTCCGCCCCTTGCAAATATTATTAACTAGGATAATGCCTCTTCCAGTCATAATCTTGCAAGTCCTACCCAGAGATTCAGCAATAATGTTCTGTCTAAGAGCAAAAGAAATAGACACAAAACTGTACGTAGCACCAGAGTCAAACAAAGCTAGAGCAGAAAAAGAATTAAGTAGAACAGAACCTGCCACAATGTCTCCCGATGGCTCAGACTCCTCAGCTGCCATCGCAAACGCTCTGCCCTGAGGTGCTCCCTTCTGGTGCTGGATGAAGCGCTACTGCTGAGTCTGAAATGGAGGACACCTCTGCTGAACTGCAGGTCCAGCTGGAGCCCTAGCATGAGGTGCTCGGTCCTGCCCTTCCTTCGCCGCATGAACAGGGCAACTCCTCAGCTGATGATCGGATGCCCCACAAAACAAGTAGACGCCCAACCTCATCCGACAAACCTTCCGAGTGTGCCCCGGCTTTCCACAGAAAGCACACTGGATGTTCTGTCTCTGCCCCTGATGCTGCACCCGTGCTGGTGCCTGATGCTGCTGGAACTGAGGCTGCTGAAACTATCTCTGCTGAGTGTGCTGAGTGTGAGGGCACTTAGACGGCCCCGTACCAGAACTAGTCTCCAGAGCATCACTGTCTCTCTTCGGCCTCAGACCGTAATCCTCCTCCGTAATATGAGCATCCATCAGGATCTACTCAAATGTTGCATCGTGACGCCCAGATGTGCGGGAACGGACTGCATGAATCAGGCCCCTCCTGAATTTACGGGCCTTCTCTCCTTCTTTTTGAATCATCCCAGGAGCAAAACGACTCAGACGGAAGAACTCTGCCGCATACTCGTCCACAGACGAGTTCCCCTGTACCAGTCCTGTAAATTGGCCCTCCAGCGCGCTCAGAGCTACATCCGGATAGAACTTCTCCTTGAAGAGTCTCCGAAAGTTCTTCCAGGTCAATCCTCTCACAGAAGTATGAGGATCCGTACGGTACCACGTCAGGGCGATGTCGAAAAACTGACTCGCCGTGGCTGGTACCTACAGCCTCCTCGGTAACTCTGCCAGCTCTAGGCTACTCTCCACATCCTCCAGCCAATTATCAGTATAGAGGATGCCCTCGGTCCCCTTGAACTCTCGGTGGACCATATTCTTGAAGTCCATCACTGATCCCAGCCTCGGCTGCTGCTGATACGGCTCCAGGGCCTGAGTACCCTGAACCGAAGCTGTAGCAACTCTCTCGACTGCTGCTAGTGCTAGCTGGTGAGCATTCTCCAAGCTCTGCTTCATAGCCTCAGATTGCCTCTGAGACGCCTCTGTCTGCGCTCGCTGAGTCTCCATCATCTGTTGGAGGAGAACAAACATTTGCAACGCATCTGTCGGTATCGGAAGTGGCGGTGGAAGAGTCTTCGGTGTGACTGCAGAACGCCTCGTAACTGGAGGTGGAAGACCTCCCAGAACTGCTGATGCCACTCCTACCTGGACGGCAGGAACAGTAGGGGCAGCTCCATCGACTACTACTCCCACAGCCGGAGGAAGAGGTCCTACAGGGTCGGACCTCTCCGGGACGGTACTAGACCCTGTCGCCTGAGCTCGAGTAATCGTCATCCTGAAGATAGATTGAAGCAAAGAGATCAATATGGCACAAGATAAGACATTATCAAAGAAGGACAATTAATTTTAAAGTGCAAGAAGAGTTGTCATGATAATCGAAAGATCAAAAATTTTCCTAAAATGTGATTGAGTAACTCCTATCATATCCTAGAACCTATATCCTAACTGCAGGCTCGTAATTAGTACTCTAAGTCGAGTACCATTACGAGATCGCACTAATTGCGATATGGACCTGCATGGGCCACCACAAAAACGTGTCACGACCCGCACCCAAAGTAGGGGCACGAGCACGTTGGTACGTCCATCCTACGCCGCAGTATCGACAGTAGAACGCTGTATAGTTCCTCTATAACATACAACATCTAGACACAATATAATAGTACCTGTCATCTCCGCATGGAGGTATATAATGTCACAACTCAATCACAAGACTTCTAAGGAAGATAGCACAAAATATGGAAATATAATAGAAGGAAATAACTGGAAATAAGTACGAGATCCCAACACAAGTTTAGAGATATAGACACATAACAAAATCCCAAAATAATATGTATACTACAAGTCTGAAGTACTAGTTGGATCGCAGTCCAGGCAAGCCCATCTAACTAGTCTAAACAGACGGTGCGTCCTCTAAGGTCACCGGCTCCACAGGTGCATCCAAGTCATACTCGCCGTCTATGCCATAGCCATAGAAGGTCGAGCAGTCGGCCTCTAAATCATCTGTAACATCAACAGAGTTATCCTGTCAGGATATAAGCAAGTACAAAACACTAACAGCAGTTCCATATGAATTGATAAATTCTATAAGAGACAATCATAATGAAAAACAAGATGAAATATCAAGACAGGAAATATAAACAGGATATGTAAAATGGATATCATGTCATGGTATAAAATACATAAATGTAGAATAGAACAGGGATATAGGATGTATAATCGTAAACATAAACTGTGCCATGAGTTATTAGAGCATTATGTGATCGGCTTGGGTCAAGATCAGGCTGTACCATCTGACTGGCTATGAACAAGAAAAACAAGAACTCTGGGTCAGGCCAGCCAGCATGGTAAGCTATGAACAAGTAGGGTCAGGCTTTATCCGACGTGAAGTGAGGGTATAGCTATGAACAAGTATAGGAATACATGTACGGTATTGATCACATAACCACTAACAACTCCCCATCCCTGAATAGTATCACGGATTTGGACATGGTATGTCATGACACAGGATTCAAAAGCAGGGGGCCAGCCTACTCCCAAATCGATGTCTATACAAGTACAAGAAATAAGAAATATCGCGTACCAATATACCAAGAAAATTCAGGAATAACATCTCATGACAGGATCCGACGTATACTAGTCCGTGAACCATCGTGTCGGAAATCAAGTAAGACACTACAACTGAATCGGATATAGCAGATATCAAGACAATAAAAACTATCAGTGAATGTACTCGCCTGCGGTCCTGAGCTGACAGTGAGAACAGATGCTCAGTGTGATGTCACAGACCTAAAGATGAGATATCATAAGTTAATTAGGGTTTGACAGTAAAGGGCATGATATTCTAGTGTATGATATACAATCTAGGTCAAACTCAGTCAAACTAAGTCAATCTAGGTCACAGCAAGTCAAACCAAGTCAAACTAGGTCAACTGGATAAAGGGTTAACTTACAGTTGACTTTTAGTCAACTGGTCAACTCTGGTCAACTCTAGGTCAAACTAGACTAATATTGACTAACAGTTGACTTTTGGTCAACTGGTCAACTTCGGTTAGGTTTTGGACAATTCTAGGCAAAGCGTTGACTTGTAGTTGACTTTTGGTAAAAAAAGTCAACTTTGGGTCAACGAGGTCAAAACTAGACTAAACATACCATTCCTAACATTTACCAACCAAGACTTCCCGTATCTAAGTCAAAATGGCATCCCGATACCAAAATCTTAGTTATACCCCATTACCTTAACTTACCCTTACCAAGGTAATTACCTTTACCTTGCCTATTACCAAGGTAACCCACTAACCTTGGGATACCCCTCTTGGTATCCTAAGATACCAAGACACTAACATTCCTAACCATTATCAACCACTATCTCACACTAACTAACTCATCTAATGCATCTTTTCACATACCTTAACTTTCACATTTACCTTAAGGTAATATCTTGGTATCATGAGATACCAAGATACTCTCATAACTCTCTAACTAACTAATCTCACATCTATACCACATCTAACTTAGGATACTAACAAGCTAGCTAAAAACACTCTAACATTAGAGACTAATCTACCCAACATTACCTTACCTTAACATATTACATATCTTGACAATTACCTACCAATATACCAACTTGTCAAACATTATTTTTTACTACTAAAACAACCATCACACTAACCACTCTACACACTAAAATGCCACTCTAACTTAGGGGTTTCATAGAGGGATATTTGGTGAACATATAGGGGTAAGTATTGGGGTCTAATGTGGACATGTTTGGGGTGAAATGGGGGCCACAAGACCCCCAGAAAAACTGATGCTATGTGTTCACTGTGCAGTCCACATGTTGTGGACTGCTGCAATACAACAGCAGCTATGGTTGCTGTGGTGGCTGCTGTTGTGACAGCCACCCCCCCCCCCCCCCCCCCCCCTCCATCTAACTCCCTTTCCCCTACTACATCTATATATATATATATATATATATATATATATATATATATATATATATATATATATATATATATATATATATATATATATATATATACCTCTATATATATATCACTCACTTATATATATATATATATATATATATATATATATATATATATATATAAAGACACACACACACACATGAATATATATATATATATATAAAGACGCACACACACACATGAATATACACACTCCAACACTACCACTACCAACACACACTACCACCACCACTACCACAACACTAGAACACACACACAAACACAAACACACACACACGTCCACCCCCCCTTCTCTAACTCCCTTTCCCCCACTACATCTATATATATATATATATATATATATATATATATATATATATATATATATATATATATATATATCACTCACACACATATATATATATATAAAGACACACACACACACTTGAATATATATATAAAGACACACACACACATGAATATACACACTCCAACACCACCACTACCACCACACACTACCACCACCACTACCACAACACTAGAATACACACACAAACACACACACGTACATATATATACATATATCTATCTCGCTCTACATATATATATATATATATATATATATATATATATATATATATATATATATATATATATATATATATATATATACACTAACATTTATATATATACAAAATTTCCCGAAACCTATCCGAATACCCAAATCCTCTCAATTCTACCCTCTAGGGCTTATACACGTACCCCACACAAGCAATCTAACTCGCGCACGCGAGCAAAAATGAGAAACGAGGCCCGAATGGCCAAATGGCCATTCTGGCGCCTCCGGGCGTCCGATTCGCAATACCGCACGATACGGACACCAAACCTATCCGGATTCGACCCAAACTCTACCTACGAGTTCTAAATAATTATTAGAACCTATTCTAAGTGCTAACTTGTCGATTATAGTGTTGGTGCAAAAAGTCACCCGTGTGTTGGAACCCGAAAACCCCAAAAAAGCATATTTTTATGATTTCTCGCAAAACGATCCCACATATCCAAATATGGACACGTACCAAGACTCATCTCACCCAAAATAACCTAATTAGATCTAATTAGGCTAGGTGCAACACCCAAACATGTCAATTTAGGGTTTTCCCCAAAATTGGCTCTAAACCTAGCCCGAAAGTCCTAAATTGAGTCCAATGGGTTCCAAACCTCTTCTAATGGATTATCCTACACCTAGGACATCCTCTAATATGCCAATAACACTAATTAGAAGTAATTACAAAGGTTAGAGTGAGGGTTTACCTCTTGGGAGTTAGAATCCCAAGGAAAAGTCCCAAATTACTTCTTTTTAGGTCAAAGTCCAAAATCTATGCTCCTTCCACCACCAAGCTAGATCTACCTAGATCAAAACCACAAATAAGAGATAAACAAAGGTTAGCACCAAGATTAGAGAGGGATCTAGAGAGATGGAAGAGATTTACTTACTTTGGAGCTTAAAATCCAAAGGGAAAAGAAAGAGTTTTTTGTAGAATGAGAGAAAGGAAGAGAAAGAGAGTTTTCTTGCAATGAGAAGAAGGGGGGTGCTTGCTTCTGGCCGGCCATATTTTAGAGGGTTGGGGGCATTTGGCAATTTACTAAAATACCCTCCAAGTCAAAGAAATGAGTGGTTTTGAGTTGGGGTCAAATGGTAACTTGAAAACTCCTAATTTCAAGTTCTAAATCTAATTCTAATCCCTAATCCCAATAAAATCAAATGGGATTAGTCAAATATAAATATCTGAGTTTGGTCATGACAAGTTGGTCGGGTCTAGTTGGGTCCAAAACTGACCGGGTCGCTAGCACAAGTCGAAATGAGACAAAACTCAAACTCGATCAAATAAAACCCCAAAACACAATATTAATAAATAAATATTCACAAAAATATTTGAATATGAAAAATGACAAAATTACCCTAAATTTGAAAACTGGAGGTGACAGATTATGATGCTTTTTCCTACAAAATCCATCATTAGTGTAGTGCCCTGTCCCAACATTGTGCCTCATTCCTCATTCACGAGGAGTGCGGTTAAGAAACACTATCTCTATCGATTGGTCAGGACGGATTGAATTAAGATCATTTTTCATTATGGATCGGCTTCTTCGGAATCAACTCCCATATTAGTGGGCTGCTCCTCGAGGAAGGACTCTGCGGTTGAGTCGAAAGGGACCTCCTACTCGTCTAGTTTCTATGCCGCACTTGCTTCTTTGGATTTAATTTTATGAATGCTTCTCGTGAATGTTTTCAATAGATTTTATTGCTTGCCTTCATCAAACTTTGCATTTTATATCAAACTCGAAAGAGAAGGGTAGAGTGTTGATCTGTTGCTTATGCGATTTCAGGTTATCGTGTAGGCATCGTCTAGTGCAACCGACCTCTTTTCTCTCGCCTCAAGTAAATCAATGTGAGTGGCTGACCCTTCTCCCCTTTGACCCTCTTGTTCTAAAATCAACCGATGATATCAATACAAATGAACTGTTAGATGTAGATGCACAGACACAAAGGATTATTTTCGTAGAACTGTTGTATGCTTTACTTAAGTACATATGCTATGGAACTATTACATGCTTACTTTTACATCTATGCCATAGAACTGTGTTAGGTAAAGATTGATGCTATGAATAAATGTTGCAATAAAAAGGCAGGATACAATAAAATTGGTTAAGTTCTCATGAAGTTTATAGACCATGCTTGAGTAAGTAACTTAGTCTTGCACGATCATGGACAACTTGTGCACAAGGGTTTGGTTCTTTGAATGGTATTCCAAGGCCAGGAACCGATTCGGCCTTGGAGGAATCTGGATAGCGTGTTGGGTGTTAGCATGGGTCATTCAAAAAACTTTTAGCGGGCTCGCAACAACGCTGGAGGGGTCGCCGTCTAAACCAAGCTATAACGTCAAGGATGGCTAGACTTGCCAGTGACCATCACATACACACACTGTTCTTTTAGTTATGATAATAAGTTGACAGGAAAGAATAACGGCACGCTTTGTCGTGGGTAAGTTTCATAGTATTTTACATTGCTCATGCCTTTTTAGTTGCTTACATGAAATTTACTAGGATGTATAGTAAGACCACTAAGTATATGATATAATTTTCTTGAACCAAATGAGAGCACGAAATTTAATTAGCCACCCACTAGCACACGATAATGTACTAATCCTTGCTCTCTACATGTGCTACGAATTAGCAAGGCCGCACCATCTAGCAAGGCAACGTCCGTGTGTTTTGAAGCCTCGTTCGTGTGTCGAAGGCTTATTTCAATCGTTTTGAAGACTCTGCATTCAGTTCAAAGAAGATGGCTCGACTCCCCTTGATAGCAGGTGTTTTGTAACATTTTGGTTGTATAAAAAGGAATGTAATGTATGGAACCACTATATCATCAGTGTTCATTTTGTATTAAAGTCAAATTGTATGCCCGTACGACAATTATTGTAACAGATATCGTAAATGATATTCATTCTCAATGAAATAAAGTTTTCTTATGTTTTATATGTGTTGTTCAATTTCTCTACGTACTCTATTAGATGTTGTGTTTCAAGTAACCTTATAAAATTTCCTTGTACGAGTGCAACTTAGGCTCGTATGCATCATGCTTCGGGGACGACTATCGATTCTTCAAAATCGGGACATGACATAATAGTATCAGAGCACGGCTTTACGTCCTTGTCCTTCCATCTTGAGTCTCAAACCCTTGACCTCATGTCAATGAGATGAGTTGTTCCATACAATGAGTCCATAATATTTTTTGAGACTAATATGAGTTGCCTTCTATTTTTAGAAGTTGGAGAAGTAATGACCGAAAAAGAGGTGCGTGCATCAAGTGGCTCAAGTAGTTCGAGGGCCAAACCTTCTGTCAATACTATGTAGAGGATGCTGCACATGATGGAGACGTAGAAGAAATAAAAGCAAAACCAGCATCGGTAAACAAAGGCGCGACTGCCCAATTCGAAGCCCGGTTCGAGGTACAATTCAAGGTGCAGCAAAAACAGCTTAGTACTCTACAACAGATCATCCAGACAGTTGTGGCCAACGACAACTTCGCCATGACACATGCTATCATCGAGCCTACAGCCCGACCCATCTAAGTCTATCCAGAGGAACCCACGCCCCAACCTGCAGTACCAAAAAGTTATAACTTTGAGGTGTCAGAATTCAAGAAAGCATGACACACTTCCTTCAGGGGTACCGAAGGTCCTTATATAGAAATCGACTTGGTTAAAAAAGCTGGAAGGCCACTTCGAGCTCCTCGACATTGAAGCAACAAAGCAAGTTGCATGCGCACAACTTCAACTACGTTTGAACATACACGATTAGTGGGTTTTGCACAAATGAGCGATCCGACGCGACAACCAATCAGCACCGATCTTTTGGGCTATGTTCCACAAAGCCTTAGAAGTTAAGTACCTTCCTTCAGCCGTTCGTCAAGAGAAGGAAAATAAATTCATGCAGATGAGGTTAGAGAATATGTTAGTGCAACAGTATGCGGCAGAGCTCAACAAGTTGTCCAAATTTGCTGGTGCGTTTCTGCTTACGGAGGAGGGCGCATGACGATTCAAAGTGGGTCTGCGACCCTCTATCTATGTCCATGTATTGGTTAGATGTAGATGTAGCCTCTACAAACGTAGATGAAACATCCTTCCAAATGAACCTCGTAGATGAAGCATTTGTGTCGATGACATCAATACATACAAATGAACTGTTATATGTAGATGCACGGACACAAAGTCTTATTTTCATAGAAATGTTTAGTGTTTTACTTGCGTACACATGCTATAGAACTATTACATGCTTACTTTTACATATATGCCACAGAACTATGTTAAGCAAAAAATTGATGCTATGAATAAATGTTGCAACGATAAGGCGGGACACTCTAAAATTGGTTAAGTTCTCATGAAGTTTACAGACAATGCTTGAGTAAGTAACTTAGTCTTGCACGGTCATGGACAACTTATGCACAAGGGT
Organism: Iris pallida; assembly: GCA_029216955.1. Lineage (NCBI taxonomy): Eukaryota > Viridiplantae > Streptophyta > Magnoliopsida > Asparagales > Iridaceae > Iris > Iris pallida. The sequence continues at coordinate 14,102,974 of JANAVB010031019.1, read as the reverse complement.
TAGGTTCTTCGAACGATATCCCAGGGCCATGGAACTGATTCGGCCGAGGAGAAACCTGGATTGTTGTACTGGGTGTTAGCATGGGTCATTCGGAAGACTTTCAGTGGGCTCGCAACCAGTCGCCGTCTAAACCAAACTATAACGTTCAGGATGGCTAGACTTGCCAATGGCCTTCACACACACACACAGAGTTCTCTTAGCTATGATAACAAGTTGACAAGGAAGAACATGGTATACTGCAACGGCATGCTTTGCCATGGATAAGTTTTATAGTAGTTTATATTGCTCATGTCTTATTAGTTGCTTACATAAAATTTACTAGAATTGCTAGAAAGATCACCAAGTATATCATATAATTTTCTTGAACCAAATAAAAGCATGAAAGTTAATTAGCCACCCACCAGTACACGACAATGTACTGATCCTCGCTCTCCACAGGTGCTACGAATTAGCAAGGATGCACCAACTAGCAAGGCGACATTCATGTGTTTTGAAGCCTCGTTTGTGTGCCGAAGGCTTGTTTCAATCCTTTTGAAGACTCTAGTCTAAAGAAGATGGCTCGACTCGCCTCGATAATAGGTGTTTTGCAATATTTTGGTTGTATAAAAAGGGGATGTAATGTAGGAGCGACTAACTCATTAGCGTTTATTTTGTATTTGAGTCAAGCTAAAAGCCCGCATGGCAACCATTGTAATAGAGCCTTATCAATGATGTTCATTATCAATAAAGTAAAGTTTGCTTCTGTTTCAAATGTGTTGTTTAATTTCTCTGCATACTCTATTAGATGTTGTGTTTTGGATAACCTTATGAAATTGCCTTGCGAGTGCAACTTAAGCTCGTACGACATCATGTCCGGGATGACTATCGATTCTTCGGAATCAGGTCGTGATAATTAGCAATACCACATATCTATATAAAGGTTATTGGTAATAAAACCATCTTGGACTATTCATTGCAAATTACACTGTCCCTTCTAATGCAGGTAGCTAACCGTAGCAAATGAGCCAAGTCATTCGCAAGCTGCTCGAAGCTCGGCTCGATAATAGCTCGTTAGAGCTCGGTTCGTTTAGTAAACAAGCTGAGCTCAAGCTTCATTTTCGAGCAAGCTAGGAAGTACTCAGCTCATTTGAGCTCACGAGCTGGCACGTTTAGGAGCTCGTTTAAGAGCTCGTCTAGAAGTTCGTTTGTTCTTTGTTGAATTCGAATTTTATATATGTTTGTATACAATATGGTTGTGTGCATAATATATTTATATGTCCTTAATAATTGATATTAAGAAACTTTTTTAATTAATTTTTAATAAATGAATTGTTTATATTACAGGTACTTGAATTCAAACCTAACTAGCTTGAAATTGAGCTCGTTAAGCTTGAAATCAAGCTTAATGAGCTTGAAATAAAGTTGAGCGAGCTTGAAATCAAGCTAAACAAGCTTGATTTTGAGCTTATCGAGCTTGTTTATCAAGCTTTCTTATCAAGCCAAGCTCGAGCTCAAACCAAGCCAACATCAAGCTTAATATAAACAAGCATGAGCTCTAAAGAAAAAAAATATCAAGCTCGAGCTCGATTAATTCTAGTCAAGCCAAGCTCAAGCTTACAAAAGCTTGGCTCGACTTGGCTCTTTTGCAGCCCTAGCTAGACTCACTAAAGGTCCCATAATTCTTATGCATTGTACATTAGAACCAATTATCATTATTCTCCTAGGTCGAACTAGTTTATTGGCTGCGGATACCATTCGGGGAAATAAAATCTTGTGCAAAAGTTTTTCATGATCATGCATTCATATGCAACTTAGCTATAACATGCATGATAGTAGAAACTTAAAATAAAACTATGCACACATTCTCTTTTTGTATTCCACATTTCTCGAGTCATAGCTCATAATTTCATATTTCTTAATCTAGGGTTAAACAATGGTGACTCGACGGTCCCAATCTCTTTTTTTCACAATTCTATCTCTTTGTAACAATATTATAACATTTTATATTTTTATTATAAGTTAACAATAATATGTTTACTCTCTTTTATCTAGATTTTTTTATTAATGTATCATTGATCGAAGGACACAACGAAGAAATGAAGTATATTCTTTATTGCTAGGGCATGGCGATAAAGGAAAGAATGATCAAAGCCACTCAATATTTGAGAATTTTCCAGAGAAATAGAATTTTCTATGCATTGATCAAGCCTCGCTTGCGCGTACCTGAAATTGCACCAATAGAGATTCGATACTCTTCTATCTTTCTCTCATAATTCGATACGAATGTGAAAATTGATGAAGACAAACAATAAAAATCGTCCAAAAAAATCAACGAAAATGCATCCAACAAAATAACAATTAAAAACATTCAACAAAAATGAAAAATAAAAATATTTGATAAAGAGACTCTTAAATAGAGTTTATTCTCCAAGATATATGATTCACTACATTTTGGACTAAATTTCAGAGAAGTCAATCCATATGTGGGAAATAGTCTCAATTCACTTTGCCCCGATCAATCAATACTAAAATAATTTTCCATCCTGCTATTTAAGCAACAAGAACACGCAATGCCCTTACTAGGAATGGGGCACTACACCTATCTACTCCATCCTGTTTCTTTCCTTCCAAAAGATCTACTAGCTCCTAATTATTTATTTTCAGTGCCTGCATATTAGCCTCCATAGCTGCTTGCCACTTAAGATCATAGACTGTCTAATAGTACCTAGATGGAACAACAGTGGAGGAAAATACAAAAAGATATGTGATATGTGCTAGTGAACAATTAGTGTAGGTGAGATAATCAGAGTTACCGCTAACTCTTGATGTAGCATCTTGTTCAGTTGATGACGCCATACTTGTTCTCGTTGAAAAGACTTTTAGGGTTTCCATAACGACGATCTAGGTCTGAATATTAATCAGGCATGAGAAAACAATCAAGGTCTCAATCGAAATTAGACCATGATTATCGAGTCTGTAGATAAGAACATAAACTATAAATTTAAAAAAAAAATTGCACTAGGATTTTTTGTGTAAGGAAAAAAGAAGAAACCAAGGGTGGATGTAGAGTTTTGGAGAAAGAGAGATGAAAGGAAGATGGGAAAATTTTAAATCTTTACAAAGTTTAATATAATACCATGTACATATCCGAATTTAGGGTTAGAGTTTAGAATTGGAGAAGGAGATAAAGGAGAAAAGGGGAGATGTTTTATTCATTGATAATAATCTATCATTGATAATAACCCTTAGTGGGGTTGTACCCTTGCGTGGGTGATGGAAAGAATAGATAGGCAGAGGCCGGTGCGGAGAAGGAGCCGTCGTGGCGAGATCGCTTGCCATGGGAAGACATGGTAAGCGAGAGCAGTCGATAGGGAAGTGTGTGGAGGGTTTTGAGAGAAGAAGTTTGTGAGGGGGTTTATATAGGAGTAGGGGGTTGGGGTTTAATAGGGGGTAGATAAGGAGTTTAAACAGAATTTTGGGGAAGGAAGACAGGCACAGTCGTTCGTTTTTACGTACTGATGTTCCGTTCGAAAAATTCGATGGAAAACTGTAGCATGCTAACATAAAATCCGATTGAAGATAAGAACGCATTAAAAGCGTTAGGTAAAAATTAAATATTACGGGGAGACGAGGAGTCAGATTTGGAGTAATTTGTGCTGAACATTAAATGACAAAAAATTTGTCAGCTTTTTGCGTAAATCCGAAAGATTATCCCAATGAAACAAAAATTACTTGTTGTTTCAGTTCAGATGATCTGACAGATTATCGCGAAAGTCCTTTGAATTTTTCAAAGAAGTAAAAAGATGTTCAGAGAGATTTTTCAAGAAGACCGATCTCTTGACAAATGAACGAGAAACGATCGTTGACAAAGGGTTGGTGAAGATATCAGCGAGATGATGCTTAGTATCAATGAATTCAAGATGAATGTCTCCTTTTAGTTGATGATCACGTAGAAAGTGGTGGCAAATCTTAATGTGTTTCATACGTGAGTGACATATAGGATTTTACGTAAGATTAATAGAGCTAATATTGTCACATTTGATAGAGATACCATTAGAGGAAATTTCGTAGTCAACAAGTGTTTGTCTCATCCAAAGGATTTGTGCACAACAACATCAAGCCGCAATGTATTCTGCCTCTGTTGTGGAAAGGGAAACTGAGTTTTGTTTATTACTAAACCATGAGACCAATGATTTCCCAAGAAATTGACATGTGCTGCTGGTGCTTTTTGGTCAATCTTGCATCTGGCAAAATTTGCATCCGAGTAGCCGATAAGCTCAAAGAATAGAGATTTTGGATACCAAAGTCCCATATTAATGGCGCCTTTGAGATACCAAAAAATGCGCTTAACGGCACATAAGTGTAATTTTTGGGGATTTGCTTGGTATCGTACACATAAACAAATACTAAATATGATATCCGGACGACTTACAGTTAAATAGAGTAAGCTACCGATCATACATCGATACTTACGAATATTAACCGATACACCATCATCATCTTGATTAAGCTTCATTGTAGTGGCCATATGAGTTCTCATTGATTTGGATGTGTCCAGTTCAAAGCGTTTAAGAAGATCCTTGGTATATTTGGCTTGATTAATGAATGTGTCTTGAGGTCCTTGCTTGATTTGTAATCCAAGAAAGAAAGATAATTCTCTCCATCATGTTCATTTTAAACTCATCCTACATAACTTTTGCAAAATTTTCACAGAGTCTTTTGTTAATGGAACCAAAAATGATGTCATCTATATATATTTGAACTAATAAAAGCGTTCCATTATAAGATTTGATAAATAGAGTGGTGTCAACTTTGCCCTTAGTGAAGTTGCAAGAAATGTTGGTGTTTTTGCTTGTTGTTGTTAGTGTTTTGCTTTAGAAACTAGAAAGATAGTCCTACATTAGAAAAACCAAATGGATGGTATCTCTATATAAAGCTTTGCTTGTGTTGAGAGATCACATGAAGTATGGAGACGCATATGGATGCCATGTGGGAGTATTTTTCTTGTGAAAAGAATGCTAAACCAACAAAGATGCATCAATGCTTTTTATCATGCTCATTGGATAATTTTCTTATGGAGCTAAGCCCCGACTCGAACTCGAACTCGGGCTCAAGGGCGCAAAGTGGCGCTTTGTTGGCGCACTTTGTACATCAGCATCGGCGCAAGGCGCCTTGTGCGCAGTTAATATGCTCGTGCGTTCGTCTTTGTGCGAGTCGCATGTGCAGGGGTCGTACAGGTGTACGCACAGAAGCTATGGGGTTGTGGTGCTGCTGTACACTGCGTGGCCGCACACCTATGCTGCTGCGCGCTGAGCTTATGCACGTTTGTGCTATAGTGATGTGCTTTTACAGCATGGTCGCACAGTTGTGCTGCTGTGCGCTAGGCTTCTGTGCATCTGTGCTGCAGTGCTGCGCTTCTGCACGTTTGTGCTATAGTAGGCTTATGGGCTGACGAGCTGAGTGGGCTAAGGGGTAGAGGCGGCTATTGATGTGACTGATTGGAAGATTTGAGCGGTTATAGAAAGATTGAGTCAATTAATCAGATCCATCTTTTGTGAGATTTGAATTTAATTCATTTAAATCTTTCCATTATTTGCTCCTATCTTTTCGCAATCAGTTACGGCCAGGAATAGAATTAGGGTTTCGAACCCTTCTCTATAAATACTCTTTTCGTGCCTTCATTAAGGTTTCATGATAAAATAAGGAGACGAAGAGAGTTGTGCCGCCGCTGCCATTGGAGTTCTTCGAGTTCGTGAAAGGAGGTGACAGGGAGCGTTCCAAAAGTTATTTCGAACTTGCTGGTTCCTGGGAGCAGATCACAATAGGGTGAATCTTGCTTTGAGCAACGGTGATCATTATCACCCCAGCAAAATTGTTACATCAACTTCGGTTGAGAACGGATATTCATCTTCGTTGCATCAACTTCGGTTGAGAAGGGATATTCATCTTCGTTGCATCAACTTCGGTTGAAAATGAGTTTTCATCTCTGTTTTAGGAGAACAAATTTTTCGTCTCTCTGGAAGTAAGAGATCGAGATTTCCATCTAACGATCTGCTTCGGGATAACAATCTCAAAGCAAGATTCAGATCTGATAGAGAACAATCGTGCACAACTTCTCGATACAAGTTTTAAACTTAAAAAGTTTGACAGGGAGCATTTCAAGTTCTGGAAGAGAAAGGTCAGCCTTAATAAGCATCGACTATGTGTTGATAGATCCTGAGCTTTTGATTCCAGAGGGTAAAAATGCTCGAAGGGTTGCTGAAGCTATGGCTTTACAGTCGAAATGGAGATGGGATAACAACCTTTACAAGTTGTTGATCCAGAACTCGATGGAGGACTCTCTGACGGAATCATACAGCAAGACGTTCAATGCAAAGGACGTCTGAGAGTCTGTAGAGAATCTCTATAAGGCAGATGAGAACAGAAACAAGATCCACGTGACCGAAAAGGTTTGGAGGATGCGGTTTAAGGACGACAAAACCATGTTGACTCAAGTGAAGGAGTTCCTCAAGTTACGTCAGAAGCTGGAGGATGATGGCATGCCCTTGGTCGATGCTTTCGTCGTCGAGGATATTGTCGCTAAGCTCGCACCTGGGTGGAACAACTTCATCGAGGACATGCACCACAAGAAGATGGAAGTGGATCTGGAACGCCTCTTACACTAGATACATGTTGAAGATGAGTTGAGGGCTCAACTCAAAGTGAACGCCTTGTCCAAGCAGATGGCTAAGGCGAACATGGTGTAAGGAGAAAATTCTAAAGGGAAGCAGAAGGCTCCCTACCAAAAGAAGAAAGATATTCACCATCTGAAGGTAAAGTTGGCTCAGTTCAAGCCCAAGGAACCTGGTTCTTGTTTTAACTGTGGCAAGAAAGGCCACTGGAAGAGGGACTGCAAAAAAAAACCTAAATAAAATGAGCAAGGTGTGGCTAACTTTGTTGCTATGATTGTACAGGTTAACTCAGCTAGTATTGACACAGACTGGTGGATAGACACTAGAGCCTCGTGTCATATTTGCTCAAAGAAGGAGTGGTTTACCACATACCAACCTGTTTCTGAGAAGGTTATGATAGCGAACCAGACACAAGCTGAAGTACTCGGATCGGGGCGGTGGTATTGCAACCGACTTCGGGAAAGTTACTGATGCTTTAGAATGTGAAGCATGTACCTGCTATAGCTAAGAACCTGGTTTCTAGAAGCCTGCTCTGCAATGCAGGCTTGAGGATGGACATTAACGTTGGTCAAGTCGTTATGTCTTATAAAGTAACATACTTCGGGAAAGCTTTCTGTACCGAAGGGATGTTTAAACTTTAACTTGTAACTCCTATGAAGATAGTGAATGCAGTTTCTTCTTCTGGTTATTCTCTTGAGTTGTGGCATAAGAGACTAGGACATGCTCATTATAAAAGAATAAACAATATGTCTGGTCTAGGGCTTCTCTCCAAATATGGAGGTAAGGAGTTGGAGAAGTGTGAGGTATGTGCGTCGACGAAGATCATAAGAAAATCGTTCAAGCAGGTAAACCGAAGTACAGATCTTCTGGAGTTGGTGCAATCAGATATATGTGACTTCAAACAGTTCTCCACAAAGGTCGGGATGAAGTATTTCATTACTTTCATCGATGACTTCTCAAAGTACACGTTCGTTTATCTGCTCAAGTCTAAAGATGAAGCGTTTGAGAAGTTTAAGGACTTCAAGGTTGAAGCCGAGCGTCAAACTAGACAACAACTCAAGAGACTAAGAAGTGATCGAGGTGGTGAATATAGGTCTCATAAATTTGCATCGTTCTGCAGAGAACATGGAATTATCAATGAGACAACTACTATGTACTCCCCTCAATCAAATGGTATTGTAGAAAGGAAGAATAGAACGTTAACAGTGATGATAAACTCAATATTGTTGATTGTGGATCTTCCAAATTGCTTCTGGGGTGAAGCAGTGCTTACGACTACGTTCATATTGAACAGAGTGCCGCATGCAACTTCGAAAGTCACTCCTCATGAACTCTGGTTCAAGGTCAGACCCAACTTGAATGTCATTCGAGTATGGGGGTGTCTGGCGTACGTGAAGCTTCTGAATTTGAAGATTCAGAAGCTGGAAACAAGAACTACGAAGACTATATTCCTGGGTTATGCTGATAAGAGTGATGTTCGGAGGTTCCTTGATATTGAGTCAAATTATATCATTAAATCTCGTAATACATAATTCTTTGAAGATAAATTTTTAAGGCATAAGAACATTGTTCTTATGGACATTTCGGAGAACAATATAAGTGCACAAGAGGCTCAAGTTCCTTACGAAAAGGTAGTCCAAGAAGATGTTGTTGCTGCAGAAACAACTATTGAACCAGAACCTAAGCGAGTGAGGAGTCATAAGGACTTTGGAGAGGATTTTGTCACCTATCATATGGAAGCAGACCTACTTACCTATGATGAGGCGATAAAGACCAGAGATGTTGTCTTCTGGAAGGAGGCTACTCGATAACCTCGAACAACACGTGGGTATTGGTCGATCTGCCTGAAGGAGCAAAACCAATCGGATGTAAATGGATCTTCAAGAAGAAGATGAAGGCTGATAAAACTGTTGACAAGTTCAAGGCAAGATTAGTTGCCAAGGGGTTTTCTCAGAAGCAGGGGATCGATTATTTTGATACATATGCTCCAGTAGCGCGGATGACGACCATCAGAATGTTGATTGCTTTGAACGTAATTCACAAGCTGGCAATTCATCAGATAGATGTTAAGACCGCTTTCCTGAATGGAGAATTGACCGAAGAGATTTACATGCAACAGCCAGAAGGATTAATCATCAAGGGCCTCGAAGACAAAGTCTGTTAGTTGGTAAAATCCCTGTATAGTCTGAAGCAAGCTTCCAAGATGTGGCATGAGAAGTTTGATAAAGTCATAAGATCAAACGACTATAGGGTCAGCGAGATGGACAAGTGTGTGTACACAAAGTTCGCTGATGGAAGAGGAGTTGTCGTTTGTCTCTACGTGGATGACATGCTGATCTTGGGGACAGATCTAGCAAGTGTCACTGAGACAAATAAGTTCCTCTCATCTAAGTTCAGCATAAAGGACATAGGGGAAGCTGATGTTATCCTAGGGATAAAGATTATTCAGACAAAAACTGGAGTGACATTGTCACAGTCTCATTACATTGAGAAGATGCTCATACGCTATGGGTATAAGGATCTTCCAAGGATCGATATACCGTATAAGTGTGACAAGAAACTGAAGCCAAATCCCAGAGAAAGCGTCAGACAGCTGGAGTACTCAAGCATCATCGGGAGTTTGATGTATGCGACTATTGCCACAAGGCCTGACATAGCTTTTTTGTAGGAATACTGAGTCGGTTCACGAGCAATCCAGGGATGGAGCAATAAAAAGCTGTGAAGAGGGTCATGAGATACCTAAAAAGGACTCAAAAGTATGCACTGCACTACTGCAGAGATCTAAAAGTAGTGGAGGGCTTCAGTGATACAAGATGGTGTTCAGAAGTAGAAAGTGAAAAGTCCACAGGAGGATATGTTTTTTCCAAGGGTGGAGCTGCTATATCGTGGAAGTCGAAGAAGCAGACTATGTTGTCTCACTCTTCTATAGAATTTGAGTTCTATGCACTGGCGGCTGCAGCGGATGAAGCAGAATGGCTTCGGGAGCTCATGTATGATCTTCCAATTGTTGGTGTGCAGATACCGACGATACCGATATATTGCGACAACCAGGCGACTGCAACGGTGGCATCGAATGACCTTTTCAATGGCAAGAAGAGGACTATGCGTCTAAGGCACATGACGGTAAATGATTTTTTTTAAAAGAGGAGTCATTGTCGTAGTAGATGTTCGGAGTCAGGAGAATCTGGTAGATCCGTTCACCAAAGGTCTCAAGCGCCAGCCGGTTGAAGACACAGCAAGTAAGATGGGCTTGAAGACACTATGATATTATATCTTTGTAATTCTACTATAAAGCTTTATGTTATTAGTTCAAATAGAAATCTACTAGGCATCTAGCTTTTAGTTCAAAGAAGGACCATTGACTGGAAGAATATCAGGAATAGTGGGCAGTCCTTTGGGATGTTACGAGGTTAAGAACCCAGAACTACTATTGTCTACTGATTGTTCTTTAAAAAGAACAAAGTCCTGTGGGAGGATGGCGTGGAAGCCTTAATAAATTCTCGGACATCTGGGATATCTGGCATGTTTTACAGGAAGCACGGGTAGCACAGCACTATAAAGTAGCGTAGCACTCCATGCTATAGTAGAGTGACACCACATGAGGTACCTAGTAAGGATAATGCCTCGGCATCGGGCTAAGTCGCAGCGGCGTAGCACCGCACATAGGCAAGAGGGCCTAAAGTTGTATAATAAAGAGTTGTAGGCAGCACTACAAAGAGGCTGGGCCTCATGTTACAGTGGGTAACACCACATGAGGCAGTGCCTCAGCTTTGCAAGCCATGTCACGGCGGCATAACACCGCAAGGAAACAAAAGGCTTCATGTTGGGTAGTTTCGCACTACAAAGAGGATGGGCCTTATGCTACAGGTGGTATGACACTACATGAGATAGTGTTTCGACTTCGGGCCATGTCATAGCGTTGTAACACCGCAAGGAAGCAAAATACTTCATGCCAAAGACTCTTTAAAAGAACTCACCTAAAGTGTATGGATAGAGATGTAGGTCGTCTCTTGAGAAAAATCTTATAGATACCCAAGATACATACACCAAAATCAGGCTGGCACGAGGCCTTTAATGTGCAGCCAGAAGAGCAGTTGATGTCATTATATGAGTGGGAAAAATTGCAATTATGGTACAGAATTCAAGGCTTAGTCCATTCTTGTATCATGCTGTCAATTAACCCATACGGGAAGATTCAAGTCATAGCAACATCTATCCTAGTGCATGATGGACAGTCACTATGGGGAATGCTCAACCCATATATAGAGATATGTGGGGGATTGTTGGTGTTTTTGCTTGTTGTTGTTGGTGTTTTGCTTTAGAAACTAGAAAGATAATCCTACATTGGAAAACCAAATGGATGGTATCTCTATATAAAGCTTTGCTTGTGTTGAGAGATCACATGAAGTGTGGAGAGGCACATGGGTGCCATGTGGGGGCATTTTTCTAATAAAAAGAAGGCTAAACCAACAAAGAAGCATGAATGCTTTCTGTCATGCTCATGGGATAATTTTCTTTGGAGCTAAGCCCCAAAGGGGCTTAGTGACTCGGACTCGAACTCGGCTCGGGCTCAAGGGCGCAAAGTGGCGCTTTGTTGGCGCACTTTGCACTTAACATGTCAATATCAGCATAAGGCACCTTGTGAGAAGTTGATGTGCTCGTCTCTATGTGAGTCGCATGTGCAGGTGCACGCGCAGGGGCCATGCAGGTGCATGTATAGGAGCTGCGCAGGAGCCACGGGACCGCGGTGCTACTACGCGCTGTATGGCCGTACAGCTGTGCTGTTGTACGCTGAGCTTATGCGTTTTGGCACGTTTGTACTGTAGTGTTGCGCTTCTACGGCGTGGTCGCATAGCTATGCTGCTGCACGCTGGGCTTCTGTGCGTCTGTGTTGCAGTATTGCGCTTCTGTACGTCTGTACTGTAGCAAGCTCGCGGGCTAACAGGCTGAGTGGGCTAAGGGGCACAGGCGGCTATTGATGTGGATGATTAGGAGATTTGAGCGGTTATAGAAAGATTGACTCAATTAATAGGACCCATCTTTTGTGGGATTTGAATTTAATTCATTCAAATCTTTCCATTATTTGCTCATATCTTTTCGTAATCAGTTATGGCCAGGAATAGAATTAGGGTTTCGACCCTTCTCTATAAATACTCTCTTCGTGCCTTCATTGAGGTTTTATGCTAAAATAAAGAGACGAAGAGAGTTGTGCCACTGCTGCCATAGGAGTTCTTCGAGTTCGTGAAAGAATGTGACAGCGAGCGTTCTAGAAGTTCTTTCGAACTTGTTGGTTCCTGGGAGCAGATCGTAATAGGGCGAATCTTGCTTTGAGCAACGTGACCTGTATCACCCCAACAAAGTCGTTGCATCAACTTTGGTTGAGAACAAATATTCATCTTCGTTGCATCAACTTCGGTTGAGAATGGATATTCATCTTTATTGCATCAACTTCGGTTGAGAACGAGCTTTTATCTCTCTCTTAGGGGAACGGATTTTTCGTCTCTCTGGAAGTAAGAGATCGAGATTTCCATCTAACGATCTGTTTCGAGAATAACAAGAAATGAGAAAGGAGCTAAGATGCTCATACCAAGCACGATGAGCTTGTTTTAGGCCATAAAGGACTTTGTGTAATTTGAAAACATGATTTGGAAATTAAAAAATCTTCTAAGCCAGGAGGTTGCTTGACATACACCTCTTCTTTAATAAGACCATTCAAAAATGCACTTTTGACATCCATTTGAAATTTTTTAAAATAATCAAAACAAGAAAAAGCACAAAGCATTTGGATAGAATTGAGACGAGCAACTAGTGCATATGTTTCTTCATAATCAATGCCTTTCTCTTGGTTACAACCTTGAGCAACCAATCGGGCATTGTTACGAGTTATGATCCCATCCTCATTAAGCTTATTTCGAAATACCCATTTTGTCCCAATAATAGGTTAGTTGTGGGGCTTAGGAGCGAGTTCCTAAACGTTGTTTCTCTCGAATTGATTGAGCTATTCTTGTATTACAAGCATCCAAAATTCATCATTAAAAGCACCATTGATATGTTTAGGCTCTATTTGAGAAATAAAAGCCACATTTGCATAATGATCTCGTGTAGAGGATTGAGTGATAACTGGTGAGGAGGGGTCACCAATGATAAGCTCCTTGGAATGATGAGTGACAAATATCTATTCTTTGGGGAGACCATTTGGAGAAGTCTCTATAGTTGAAGAATTCTCAGGTGGAGAGATCTCAACTTTATTACTGAATGAAGGAGCATTTGTATCTCTAAGAGAAGAATTATCCAAGCCATAAGAGATGTCATCAACATCGGTTAGAGAGCTAGATGTAGAAATGTTGAGTTCGTCAAAAGATACATTAATAGACTCTTCGATAACAAGACTTCTTTTGTTAAAGACACAAAAACCCTTAGTGTATTGAATAACCAAGGAATATACCTTCATAGGCCTTTTCTTCAAATTTGCCTAGGTTATCTTTGTTGTTCAAGATAAAACATTTGCATCCAAAAACTTTGAAATATTCAATGGATGGAGTTTTGTCAAACCAAAGCTCATAAGGAGTTTTCTTAGAAATAGGTCTAATTAAGATCCTATTTATAACATAACATGTCATGTTAATGGCTTCTGCCTAAAAATATTGATGGAGTTTGTATTAGTTTAACATAACCTTGGTCATATCGACAAGAGTTCTATTCTTTCTTTCTACTACACCATTTTATTTTAGATTTTTAGGACAACCAAAATCATGACCAAAACTATGTTTAATACAAAAATTTTTGAAATTGGCATTATCAAATTCTCCTTCATGATCACTTCTAATTTTGTTGATCATAATATCTTTCTCATTTTGAACACGTTTGCAAAAAACAACAAATTCTCGAAATATATCACTCTTATTTGCAAGAAAAATAATCCAAGTAAATTTTGAAAAGTCATCCACCAAAACAAAAGTGTAAAGTTTACCACCAAGACTAGCTACTCCAATAGGACCGAATAAATCCATATGAATAAGTTAAAGGGGTCTAGTAGTGCTCACCAAGTTGATAGACTTGAAGGAGGATTTAGTTAACATACTCTTCTCGCATTCCTCACATATCATGTCTTTCTTGAATGGAATGTTTGGGAGTCCTGTAACTAGCTTCTTGGTGGCCAGTCGGGAGATGGTGTCTATGTTGGTGTGTGTAATTCTCATGTGCCAAAGTCAACTCTCATCATTCTTCACTACTAGGCACCTATCGTTATTAGTACTTTCAACGAGATAGAAGACATAAATGTTATCTTCTCTAATCTCTTCATACACAGTGGAGCCATTTGTATTATCATAAACGAAGCATTTGTGTTTAACAATGTTAACTCTTTAACTATTATCAGTGAGATGACTAATGCTAAGAAGATTGTGCTTCAGATTTGTGACAAGGCAAACATTTTCAATGCAAAGGTAAGGAGGGGAGTCGATATTACCATTTCCTATGATGTATCCCCTTAAGTTATTGTCGAAGGATACGTGTCCTTTCTTTTTCATCGATAGCATTGCAAAAAGTAAAGCATCACCGGTCATATGCCATAAGCAACTGCTATCGAGGATCCACTGGCTTCTAACATGCGATGGAGGGTTCACCTACAACACAAGTTGAAGATGAAGACTTTGGTACCCAAAAATGTTTTGGTCCTTGATCGTTAGTTTTAGGAACCTATTTTAGCATTCTCATATCAACATGCTTTCTCATTTGACAGTAATGAGATGTGTGCCTAAGTAAGCCACAATAATGGTACGTGATGGGTGTCACCGGTCTAGAAGAAGACGAATGAGTGTTTTGAGCACGGGGTGTTCTAGTATTATTTCTATGTTGACTATAGTAAAAGGCATGATGAGTTGTGTTCATGTTTTTCTTCATAAAGGGTCCTTTATGTGTGTGCACCTTTTGGGGATAAGGCCTATGTAGTGTGTTTGTGTGAGTGTGACTCTTGTAGCTAGTATTGTGATGTTTACTAGTGTACTTTTGACTATGGTGTCGTGCAATTGGGTAACTTATGCATCTATCATCGTATTTCTTGCATTTTTCAAGAAGTTTATTATATTTGATGGAGGTTGCATATTTCCTTTGATTTGCAACAAGTGTAGTTTTCTTTCAATGTCATATCCCTCATTGAGGGTTTAACATTCAATATCCCTTTTGTTGATGTCGTCTAGAGATTCTTGAAGCTTTAGTCTAAGAGATTCAATCTCATCTGTGTCAGAGGCAGGAGTTTTCTCTTTTATATCACAAATGATATTAGAGAGTCTTTCTATTTCTTGCTTTAGAGCATCAATCTCTTTTAGAGATTTTCTATGCTTACTTCTCAATACTTTGTGTTCATCGTGTAGTTCAAGAATGACATTTTCTAATTCAGTATAAGAAAGAGCGTTTATAGAGAAGTCATCAAGTACCTCATTTGACTCTGTTGCCACAAGACAGATATTTGCAGTGTGTTTGCATTCTTTGTCGTTGTCCGAGTCACTAGCATCACTTTTGCACCAGATGCTAGTGTTGACTTACTTCCGTGAGGATGAGCTTTCTTTGTTTGGTTTTTCATACTTGCCAGGTTCTCTTCTTCCCATTGGACAGTCCTTCTTGATGTGTCCGATTTTCTTGCAGTTGTAGCAAGCATGTTCTTCATCAGTGTCCCTTCTTGAGCGATTCATTTTATTGAACTTGAGGAACTTTCTGAAGTGTCTAGCGATGAGAGTGATTTCTTCGTCATCAAAATCGTCATCATCGGAGTCATCTTTTGAGGAGAGCTTGACGGCCTTAAGGGCAAGAGATTTTTCTTTTTTTTCTTTGTCTTTTCTTTCTTCTTCTCTTGTACGTAGGCTTCTTCTTGGTCCTTCATATCTAGCTCACGGGTCATCAACTTTCCCATGAGGGTAAGATTCATGGTTCTAAGGTCATTCCCTTCAATCACTACAACAGAAATACCTTTTAATGACGGCTAAAAACTGTCATTAATGACAAACCATGACGCTTTTTTTTTCCACAGCAACCGTTATGAAAACGGGTGTTATAAATGTTTTTTAAAAGCGTCATAAAATAACCGTCATGAATATGATGAATTTCTGCTACACTTATTTTCAGCGTAGTTTGAAAGCGTTATGAATAGATAATCTGTATAGACTCAATTCAGCACATTTATAACGCTCAATTCTGCACATTTATATATTACTTTCCAAAAAATTATAGATCAATGCTCAATGTTGCTCAATTCAATTTCAAAACATTCATTTTGAACCATATTCACAAGAAAACATCTAAATGTTATAAAGTACCATTTAATCCATTTACAAATATACATAATATATATCACCATCTTCATTACATTTTTTCAAAATAGGACATCCAAATACATATATCAGAACCATTCCACAGCATATATATTTTCACATTCAACATCATTGTTCTCCTCAAGACCAGTCGGGGCTTCAATCACACTAAAAGTATTCCTTTGCAGCTTCACCTCTATGCCATTTGTTAGGACCTGCAATTCACCAGTCACAGAATTAATTACTGCTCTACTATTAATACAAAAATCAAAATCGTGCAAGTAGAGTTGATTAGATTTCAGGGTACAATGGCAAGAGAAATAGAATAAGAAAAGGCACCCATGGTCTATTTAACACGGACATCGTTCGACGCAACACAGATAAAATGTCTTCCGTGATAGAGCCATATATCCAGCCAAGCTGGAAGGGAAGGTGAGAAGATTTAGTCAAGATTGGTTCTATTGACAAGGTAAGTTTAAAAAAGTTCCTGTCAACTTCACAGTACAAATGAGTCACTAAATCCTAGTTCTTCTAAGTGACTGAGAAAGTAATATCTGTGAATTGAAAGAAAAAAAAAACTTTTAGCCCAGAATGTTAAGCATAACTATTTTAACTTGTAGTTAGAAGAAGGTACTTAATAACTAAATCAAGAAACAGCCAAGCTAAAAATTCTACAAAAGTTTCCTCTCCCATACTTGTTCCTGACCATTCTAAGCAAGCATTAGATTTAAATAAATATAGTAGAAGCACTATCATTTATCAATCAAACTTGAATTCTCAATATAATAGTAAAACTAAACCGCATTTATCAAATTTGCAAATAACCTCAGTTTATACTCTAAATGTGCCATCTAATATGTGTCTTCCTATAAATCCACCAGATTTCCATTAAATCCCAGCAGTATCATGAATAACATAACATTCAAATGAAAATAAAAAGAACAAACACAACTAAAAGGTAAGGGAACTTAATCTGAACAGAAATAGATAATCTCGAGAAAAGAAAGTGTAAGGATTTCTAACTTTTCCGAAATTTGAACCTAGACTAACTTCTACATAATTCACAAGATTTATATCAATTACAGTATAGTAAAGAAATATATGAAATCCATGGAAAATAGTAAGATTTTCGAAGTTAAAATTCTGGTAATAGTTACAAAAATGCCAGTCCTACTCAAATCTAAGGAAATCAAGCATATATAAAAGAAATTTCCGAAATTTAGGTGAATTCAGAAGAAAAATTCATATAAGAAACACAATCTACATAATTTTATGATAACTTGCATATCACTTAAAGATCTACAACAAAGTCTAAATCCAAAGTGAAGCTAGTGACAAATCCACTCATAAACCCAACAAGCTCCCACTACAATGGAGCCCTGACATGGTTTGTCTGCGATATGTCTTCTTCCATTCGGTAATTAACAAGAAGCAAAGTGAACTAAGGAAACGGTTCTTGTCAACTTCACACAAGGTATTTTGCAATCCTAGTTTCCACCAATCAGCTTCTAAGCAAGCATAAACTTCAATACTATAATTGATCAAATTTCAGTTTTCAAAATAAAATTGGATATAAAATCACTTGTACAAAATTTCTGAACAACCTAAAATTGTGTTGTTATACTCAAGATGTGAGTCATGTGACATTAGGGATTTCTGTCATCATAAATCTACATAATTAATATCAAATTCCATGTCAAAGAAAGAAAACATACAAGTAAATTTAAGGAATTTGATCCTAGACTAACTTGTACAAAATTCACATACATCAATTATCAGCATATGCAAGAGACTTCATTTCTAAGTTCCATTCTAACTATAGCAAAATATGAAGGAAAAAAATCCCAGAACTTCAAAAACTGCAGAATAAGTTTAAGATTCGCACAAACAAAACGGCTAAAACTTTTTAAGCTTTTTTCCAGAATTCACATGAATCCTACAGAAATCAGGAAAAAAAGAACATATAAAAGAGAACTTAGGAATCTAAGCGAATTAACATAAAAATCGCATCCTAACAATCGCAAAATCCCAGCTTTTTCCAATAAAACTTTACAGAGCTGCAGCATAAGTTGAAGATTCACTCAGACAATAAACCAAAATTAGAAAGAACTCGACACTCTAGGCAGAAACCAACAGCTGAAATCCCACAAAAGATGCACAAAAGTCTGAATTTTTCAATATAAAAATTCATCAAAAACCAACTTTCATGATTATTTTCTCAAAGAAGCACAAAATATTCATCCAAAACCAAGAAGAATGTAACGAAATTACACACAATAGATATTGTGATCAACCTTACTAGAATAGAATAAAAAACATGTCCAAAAAGAGAGACTTTGAAAAAATAGACATTACTATAAATCAGTCCTCCCCAATGAGGTCATCATATTTGTAACAAGATAAAGCGAAGACACTAACCTAGAATTTTACTAGGTATAGGGAACATAACCATCAAAATAATGCCCTGATTTGAACTAAAAGGTGAGACCAATATACTCTCTGACTTAACTAGGTAGCATCCACCATGTTTTCCCATACTGAAGTTATCAAATCCAAAAGCCTGAAGGTGCTGAACAACTAATAAAAACATAAAAAATAAACAAACTGAAAAAGATATTTCAAAGATGGAATAAGTGATGGTCCTGTATCATGTTAGTCCAAGATTAACATGTATAAGACAGGAGAGCTCCAAAAGTGTGTGTTTAACCAAAGAGCAAGGAGATGTATGATGTAGTAGTAACTGATTAGAGGACCAATAGTGGAGACACAAAATATATTTCCTATCACTATGGCTGACATGAAATATCTGCATCCAGAACTCTTTGAAGAAGCTAAGATAAACTTACGATGCACATTCAAGATAATATCTAAACTTGTATGCTAGTGAAATTGTATCGAACAATGAGATTTTAACAAGGAAATATGGAGAGAGGAAAAACTAAAAATCTAGAGAACTTGTAGCAGAATTAGGCCAAGTACCTACAAGTTATCATTATAATTTCTTTTGAGTCCGTTGCTTATATCAAGGCAAATATTGTTCACACAGTTAGTTTGAGATGGTTAAAGAGGATAGGTCCTTGTAGAGAGAGACATGACCTGAGAATACCTATGAAGTTCAGGAAATAAGTTTTATACAGTTAGAAACAAGAATGCTTTGGGTCCAATGTTGGACAATCATGAAACATGCCTGAAAAATAAATGTGCAAAAATTGAGAATGCTGAGATGAAAAATTGGTAATATGTTAAAAGAGATTATAAACCAAAAATGAGCTAGTAGGAAACTGGAGGTAGCTTCATTGAGGATGAACTCCCCGGACTCGATCCTCCTCTCGATCTCGTCGAGGCCGAATAGTATGCTGTCCCTGTCGCTCTCAGTAATCAACCCCTGCACTGACAATGAAACGGTGGTATATCAGCGGTGGAGATTCGTTTAAGAGGGACGGGGGATTTAGGTCGAGCACCTGGTGGGCGAGCATGGAGGCGTGGGCCTTGCTGCCGGCGATGTCATGGTGGTATAGCTCCTTGTCGAAGGACACGGACTCGCTGAAGCGCTCGACGGCGTCGGTGACGCTCTCCTCGAACCGGCCTCCCCAAAGCTTCACCTCCTTCGGCTGCTTCCGGTAGCTCTCCCCCTCCGCTCCTGATGCTGCTGATGCCATGGAGGACCGAGAGGTCCTCTGGCTGAGGCTGCGGATGCTGAAGAGGCGGCGGGCGAATGGTGAAAGTCCGGTGAGCTCCTGCGGGAGGAGCAGAGAGTACGAGTGGGAGAGGGACTTCATTTTCGTATATTCCTCAGGACTAATGAATGAAACACTCACCCGCCGCCGATCTCCAGCATGTGCGCGCGGTGTTCACCAGCCAGACCTCCATCACCGGCTTCAGGTCCTCCGACGACCCCTTCGATATGGTCGAGATCGCACCTCGGCTAAGATCCATCGATCAGAAACCCTAACCTAACTCTTGAGGAAATTGGGGGAGAAGAGGTTTGGAGAGATGTTGCTCCTTAGAAAATGGATGAGAAATAAATTTTCTCTCTCTCCCACTTAGCTTTTATACAGTGAAAAAATTACAAGTTTGCCACCGCTCTAAAGTATTAATGACGTTTTGTTTTATAAACGTTATAAAAAGCCCAAAATTAGTCCAAACCGTCATAGAAAAAAGGTATTTTTCAACTTGATAACGCTTATGTATCAGCCGTCATTAAAACTCCCTGTCGAGCGTCATTAAAAGGGTTTTTTGTTGTAGTGGATGATGGCAGTGGCTTTGGGATTCCATCCTTTAGTAAGTCCTTTGAGAATTTTTTGAATCTTTTCATGTGTGGAATATTCCTTACCAAGAGAAGAGAGAGGGTTAATTATATCAAAGAATTTAGTATACATAAAAGTAATAGACTCATCTTATTTTATTTTGAAAGATTTATACTCTTGAGTGAGTCTACTAATCTTAGATTTTTTTTTTACTTGTGATGTCCCCTCGTGTGTGACTTTCAAAAGTTTCTATATTTCATTAAAAAATTTGTAGGTGGAGATTCTATTGAATTCATTGCTTTGGAGAGCACAATAGAGTGCGTTTATAGCCTTTGCATCCCGACTAAGAACCTTCTTGTCGTTTTCGGAAATTTTAGCCATAAGCACTTCTGAAACAACTTCCTCAATAACTATAGAAAACTTAGGGATATCATTTACAACACAATCTCATATATCAAAATCTAGATATTTTAAATTGATGCTCATCTTAATCTTTCAAAGTTGTAGTTGGTTCCATCAAATAGAGGAGGTCTATTTGTGGAGTGTCCCTCATTATGGAATGAGTTGAGACTAGGGTTAGTGGCCGTTGATCACTCTAAGGATGTAAATCCAAAATAAGAGACCAGACTTTGATACCAATTATAGAACCCTAAAGGGGGGTGAATAGGGAAATAAAATAATTACCAACAATAATAAGCAAGGTAAATATCAATTTAAAAGAGAGAGATGATCAAACACTCAATGTATCCTGGTATCCTCCCGTGGGGCACTCCAGTTCCGGAACTCTCTCCGACTTTAATCCACTATTTGAGTAAATAGTACAATACGAGCTTTGATCCGATGACTCGTCAACTTCTTCCACACGAGTTTTTATCCGAAGGCTCGTCAACGTCAACACACAAGGGAAAAGATTTCGATCTTCTTGAACACTTGGAAGATCTAAGTTACAACTCTTTGAAATAACTCTAACACTTTTGTGGATGACAAATGAAAGCTTTATAGAGTTATGGTGGAGCTCTTGGGTAGATAGAAAATTTAAAGCTCAAGTGGATAAGTGATTTATGAAGAGATAGAGGAAGTCTATTTATACAAATCCAAGATCATAAATTAAATCCTGCGAAGCGTCGAATTATCCGACGGATGTCCGAGGACTTCCGACGGATTATCCGACCCAACAGTAACGGATAGAAATATAGCCGATGGATGCATTAAATGCTCTGACATCTAGCCGTTGGATTTAAATTTGGAAATAGCCATCAAGGCAATCCCGATTATCCGACGAAGATCCACAGAGATCCGGAAGATGATCCGAATGAACCAACAAATACTTGTTGTTTCAGTTCGGATGATCCGACGGAGATCCTCGGAGATCCGAAAGATAATCCGAATGAACCAACAAATACTTGTTGTTTTAGTTCGGATGATCCGATGGAGTTCCACGGAGAACCGGAAGATGATCCGAATGAACCAACAAATACTTGTTGTTTCAGTTTGGATTATCCGACGAAAGTCCGCGGATATCCAGAAGTTGATCCAATTGATCCAACAAATACTTGTTGTCTCAGTTCGGATTATCTGTCGGATCTCCGCAGTAATCCTTCAAATTTTTTAGTCCTTCATAAGTACTTTGTTTAATAATGGAAAGATTTTAGCTTTTAGTTTGTTATCCAAGCATAATTGTCTACAAGATTTTCTAGACACTTACAGACACTTAAGAATCCAGTAGAGCTTCTTATCTTGGATTCTTTTGCTATCATCTCATGATTATTTGAGTGCGATTATTGACTATGCTTGCATTTATAAGTGTTGGAAAATATCTTTCCTTCTAGCTGTGAGTGCTTCATTACATATCTATAGAGTAATAAAACTAAAACTGTATGAATGTTAATTATAGTCAATATATCAAAATCAATGTGCCAACAGAGTTTTGGAGAAAGAAAGATGAAAGGAAGATATGAAGATTTAAATCTTTACAAAGTTTGCTCTAATACCATGTACATATTCGAAATTAGGGTGAGAGTTTAGAATTGGAGAAGGAGATGAAGGAAAAGAGGAAAGATGTTTTATTCATTGATAATAATCTATCATAAGATGATACATATAGAGAGCATAAAAGAACTTACAAAGAAGAAGAAAAAAAATCCCAAAATTGTCTAAATTGGCATCATCCTGACTCAACCAAAATTTTGAGGCTAGCTATTGCAGGATGTTACACACTGATTCACCTAATCGATAATTCACCACTCGGCGCAATTCTATACAAGCCTAAGTTGTGCTTATAAAGGCGTTATAGTGTGCATTTTAAAAACATTGTTGTTTTATAGACGTTTGTAGTAGAATAAAGCAAAGAAATTAAATATCACATGACAGAAGAAATAGCCCTTTATTGATAATTTCTAATAGATACATAACTTAGAGTGTCGCACTTGACTTACAACTTGAAACAACAAAATGAGATGCATCGTTCCATAGACCATATTCTTCATTAGAAATAAAATATAAATAACTTCAGCGGGAGTCTTCAAAATGTGACTTGGAAGCTTCAAAAGATGGACAAAATTTCTATTGCGATGGACGAGCCTTCAACGCCTTGCACCTCCTTGGTTTCCAACACCTGTGGAGATGTGGGTCAGTACATTGTCTTGCGCTGGTGAGCAATGAGTTTAACCCAACTCACCTAAAATCAACAAAATAATCATCTGAAGCATGCAATATTATTAATAATCTTCCTATCTTTTCTTATGTCAACATAATGTATACCGCCGTTTGTGATTCTTACCACAGTCGATTTTTCCCCCTGCAAACAAGATTACCATATTCTTTTGCATAAGACATTGTTAGCTATATATGAAGATCACCTATATCACAACCCATCCTAGAACATAGCTTTTTTAGATGGTGATCGTGATCCTTTTAGCACATGTAGCGGGCCCCACTGAAAGTTTTTGAAGCATCTGTGCTAGTACTTTAGCACATCTATCCTTGTTCCTCTAGGCCGAATCAGTTCCATGGCATCGGAGACCGTTCAATGAAATGAAACTTTGTGCACAAGTTGTTCATGACCTTCCTCGAGCCATCGCTTGACATTTCCATACTATAGATTTACAACACTTATCTACGATTTCGGTTCTACTTAACAGCAGTATCACAGTACATCTTTCAATATAACAAGCATTAATATACTTATAATCCATGTCTATATGACTAACAAAACAACATATGACTATTCTCTTTATTTAGATTTTTTTTTTTAATTACGGTTTCATTGATCGAATGACACAACAAAGACAAGTACATATTCTTTTATTAGAGTGTGAAGATAAAGATCAAAGTCAATCACTGTTGGAGAATTGCTGAGAGAAAGAGAATTTCAACGCTCGAATCTAGCTTCGCCTACGCAGTCACCTACATTTGCACCAACAGAGGATCAATACTTTTCTTCAATATTTCCCCCATAATTCGATATGAATACAAAAATCAATGAATGCATGCAATGAAATCCATGGAAAACACATTAAAAAAAACCAATATCAAAAGCATCAGCAAAACAAACAGTCAAAATGATTTGAGTAAGAAACTCTTATATAAAGTTTTTCTGCATTTGGAACTTAATTCTAAAGAAGTCAATCTAAAGAATAGGGATTGTCTTAATTCAAACTGTTCCGATCATTCGATACCGATAGGATTACACATATAGGTCCCCCGACAAAGTTCTTCTCTACGAAGGTGATGGCGGAGTCCGTCCGGAATCCAACAAAGTCCACACGATTGGGTGAGAAGCCGACGAGGTCGTAGAGAGGAATTTCGGATATGTGGCGAGAGGGGACAATGGTGTAAGGCTTTGGGAAGGAACATTGAGTCGTGGGAGCTGGGTTTTGAGAATGAGTTAGTTGGGGAAGACAAAAAGTAGAGAAGTGGAGAAAGAAAATAGAAATTGTACTTTTCTTAGATGAACTATGAGCCTAGCACCTGTAAACATGATTTAGAAATTCTCCACTTTTATTCATCAAATCATAATTTACAATGATATACATCCCAATCTAATGAGAGACTCATTTTCCTACTCTAAAAATTAAAAAATAATGAATAATCAATAATTAATTCCAAAATACATAAAATAATCTAATGTAAATCTTACTATATGTGGATATTAGATCTGAAGTATATGGTCATTCCATCATCCTCAAACGCTTCAAACAATTCTTTTTATAAGATTATACAACAAACTACCAGCTCTACTTATCACATAGGAACGACCTATTCTAGTTTCCTTTTTTAGGTCACGTTTGGTTCACAAAATCATAATATTGGGAAAGAAAAGTCATTCATTTGCTATATTTGGATGCACGAAGAAAAGGGAGGAGGAAAAGAAAACTGAAAATTGCTGAGAAACCCAATTTCGGGGTGGGCTTTTATGAAATGCCCACCCGCTGTATGAGTTTTATGAAATACCCAGAATTATGTATTTTCACGTTAAATATTCCAAGATTTTCTTTTAGATGCCACCCGCTAGAAACTGCTATTTTTATAATACCGAAACTACCCCTCCGCGCGAATTGGTCATCTATATGTATTTGAATTCAAAAAACTCATATCTGGATTGCGATTTTCGTCTTCTTCTTCTTCACGGGAAATCTGAATTCTATTGCTCTCATCTTCAGCAGAGATCGCAAAGATCATTCGTAGTTCGGTGTGCTTTTCTTCAGTCGAACTCAGATCATCGCTCGTCACCATCATCATCATCTTCATCGTGGAGACATTTGAAGTTTTCCGACGATTAGGTCAATTGTGGAGAGAAGATCTTTCTTCTTCTTTTCCATAAGAATTATCATCGTTTTGAAAGAAGAACGAAACTCTTTATTCCTGACAAAAATTTTCTAAAAAAAAATATATTCTCCGTGTTAAAACCACGGAGAATGACCATTCTCCGTGCTAAAATGACGGAGAATGACTATTCTTCGTTTTAAAAACCACGGAGAATGGCATTCTCCGTGTTAAAAACCACGAAGAATAACAATTTTCTATGGGTTTTAACACGGAGAATGCCATTCTCCGTGGTAAAGTGGCGGAGAATGGTCATTCTCCGTCATTTTAGTACGGAGAATAGCTATTCTCCGTGGTTTTAATACGGAGAATGGTCATTCTCCGTCTTTTTCAATACGGAGAATGACCATTCTCCTCCATGTTAACACGAGATTGGTCATTCTCCGTGTTAATATCACGGAGAATGACCATTCTCCCTGTCGAAAAAGACGGAGAATGACCATTCTCCGTTGTAAAAAATGACGGAGAATGTCCATTCTTCGTGTAAAGATCACGGAGAATGATTATTATCCGTGTTAATATCACGGAGAATGACCATTCTCCGTGGTAAAGTGACGGAGAATGGCCATTCTCCGTCATTTTAGTACGGAGAATAGCTATTCTCCGTGGTTTTAATACGGAGAATGGTCATTCTCCGTCTTTTTCAATACGGAGAATGACCATTCTCCTCCATGTTAACACGAGATTGGTCATTCTCCGTGTTAATATCACGGAGAATGATCATTCTCCGTGTCAAAAAAGACGGAGAATGACCATTCTCCGTTCTAAAAAATGGCGGAGAATGTCCATTCTCCGTGTAAAGATCACGGAGAATGATTATTATCCGTGTTAATATCACGGAGAATGACCATTCTCCATGATTTTACCACGGAGAATGGCAATTCTCCGTGGTTTTGACACGGATAATAACCATTCTCCGTCAGTTAGTACGAAGAATGGCTATTCTCCATCATTTAGTACGGAGAATGACTATTCTCCTGCGTTTTAACACTAGAAATGGCCATTCTCCGTGATTTTACCACGGAGAATGGCGAGTTGAAAGTTTGAAAAGCCATAACTTTTGACTGGGAGATCGAAACGAGGCCCGGTTTGTCGCAAAACGAGCGTATTTTCGAGGAGCCTGAAAGTAACAAATTTTCGTTAGACAAACTTTCGAAATTTCAGAATCGCAAAAAAATGATGTTTTGACCTCCGTTTTGACATGGAAAGATTTTGGAGAAGAAAACCTAGATTCGAAAGTGACAGCGTATCGAAGAAGAGGAAGAATAGAAAGTGAGCAGCGTAACGAAGAAGATGAAGAATCGAAATCTTTTTATTTTTTTTGAAGAGTATGTTTCGCAGGTGCTTTGAATAAATTAGAAGGGTAAAAGGGTCATTTGGAACCCGCTTTGGATAAGTTTCTCTAATTCTGGGCACGCGATGAAAGTTTTTTTAGCGGTGGATTTTTCATGAAACTGTTTTAGTTTTTGGGCATTTCATAAATTTTCCCAAAAGAAAATGATTCCCAAAAGGAAAAAAAATAGAAAGAAAATGGTTCTTCCCATCCACCCAAAGATTCACTTTCTCACACTAAAGAATTCACTTTACCTCCTAATTTTCATGGACTTCCAAAACACCGAAAAAAGAAAAAGATAGGAATAGCAATTTTTCAAAGAAAAGAAAATGACAAAAAATTGATTTCCTTTCCTTTCCTTTAGGAGGTAAAGTAAAATGATTCTCAAAGAGAGAAAAAATAGGGAGGAAAATGGTTCCCCCCACTCACCCACCCACCCAAAGATTCACTTTTCTGCACTAAGAATTCACTTTACCTCCTAATTTTTTTTGGACTTCAGAAACACCGGAAAGGAAAATAAATAGAAATATCAATTTTTCAAATTAAAAAAAAAAAAAGAGAGAGACAAGGTATTGATTTTCTTTCCTTTCCATTAGAAAACCAACTTTTGACTTGCATACCGAGGATAATTATTTGATATATCATTTTTGGAGTCGAAAAACTCTAGTAGCAAGTCTAAGTTGAGTGGCACTTCCTGAATAACTGCCGTGGGTGATGCGACTAGCATTAAAATCTGTCGGTGAAGATGATCAGCTGGTGATTTCGATGGTGTATGGAACACAAATCCTACTAGAAACCTAAATAATAACTCTCTCTTTATTAAAATAACTACTTATTAATATTTTAGATATCTTGTTACTGATTTTATCTTTAGGTTTCGGAATAACTATTTGGTTGGGTGTAAGTTGAAACACAGGGCAACAAAAATTGCATTAAGTTAGAGTTTGTTTTTTTTTTTTTTTTTTTTTGAAGCAACATTTTCGTTGTTGCAATTGAAGAGAACCGAACACTTTCATGTTGCAAACCCTTTTCTGTAGCAAAGGGTTTGCTTCAAACAAGAAGAGTCTCATCCTCTCTACTTTTATGGTCCTTGCAATTGTGTTAGCTTCGCACTTTTAGGATGCAGTTTCGAATGATTCAGGAAAAACATCTCCTTATTGAGGGCGAGGGTACGTATATTTTGATCTTTTGCAAATTATGTATGTATTAGTGGAAGGCTCGTAACAATGAGACGCAAAACTCAGATATAAGCTTGCAAAGACTTTTTTTTTATATATCATCTTATGCAAACATGAAATCACATCAACCTCCAAATACTCGAGACAAATGGCAACTTCCAAATCGTTCATCTCAAAAAAAAAGGTTAGTTAGTTCCGAAGACAGATTAAAAGAGTGAAAATATCCATGAAAGATGTAGAGATTTATGTAAGACTCAAAGTATGCTTCTCTAGCCAACACAAATGAAGCAATGGACAAATTACAAACTGACTATCAAAAAAAATGTAAGATACATCAACAAGAAGAAAAATCGTTCTTCTCTTTGCGTTTGCAGACGCTGCAATGAAATATAACTAGTATACAAGAAGAAAACTCAAAATAAAATTTCTTGCTGGGGTGAACGGGTCACCGGTGCTTAAAGCAAGATTCGTCTTATATGCGATATGTCTCCAGGAACCAGCAAGTTCACAAATGAACTTTTGGAATGCTCTAGGTCACTCTTGAAAGACTTGGAAACTCAAAGTTTGAGCAAACTGCTCATAGACGCATATGTTGATGCTCTCTGCCGCATAAATTTTCTGGAATTTGTGGGTTCACTACACTTTTTCTGTTTTCCAGTACTTCAAATGGAGAGAGTGGAGCTCTATTTATAGAGTAGAACAACACCTATGTGCGCATGTAAATGCACATGCACGCATACGCGCTGCCCGACTAAATTCTACGAAATATGGGTTACTGAGTACTATGTGCTGACACTGCAGCGCGTCACATGCTGACAATGATGCCTGCGCCACCCACCAAAAGCAAAGGCAGACGACCGCATTTGACAACGCCGAAAGCAACCACACATATGCGCCTAGCACATAGTCTCGCATATATGCATGGCCGCATACACGCTATGCCCATACGAGCCTGACGCATGCACCGCGCATACGAGCCTGACGCATGCGCCACGTATATGAGCTTTGTCGCATATGAGCGAGTGCAAAGTGCGTCATTAAAACGCCACTTTGTGCCCTTCGTTTGAGTCCGAGTCGAGCTCCTATGGATTCCCAAAGTGAGTGACAAAACAAAAGTTTGTTCCTTGTGATTTAAACTTAACCTCTTAGGAAATTAACCCACATGAAAAATCTCATCCATGTGCATATACCAACACAAGCATATCTATTATATTGAGATATGCACCATGGTAGTTTTTCAATATGGGACTAAAAATTCCTAAAGCCAAGTAAAAATACCAACAAAGCTTTCCATTGCCACTTTTCCCATGAACTTTTCATCAGAACCTTCATAGCCCTCACGAGGATCTCACATGCATTGTCCCTCTACACCAGCTAACCTCTATCTAGATCACCTTCTTTCCATTTCCACCCACACTTGAAGCCCTGAAAGTTGTAACCACATTTCATTCAATGCCTTCCTCCTTTTCCTCTTCTACCTCACCTTCACCTTCACATTCTTCCTCATTCACCTTCTGCATCTCTCCTCCTGCAATGGACCATCGTGGTATCGAGCAGCTGCACTTCGATGTGCCTCTCATATCGACCAGGCGGTCCACGTCAGCCAATGCCAGCAAATCGAGCCGCCTCGGCTCTAACCAGGACGATTACATCGACACTAGCCGTAGCGTCCCTTTCTCGTGGGAAGCGGCCCCCGGCGTGCCTAAAGGTTCTGTGAGGAGGACAGAATCGAGTAAGGAGGAGGTGGAGGTCTTCTTCACTCCCAAGCCACCGCCCGGTCGGTGGCGTCCTCCGAATCGCAACGACAGGGAACAACACATCAATGTGGAAGCGGACACGGACAAATGCAGCGATGGAAGCAGCGACGACGTGGTCCTGAATGCAACAGTACTGGACAAGGTCTCCTTGTCCGAGTCTCTAGACACTGGGTGCAGGTTCGGGCCGGGTGCTAACCGAGCACCAAGCTTCATCATGAACCGCTTCCTCCCTGCGGCCAACGCCTTGGCCGCAGCTTCTCTAGACAAGTACTCGCAGCGAAGAACTCCTCCTCCAAGCTCAAGGGAACAACAGCCGGCCAAGTTACGCAGAAGGCAGCGAGGTGTTACGCATGCTGCAGCTGCAACGGTTCCAATGGGGCACGGTTATGTGCGCCGCGCCGATGCTCGGCCTGCCACACCCTCCTTGGGCCGCAGGCTCGTAGAACTGTTTCCTTGGAGCCTGAAGAGCGTCATCTGCAGGTTCAAGAGCCCGGTTCGGTGCCAGACACCGAAGATTTCTACGCTCGAAGCTTTCGCTCAGAGAAGCAGAAGGATTAGCGCTAGCGATGGCTTGAGCTCGGAAGACGGGTTGAGCAGCAAGGCATGCAAGTCTCCTGGGTGGGGACTGCCATTGCTGGATACCAGTAGACTGAGAATTAGGGGAGCAGGTGTGGATCTAGAGAAGAGCATTAGGTTGGCAGATGGGAAGGAGTTCAGGGATGGAAGAACCCCAAGAATAACAACAGGTGTTGGAAGACCACTTCCAATGCTGAAGACTCCCACTGACCCCTGGCTTGCTCATGCATTGAACTATTCCAACAGCAAATACTAAATTGCAGTGTGTAATGTATTCGATAACACTAAATTGAAATGTATTGATGTTTCAAGACACTTTATTGTACTGTGCAGCAGATTTATTGTATCTTATATATAACCTTGTAACTACTATGGTTTGGCACTTGTCATATGTAACAATTAGCTAATGATAGCCATATTGATGACAGCTTGCAATTTTAGACAACATTTCTAGATGCCATGGGTTTGGTCAACAAAACAAAAGAGAATTTTTATAGCAGATCATGTTTCAGAAAACAACATAAATCTACTTGCAGAACTATACTTATGATTCACAAATCACTCAACAGAGTAGCCACTTGTTGATCTCAAGATCTTACCAAAAAATGCCGCACAAACATCGACAGGCATTACGGAGACTTGGAACAGATATCCATCTCATCACTAACCTTCTTACTGTCAGGGACTCGTGATTAAGGTCGAGTCACGGGCAAGGGAGCAATCAAGCACCGATGTTCTCAATTTCGGCACTCTTGTTCATCCTCTTAACAATACCTGCAATAACCTGTTACAAGATGAAAGTGGTTAAAATGTTCTAGGAAGCTACTAGCTTATATAGGAGGAGAATTTGAAACTTTCGACATTTGCAGTACCTTGCCAGGTCCCAATTGGTAGCTGTTCTGCAGCTCTTTGTTCAAGAGAGTCTTCACTGTCAACTCCCATTGAAAGGAGAAGTCACCTGTGATTTGAAGAAAACGATCAATATGATCTAGAAAGGACAGTTTGTTGGGGACAGATGCAAACTAAAATGGAGGGTAACTTGCCTGTCGAGCCAAAATCTTCTTGATTGTATCAGGATCTGAGTGTGGCAGTGCATCCACATTTGAGATGACTGGTAGGCCAGGGGGGTTCTTATTTCTGTTGCTGCCAATGCAGATTCCAATCTCGAGACTGCCAGCCCCATGAAGCTAGTATGAAAAGCACCTGCAACAGCAAGACGCACCTAATGAGATCACCCACATTTCAAGCAGTGTTCTAATTCTAAATGGTGACCTAGGCAGCTGCCTAGGCGCTAAATGGACCCCCTCGGCCCCGTTTTTGCAATAAGCGGTGGAGTAGGCAGCCGGAGTAGGATTAGCAAGGTAGACAGAGGTAAGACGGCGTAGGCGAGCGCCTATCTTGGACTGCTGTCAGATTTTATTTTGAAAAAACTGAAGGAAAATTTCAGCACACACAAAATTAATAAATTTAATTAACAACTATAATACGACTTAGTTATGCATAAAATATCCTTAATATATGCATAAAAGAGAATAAAATGGCCAAAATGTTTCAGGTGCCTATGCGGCCTCGACATCAGGAGGACCCTTTCCGCCGCACACATGTCTTCCGTCGTTAGAACCTTGATTTCAAGTAGCTAAGAGTTTTATAGACGATTAAACCAATTATTCCACTCACAAACGAGTCCATGTATATCCTTGATCAAGAGAACAATGTAAAACCCTGAGGCTAAATATGATTTTGCCTACACATCCCATCTATAAGATGTCATCAATTAAAAACGTCTGTAAGAAAGATAAATACACGAGTAATCATTTTGTAAAAAAAGTATATCATTTGGTAGATTTGAATTAATTTCATTTTGGTAGTTCTCAAGTAGCTTGGGAAAACTACATTAAATTTTATGTAGAATAATATACTTTATGAATATTAGTTGTCGAGAAAGTATTTTGGAGAAATTATAAGTAGAGATACATTCTGCCAGATGTATTGGCAGAATTTGTGCTACAAGAATTTTGCCAGTCGGTTCGGCGAAATATATGATTAGAAATTCTTTTTTGAACTTTTTGCACTAGAGCCATTTATAGTTTCATGATTTGCATATATCATGTCTATTTTAAATTAGTTGCACCAATACGAACTCACATCTTTCGTGCAGACCTCAGATCACAACAAAACCTACGCCGTTGGATCCATAGCGTTGAGCTATCCCTGTGAGAATATTTTTAGCGACTTCTGTGATCATTTTCCAAAGTGTCACCCGTGGGGCCCGCAAGTAACATTTCGAAAAAGTGTCGTAGAACTCGCTAAAAATACTCTCACGGGGATAGTCGATGTTGTGGATCCAATGACGTAGGTCTCGTCGCGATCTTAGGTCCGTACGGAAAGATGTGAACTCGTATCAGTACGGTTAAATTGAAAATAAACAAATATGAAATTCATGAAAATATAAAAAACGTATGTGCAAAAAGTCAAAAAATCAAGAATTCTGCCAAACTGATTAGAAATTTTGCACTTAGGTCTGTATATTGTCATGAATTGCATATGTCTACTTTCAATTTGACGGAACTATACGAGCTCACATCTTTTCGTGTGGACCTGGGATCGTGATGAGACCTACGACGTTTGATCCGCAATGTCGAATTATCCATGTGAGGGTATTTTCAGCAAGTTCTATGACACTTTTGAAATATCACTCGTGGATCCCACGAGGACACTT
This sequence comes from Iris pallida, assembly GCA_029216955.1. Lineage (NCBI taxonomy): Eukaryota > Viridiplantae > Streptophyta > Magnoliopsida > Asparagales > Iridaceae > Iris > Iris pallida. Next base: position 14,070,385 of record JANAVB010031019.1, on the reverse strand, counting down.
TGGAAAATGGTTGCAGAACTCACTAGAAATACCCTCACAAAGGATAGTTTGATGCTGAGTGCAAAATGTTAAAAAAAAAAAATTATAATCACATATTCCGCCAAACCGACTGGTAGAATTCTTGTAGCACAAATTTCACTTGTTCATTTGGCATAATGTATCTCTGCTTATAATTTATTCAAAGTTTTTTCTCTACGGCTAATATTCATAAAGTATATTATTCTATAGAAAATTAACCGGGAAAATGTGGTGCATGACATACCTTTCGAGCATGCTCCACCTAAGAAGTCCTGCATTTTGATAAATTGGCTCCCCTTTGATGAGAAACATTCTTATATGGTATAGATAGCTATTTAAATGAAGGCCTACTGGAAACAAATCTATTTAGGTGTACTATTTAGAGGGAAATTTACCCCGGCTCCTATCATGTGCTTTCGTCAATAGCAATTATGTTTCTTTTTAGTCTAGGAAGAATTTCAAAGGGTTAATTCCTCCCCTACATGAGCTTAACCAGTCCTAATAATGAGGTGCACAGACAAGGAGAGATGGAGACATAAATATATAAATCAAATTTGTTTTCATCTCCAAGGAATTTCTGTAGCATAACCATAATAGGGTCCAAATCTGACTGGGTTATGCCTTTCATATTAGTGTATGGGTGTTATCTAGAGAGGATCCAGTCAGACGTTCAAATTTCAAATTTCTGTCCCTTGTGGTCTCATTATGGGTCATCTTCACTAGTACAGAGAAATTACTGTCGATGGAAGAATGCTGGTAGATAGCATTTGTTAAGTATTTATAGTGAACTATGGTAAGACAATGTTGTAGACATTGGGAAGCTCATCTGTTTGCACAAATGTACTTTCAAAAATACAAGCAAATGATATTTCTCAATAAGGAGAGAATGCACCATTGACTGAAAAGACTTTTAAGAAGTTAAATGACAGTACACGATTAATCTGTTATTGCTGCATATAACCCAAACTTGGAATATAACGGTAACATGAAGGTTGCAAAGTCATACTCCTTTCTCGAATAACTAAGGTGGCGTTTGGTTACAGCTTATTTCAGCTGCTTCTGCTTCTGCTTCTGCTTCTGCTGCTGCTTCTTTTTTTTCTTTTTTTCTTTTTTTTTCTTTTTTTTTTCTTTTTTTCCTTTTGAAAATAAGCAACAAAAACTGTTTGGTAACACTTGTTTCTATAAGGTAGTTCATTCTTTTTGGCTGCTTTTGAAACGGGGAATGCTGCTTTTGCTTTTCCCTTCGAAAAGCAGCAGCAAAATACCAAGCCAAGCCTAGGTCAGAGATTATGGAAAAGTTGTCATTAAGCACTCTATTTTACTTAGATTTACTTTTAGCCCCCAACCTTTCATAATCATATCAACCAATCCATATTCAAAGTGTACACATGCAGCAAAATCCAGTATCAGCCCATTTCCCTATAGAATGCCAATAGTAGAACGTTGCGGCCAAAATCAAGCCACGAGCAATTACAAGCATTTCACGAAGGAATGGATGGTAAGTTTAGATATATATGACTTCTAGATAGATCTAAATGCTATTTAAATACACATAATGTGTTTAGAACTTCAGATCTAGATAATGTGCATGCCTACATATGTTTTATATGGATATATGTTATTTAGATATATCATAATGCTATCTACAAATACAGAATTACTTTGTATGTACACGTAAATAACATCAATGGCTATGGCTCATCATGGTAAAATTTGACCCTTTTCTTCAAAAAAGGGAAAAGGTGTTGTTCCTTTTGTCATGTACCCACGTAAAGGAGAGACCAAAAAGGTACAAGGGCAAACGAGACATTTCCCTCTCTCCTATGTATTCTTTTCACATGGGAAAAAGAGGGAAGAGATTAGGGGATAGAAAATTTAAATGGACAATTAAGAGGGATTATGGAAAGGTTGGGCAGTTAAAAGTACATCAAAGGAAAAGGGAGCGGCTACTGTCGATTTTTCCCAATGTACAAAATATAAAGTTGTCTACAACCGACCATCATCCGAGCCTTAAATGATTTTACCTTGGCTTCAACTGCCTCCACTCCTTTGACGCCTCCAGAGACGGCATAGTTACCCTACAAGAACTCATTTAAAGTCAAATGCAAAGTCCAATGTGCTACTGTGATGTTAAAATGTAGCGCAAGACTAAAATAAATCTTACCAGGCATAAGAAGTTTGCTATTTGTACTTTTATCTTTTTCATCTAGTTCCTCATTAGCAGCATCACATAGCAACAGCACTTTTTCTGAATCTAACCATAGCAGTATTAGCAGAATCTGCAGCATCCTGAAAGAAAAAGGCAGCAACCTGTGAGCATCGAGTCTCAGATGAGCCAATATGTGCTCAATACGCTGGAATATTCTGGAAACAGTTTTTGCAACCAACCTGCATAGCTTTTCCTCTAAAGCTTGACAAGCTTGATACCACCCTCAAAGCTAATGGAGAGAGAATTGAAAGATCAAAAAGTTAATGCCATAAAATAGCTAAAGGGTGAATATACAAAGAGATATCTAAAGATCCTTAAGACACTAGTCATTATCAAATCTTTTGACCAAACCGGAGCTTAAACCTTACAGGACACCAAAAGCTTAAACCTTACAGGACACCAAAAAATTTCACTTCTATTTATATACTGCACTTAACCTTGAAAACATAACTGACAACACTACAGTCTGCTATACCTGAAAGCTCCAGCAAATGCAAGGGCTGTCTGTTCTCCCAAGCTTAGACCACAGGTGACATCTACAAAGCTGATTATGTCCTGACCTATCCATCACGTGCACACAATACTTCGACAGCAGCTAAGCTTGTGACATATATAGCAGGCTGCAGCTAACAAATTTCCCTTTCACATGAATATTTGCTTATATTTCATGATAACACGGATGGCAGGTCTATGATGTTATGTTGGAGACGGATAACTATTTGCTACAGAAGGCTCGTTTGAAGTCTATTTTGTTGGACATCGTCTATGGGGTTATGTTGATGGCTTGAGCCCTACTCCAAAACAAAATACGACTTCTACAGTTGATGGCAAGTCGTTTCTTGTTACACATCCTGATTATGACGCATAGCTGGTTCATGATCAGATGGCTTTGGGTTGGCTGTTCAACTCCATCTCCAACGACATGATGGTGCAAGAGGTAGGCTTATCCCATGCCCAACATTTTTTGCTTAATTTTGAAGTCTTATTTGTGACTCTATGGCTCCTATAATGTCCTTCGCACTACATTCCAGTCTTTGTGCGGCCTATCTTGCTCGTGCCAAATAAGTTGGTTGACAATCTCTTCGCAATTAATCATCTAGGGCCTTTTTGGGATCTCCCTCAACAAATTCTACTTGGGCTTTGTAGGACCGTTGAGCACCTCGAGAGGGGGGGGAGGGGGGGGGGGGGGGGGGGGGGGGGGGTGTTGAATAGTATGCGTTGTGTAGCGAAATAAAAATCACCTCTAAAAATTATAAGACAGTAACAAATATGAAGTAAGCAGTATTTAAATAAATGCATAATGTACAGAGAGAGCAAACTCAAACAACAAGGTTTATACTGGTTTTCCTCTGAGAGAACTAGTCCAGTCTCCAGTACTCAGCTCAATATTGAATACACCGTCTCGTGAAACACAAGCTTTGAATCTGAAATGCTTGCAGCTCCTTACGTACTTTTATCCGAAGAGCACTACTTCAACTTGCAAGCATTTAGTCCGAGAGACTTGCCGACTTCAGGAATATGATAAAAACTGAGATGTTTTCAAGCCTTTTGTATAACTCGACCAAACTTCTAGATTGAGCTGAAACTAACACCGGCTTGGCTAGGAGTTGTAAAGCTTTGATTTGAAAGTAAAAAGTTCTTTGAGAACACTTAAATAAATAGAGAAGAGGAGATGATCGAGTGAGTTGAATGGAGACATCCTCTCTATTTATAATGTTCTCTGGGACAGAACTCGGACAAAGTTAGGTAGTCCAACGTTCAAAATATCGAACGTTAAGAGCTTGTTCTTCAGGGTGACCATGTCCCTCGGAAACTGGGTCAGGAGGATCGAGTTCGGATAGAACTCGGTCCGAGTTCGGTTGTCCTGTATCAGATTGGGTCATGAAGAATTTGGCTTTGGGTTTTTGGGCTATTTGAATTGAGGACTGGATTTGAATATGTGGACTGGTCAAAGAATAGATTGGGTAGGCTATTTTGTAAATGGACTTTGTAGCTTAGCCAGGTGTAATCTCATTCAACTGTACATTTTTTCTAGACACAATAAATTAAAAATTTCATAAGAATATAGAAGAAACGTCTTGATTAGTGATGTGATTATCTTTGACAAAGACTCTGATTGAGTATAGCAACATGATGATAGTCATTCAGCAGTAGTACCGTACCTGTATATTATTTGTGTATATCGAACCGAAGTTTATGTCGATTATCAAAATCAGGTGTGACCAGACCAATGGGCCAACAATCTCCCATATTTTGATAATTGACAAACTCAAGTTGATACACCAAATAATATCAAAATTTTAAAAAATTTACCTTCAATGATAACACTTTCTCTGATAATGGTAACATTTTCTCCCCCTTTGTCACTGTAAGCAAAATGTAAGCTCCTTCGCAAACAAAGAAGACAAACAACAACAAAAAGAGTGAAGTGAACCAAAACTAAGGAGAGAACAACTAGAACATGTAGCAAGTAGCAGAGTACATGGCATAAAAAAATACTACTAACCGTAAAGTATTTTGAACATAAACATACCATAAAAGTCTGATACATAATTGTAGAATGGAAATAATGAGATGATTATTATTGATGAGACTACAAATATATAGAAGAGGCTAGCCTCCTCTCCTATTATTCTAAGCAACGTGGGACTAAAGCCCATTAACTTATAACTCTAATATAACACTTAACACCCTCCCTCAAGCTGGAGCATAAATGTCAATCATGTCCAGCTTGTTACATAAAAATTGAATCCGAGGACCCAGAAGACCTTTGTGAAGATATCAGCTATCTGGTTGCCGGTCCTCACATGTTGAAACTTTATCACTCCCTTTGTATATTCATCACGAACAAAATGAATGTCAATTTCAATATGCTTCGTCCGTTCATGAAATACTGGGTTGGTGGCAATGTAAATAGCAGACTAGTTATCACACCATAGATCTGCCACTTGAGATCCTGCGTCTTCTCCCAGTTCTTGTAGGAGATGCTTCATATATAATATCTCTGACATGCCATGAGCAATAGTTCGATATTCTGCTTCTGAGCTTGAGCATGCTATCACACTTTGTTTTTTGCTCTTCCATGACACTAGATTTCCGTCAATAAATACTGAGTAGCCAGATGTAGACCGTCTATCTGTCATGCTTGCTCCCCAGTCAGCATCAGTAAAACACTCAATGCGAGTGTGTCCATTATTCTCCATTTGAATTTCTTTTCCTGGATTCTTTACTAGATAACACAGAATTCTGAGAACTGTCTGCCAGTTGAAATTCTTGGAGAAGCCATAAATCTACTTGCAACACTCACTGCAAAAGACATATCTGGACGCGTCATAACCGCAAAGTAGTTGAGTTTTCCAACTACTCGACGATACTAATATGGATTGGTCATCAGGACCCCTTCGTCTGGAAGTAACTTCGCCCCTGGATTCATAGGTGAGGTTGCTCCCTTTGCTTGCATCATGCCTGCATCATTTAGTATGTACAGTACATACTTTCTTTGAGACATTACAATGTCCCGCTTACCCCGTGTGACCTAAATGTCCAAGAAATATTTCAAGGATCTCATATCCTTTGTTTGAAATTGTTCTCCAAGAAACTTCTTGAGACTTGCAATACACTAGCTGTCATCTCCTGTTATTACAATATCATCAACGTAGACATCAAGGAGTATTCTTCCAGCAGATGTGTGTCGATAGAAGATTGAATGGTCCTTCTTTGATTGACACATGCCAAATTGAGTAACATGTGTAAATCGACCAAACCATGCACGAGGTGATTGTTTCAGACCATAGAGGGCCTTCCTCAGATGACACACTTTACCCTCCCTTGCAACGAATCCGGAAGGTCGCATCACATATACCTCTTCATCAAGATCCCCGTGAGAAAAGTATTCTTTATATCTAGCTGAAGTAACGGCCAGTCATATCAAATGGCCAAGGCCATGAGGACACGAACGGATGTCATTTTGGCTACAGGAGAATGTCTCGAAGTAATCCTCGCCATAGGTTTGAGAGTATCCTTTGGCCACCAGACGAGCCTTCAGTCGATCAAGAGTGCCATTCGGTTTTACCTTAATCGTGAACACCCATTTGCGGCCGACTGCCTGTTTACCAGTAGGTAAGTCGACTAAGTCCCAAATATGATTCTCCTGGAGAGCTTTCATCTCCCCGTTCATAGCAGCACGCCAACCAGGATGTCGGAGACCCTCCTCAGCGGTATTGGAGATCTGAATCCCATCAATAGTAGCCACCAGAGACTGAGTGTAACTGGTAAGTCCTTTGTAGCTGTCAACATATAAGGGATGATCACGACGAGGACGTTCTGGAGGTGGAACCGCCGGAGCTGCTGGCGGAACTAGTGGAGCTGCTGGTGGAACAGATGGAGGCAACTCATTGGAGCCGGAGCTACTGGTAGAACCAGAGAAGGAGGATTCTGTGGACGATGTCGGCAATGGCTGAATCGGTGTATGTGGACCATCTGCCTGGGAGACTGGCTCGGTAAGGGAGGGCACCCGTACGGAAAGCTGTTGTGTTTGAGGAGGAAATAACAAAAAATCCTCTTCTGGATAGACCAGAGGAGCCGGACCCGTTGATTGTGGGAATGGTGAAAATTTTGTTTCTACAAAGGTAACATCCCGAGTAAAAAAATATTGCTTTAAGACAGGGGAGAAACACCGATACCATTTCTGATCTTTAGGATACCCAAAAAAAATACATTGTATTGCCTTAGGATCTAATTTAGAAAGGGTTGGTCGGGTATCCCGAATATAGCATAAGCAGCCAAAGATGCGGAGAGGCAGAGAAAATGGTTCTCGTCCAGGAAAAAGCCTAGAAAAGGGAGAGCTACCATTGAAAACAGACGATGACATACGGTTAATAAGATAACAAGCAGTAAGAACCGCATCCAACCAAAATCGCTTGGGAGTACGTGCTTGAAACATAAGAGCACGTGTTGTTTCCAATAAATGACGATTCTTGCGTTCGGCTACACCATTTTGTTGTGGTGTGTACGTACAATAGATTTGGTGGATGATGCCATTGAGGGCCAAATGTTTATCGAGATCTCGAGATAATTACTCACGGCCATTGTCACTCCGAAAATTTTTGATTGGAAGACCAAATTGTGTTTTTATTTCAGCATGAAAGTTGCACCAGATGTTAAATAATTCAGAACGATTTTTTATCAAATAAACAAAAGTGACACGTGAGTAATCATCGACAAAAGTAACAAAGTATTTAAAACCCATTACAGAGTCAGTCGGACAGGGTCCCCATTTATCAGAATGCACCAACTCAAAAGGAGCATAAGCAATTTTATTTGGACTCACCGAATAAGGAACCCGATGATGCTTAGCTAAACTACATGGCTCACAATGAAAAGAAGAGAATATCTAAAGATGGGTACATTTCCGGGAGAGCTTGGGACGATGGATGGCCTAACCGACAATGTAACTCGACAAGATCGAGTTTTATGCGGGCACAGACAACAGAAGGAGTTGCGTCAAACAGGTACAAGCCTCCAGCCACATGCCCCTTACCGATAGTCTTCCCAGTTTTCAGGTCCTGAAAAACATAACCATCAGGAAAAAATATTACCGAGCAATGTAGTTCACGAATAATTTGACTAATAGAAATTAAACTGAACGGGTTCCCAGGAGTAAGCAGTACAAAATTGAGTGACAGTCCGGAAGAAAAATTGGCACTTCTACGACCTCGGACTGTCAGGAACCGCCATTGACAACAGTAATGCCAGAAGCACGACGTACAGGTACATAATCATGTATCATACCTGCGTCATAAGTCACGTGAGATGATGCACCAGAGTCAATTACCCATTGCTTGGATTTCACTATGCACGCAGCTAAGTATCCGGTTGTGGAGCCAGGCGTGGATGCTTCACCACGACGTTGAGCCTGAAAATCAAAGAACTCTGTATATGAGTCCGAAGTCATCTGAATAGATCGGACATCATCATCAGGGGCATCAGTGGTGATATTAGCAGCAGGTGATTTAGTGCATTGCTAATAGAAATGGCCAAGCTTACCACAGATAAAGCATGTGCGCGGTCTTCCTCCATCACGACCACCATTGCCCCGTCCTCCATCACGACCAGCATTATGGCCACCCCGTCGGCCGCCACGGCCGCCACGAAATCCTATACGAGCAGCCCCGAAAGCAGAACGATCAGCAGGAGTATCATCCGGAGTGGTCTCAACGACTTTGGCAGCCCGAAGGACACGATAGTGTGCTTCCAACAGGGACGGTACATCAGATCCAGCAATAATCTGAGAACGAGCATAGTCCGCATCATGACGGAGAGAGGCGAGATAAGCCATGACATGAAGCTGCTCACGTTGAGCCCGTGCTTTATTAATATCCGACATAAGAGGTAATACGCGGTCGATCTCATCCGTCATAGCCTTGAAGGCCCGAAAATGGGCTTTATGAGATTTGTCTCCTTGATTTGCTCGGTACACACCAACGACCGAGTCATAGATACGAGACAAATCGTGTTTACCATCAAACGCCGCCGCCAACATTTCCCATAACTCCTTCACGGAGTCCGTATTTTGAACTGTCTTCTACCGATGGTTCCATGGAATTTATCAACTGTGTAAACAGTCGACTGTCATCTGTCTTCCATTGCTCAAAGATGGAATCATCGTCTGTTGGAGGGTTGTCAGTCAGATGTTTGGACAACCGCATTCCTCGAAGTGTCTTCTCGACCTTCTTTCTCCATGTCGAGTAGCCCTCTGGCCCTTTCAACCGTCGATCGACAAGTTGAATGGAGGAAATCGTCGTGCTAGTGCCCGCTAGTGTGTTGCTGACACTAGTATCTGTGGCGCTGCTATTCGCCGTAGAGTCTGCCATTTATCAGAGATTCGACTGCCGATTTATTCTTTCCATTTGATAAACACAGCAACTCTGCCAATGCGCTAAAAACAGAGCCAAAACCGGTATATGTGCATAGAAAACAGAGAGTGTGGATCACAAGCCAGGACAGAGAGATAACCCATGGTAACCTCTGATAGATCCTGGTGTGAAGATCAAATGAAAGAAACGAAGATTCGTGCACAACAAACCATATGTGTGCTCTTTATTAAATTTCTAGCATTGATGGGCAGAGATTCCAACAAAATTTTCTCCTCTGAGAATCCCAACAATGATTTTTATTTTTATTTTTATTTTTTATTATTATTTTTTTAGAAACTAAACTAGGGTTTGGAGGGAGTGGGTGGCGGCTGATGGAAGGAGAGGGTTAGGGTTAGGGATTGGAGGCATCGGGAGGGCTGACAGGGGGCGGGGGGGCCAGCAGGTCGAGGAGGGGGGGAGGTGCACAGCAGCAACAGGTCAGGGGAGGGGGGGCAGCAGGTCCGGGAAGGGGGGCAGCAGGCCGGGGAGGGAGGGGTGCGGCAGCAGCGACAGGTCGGGGGGGGGGGGGCTGCAGGTCCGGGAAGGGGGGCAGCAGGTCCGGGAAGGAGGGGGGCGGGGTGACGGCTAGATTTTTGTGTGTGTGGAGATTGGGGTTTTGTGGAGAGAGGGAGAATGGTAGGTGACGGCTAGGATCTTGGCTCTGATACCATGTAGAATGAAAATAATGAGATGATTATTATTGATGAGAGACTACATATATATAGGAGAGGCTAGCCTCCTCTCCTATTATTCTAAGCAATGTGGGACTAAAGTCCATTAACTCATAACTATAATATAACACTTAACAATAATCAAATTGCATAATGTCATGCCCCGAGTCGACAAACCGTTCGTCCCCGGTGTTATTATGCCGAATCGATCGTCCTCGCTAAGGCGTGATGTCGTACGAGTCTGAAATTGCACTCGTACAAGGTAAGAACGTTACGTTGATTATTATATTGAAACACCAAGTTGAAACTTCATAAATCACATCAAAATATGAGACGCAGTATAGGAAGATAGAAATATGCTTTTCATTCATAGCTTGCAACGAAGTGCAAGTCGTAATTACATTGAATGCCGTTGCGGCTACATTGATTGAAAACAAAAGAAACAAACTTGACAAGCTGCCTGAACTAACACTTGTCGTTCCATACATTCGCTCCTTTATACATAAGCCTTCGATTGAATTGGCTTCAAAATACTTCAGGATAGGAAGAGCTTCAAGAAAACCATACAGCGGTCCGGTCCCGTCGAAGGGACTCTTATATAGAGCTCATTCGCCGTGACGCAGCCCGTTGCATCTAGGACTTATTCCAACAGAAATCGTTCCATTAGTTGGATCGATTCTAGTAACATTCGTCCAAATCGATTTGATCGATGCCGCAAGGTGTTATCGTTTACCAAGCTCAACGATCGAGTCAGATGGCCATCTAAGTTCCTGACCGATCTGACTCTCAATTCTCATCCGATTCTTTCCTTTCTCCTCAGCCCCAATTCTGAGCAGTAGCCCTAGGCGACTACTCCGGCGGCGACTCTCCGGCGGTGACCCATTCCAAAGTCTCTCCGGCGACGCAAGGACGATGAAGGTGGCGATGGCGGCCGGCGATTTCCTTCTCCAGCGACTAGATCGGTAGCAGCACCCCGACGTGGAGTTCGTGGCATCGCTTTGGAGCGCGAGCCTTTCCTGGCGACGAGGTACAGATCATCTCTTCCACAGAAGGACATCCCTGATCTTGACGAGCGACTCTTCTGCGTCTCCTTCTCCGATGACGCACAGACTCCACCGCGTGTCCGAGCTTGACGACAGGTGAGCATAGTAAATTAGGGGTGTTTTGTTATTCTCTCGAGATCGATTGGACTTTCGAGATCGATTGATCAGGGTTCTGGTTCAGATTTGATCAGGAGTCCTCTGTTTGATTTCTCCTCAATGATTTTCCCTTGAAGACTCGAGGAACGCTCGACGAATTTGTGAAGGATTTGGAGGAATAGATCGGTGAGTATGAGTTTTGTATTATTAGATCTATAAAGTTTTTAGCAGTTGGTTGAATTTCTTTTGGGTGGAATTTGAACGACAGATCGAGTCTATAGCATTTTGGGATCGAGTCATTGGTAGTAAGTCATTTCAATTTCCCGATAATTTTGATTCTTTGATTTTTGAATTTCTTGAATTAAATCCCCAGTAATTGAGATTTGTTCTGGTGATTCACTGGTTCTGTTCATGACTCAGGTTAAGTAGAGTCGTGTCCGATCTTTGGAACGTATCCTCGGTTGCAATCGGATTTCTCTTCAGGTATATGTAGTTTTTCCCCTTGATTTTAAGTTTCCATGTCAAATTTAGTTATGAGTTTGTTCGGTTTCGTGTGTTCGATGTCAGGGTTGGTAGATTGGGGTGGCGTATCGCATGCGTTGCGTGTAGGGATACTGTTGTTTGTGCGGGTGTAGTTTTCTGTTCGTGTCTTACGTGTGTGTCCGTTTCTGTGCCTTCAAGATTGCTGCTCGTGTCCTAGTGCGGATTGTGTCCGAGAAGTGCGTGCGTGTCCAGGGATTGGAGTTAGCATTGGAGACTGCTTATTGACTCTAGTAGTTGAATGATTTTTACTTACATCCAATTTTGTATAATTTTCCTATTCAGTCGATTATGTACATATTTTCTTGAGATGGAAATGGTATACTAAATCTCCAGTAGAGTAGTTGTGTGATTTATATTCTAAGTATGGAAGTTCTATTTTTGAATTTTAACAAAGGAGCCTTAGTAGCCGTTTGGTTCCATTTGCATGCTGACTTGATTCCCTACTTGGTATATGTGTTGCTTTACCTATCTATTTGTACTGAAGGGCATGTGTTGTCTTTTGGTTCTATGGAATGGGTTTTAGTAGCAATTGAAGCAAACGAAGGTTCTGTGGTAAGTTGGAGGAACCTGAGAAATCCTATAATAGTGTTTTGATTCAATTTACTGAACCTGATATTCATATACCAGTATCTTGGTAAGTTTGGTGAACTGGAGATTCATATAGCAATGTTTTGGTTCTGTTTTTTTTATCAATATTTAACTCAAATTGCTGAACCTGAGATTTTAATCTCAGTGGGGAAAGCCCCTGTTTTCAAATGAGTTCTTTTGTATAGGAATTGACACTAGTGTAGAAAACTTCTCGAGTATAGCATGAATTGATGCCAACTTCTTCTTTTAAGTTTATGGGATACTTTGAGGATCATCATAGAAAGGGTTGGGAGTAATTTAGTGAACTAATTGGTAAAAGAAGATAAATAGTTTTAACTTAAAACCACTAGTATATTCCAATTATATTAGAATATTTGATAAAGTAATTAGAACTTATTTAGATATTAACCAACCTGTACTTAATCAGGAGGACATCCAGCTCCATCTAGTACACTTGATTTCCCGGAGCAAGGCAAGTACTTTTCTATGATTATTGTACATTTACATATCTTGTACTCTTCTTGTGACACGTCATGGCACGATATCTTGTACCCCTGTATTTATTGTTCCTGTACTTACTTGTGTCGGTGGAAAAATACACTAGCTATGTGACCAAACCCCAGTTACTATATTCATGTAGATAGCTTAGGTCTCGCATCGTGCACGCGGATCCTAAGCCGTACCGATATTCATGTACTCCTGTACATGCTCCTGTACTCCCCATAGCCGGTCATATAGGCTAGTTGTATTTCAAACATGGTGCACTTGTCATGTCTTGTACTTCAGGTTCATAGTTACATTCCTGTACTTTACTTCCTGTACTTTCATTCATGTCATTTCATGTTCATTTCCTGTATTTCATATTCATGTTCTCCTGTACTTATTTTCCATATCATGATGTTCTTGTTCATTACCTAGAACTGTACTTTGCTCCGCTCCTGACTAGGATATGTTGCAGGTGGGATGGAGGCTTTGTGTGATACCTATTATGGCCGAGAGCCTGTAGATGCAGTAGAGCCAGCTAGAGTTGCTCTAGATTTAGAGGCTGAGGAAGCCTAGTATCTTACCCTTAGCAGTTTATATTTCTTTGTATTTGAGACTATCAGACTTTACTTTTCATTTTTTGGAATTGTAATAACTTTGAGATATGTATCTGGATTCTGGGATTCGTTTATAGATGCTGTTATTTCATACTTATTCCTATTTATCTGGTTAGATTTTCCTTAGATTGGTACAGCTTACTTTATCGTGTCCAACGATGAAGGCTGGGCGTGTCCAACTTGTGTCCGATTATTCGGGAGCGGGTCGTGACAAGACTCCATTGCACGTCAGCAATAGAGTTCCCAAGAGCCAGGACCTGGAGCGTAGTCCTAAAATTTGTCTGGCGGTGACGCTCTAGATCAGCTCTGTAATGCTCATCCTCAAGATGAAAACGCTCACGTATCATAGCGCAAATCTCATCAAGTGAGACTAGGGCCTCAGCAGCAGTAGGAGGAGGTGGTGCATGAGCATCAGGTTAGACATTATCATCACCAGCCTCATCAGGATATGGAGCAATATAAGGATGAGGTCGGGTCCTACGGGCTCAAAGGAGGCAGGAGGGTATGTCGTCAAAGGAGCAGGAGTCTAAAGGAATATCAAACCTACGAAAGATAATTGGTAGGTACATAGCATATAGCAGGTTGCGCCTTTCTTGCGACAATTTACCATAGCTGAAATCATAGTTTTTGGGAGACTGAAAGGAATACCAAAATGAACATAATAATTTACCATAGCTGAAATCATAGTTTTTGGGAGACTGAAAGGAATGCCAAAATGAACATGATAAAGAGATCACGTACATCTCTATGTACGTGATATCGTCATTGGATCCCGTCTTAGGCAAAAGATATGAAAACACAATATGATGCAACTCATAAAAATGCTGGTTCATATACTTGGATATGAGACGTCCAGAAGGTCTAGGAAAAGGATCGCACATGGCATCCTTAAAGGATTCAAGTGTCATATCGTTACCAAAATTGACTTTGGTAATGTCGACAAGAACATTTCCAGCGTTGGGAATCTGTAGCATCTCACTCAGGTCGTCATCATCAAACTCAATATCAATACCGCAGAGCGTTGCAAAGTGCTAAACATTCGTATGGCATTGGAATAAACTGGGTTAGCAATTTGAACAAGACCATGAAGTCCTAGAGCAGTAGGAGTAGCTAAATATTCTGGAAAAATAGTAAAGCTAATGATACTACCTGGACAAATATTCCTCTTTTGGAAGTCATCAAACCAAGCACATGAAACTTCTAAGCTTCTAAATAATGAACTATTATAGTCATCATCAGCAAGAGTAAATAAAGATTGAAACGGATCCTGAGATGGATTAGAGGATGATGCTTCATCCACTCTCCTCTTTTTTCCAGATTTAGGAGCCATGGAAAAAATTAAAGAGAAAAGGAAAGAAGTATACCTCACAGATGGAAGAGAATCCCGAAATATGTACAAAACCTTGATTTTGGAGTTGGAAATCCTAAGATAGATGAAATCTAGGGTTAGGATTTGGAAATCTAGGGTTTTGAAAGGGATTTTGGAGGAGGAAGAAGAAGGGGGATCGGCTGTGTTCGGTTTGGAATAGGATTTTCATGAGAAGAGAGGCAACTTAAAAAGTGGGACCTGCTCTTGGGTTGGGTCTAATACAAAGGGACCGAGTTCGGGCCAAACTCGGGCAGTGTTCAGTCAGAGTTTGGTTTCCTTGTATCTAGATCAGCATATATTGAAATATGTACATAAAATAAGAGATAAAATTCATAATTTTTTTAATAGATCTCAACTATCTTGGGTTAGCTTTAGGGACCGGATCCCAGCAAGCGGTAGTCCGAAGACACTTACGCTTCAAGCTATTTAAGTCTGTGTGACAGAAGGACCCTTTCGACTTGTACCCAAAACAATCTTGATTTAATAAAATTTGTTGAATTAATACCAAGTCATTTACCGAACATAAATCATTATACTTCCGAGATAATATCAAGAATACCTAACTCGCGACGAATGAAATTGAAGCGATCCTCGGCTAATAGCTTTGTAAAAATATCTGCTAGTTGATGATCTGTGTCAATAAGTTCTAGACAAATATCTCTGTGTTGTTGATAATCACGCAGAAAATGATGACGTATTTTATGTGTTTGTGCATGAGTGACGTATTGGGTTCTTAATCAAATTAATCGTGCTAGTGTTGTCACAGAGAATGAGAATGTTTTTGAAAGATAAATTGTAGTCTTCTAGGGTTTACTTCATCCACAAAATTTGTGCACAACAACGTCCTGTAGCGATATATTCAGCTTCAGTTGTTGATAATGCAACAGAATTTTATTTTTTGCTAAACCAAGAGACTAAAGATTTTCCTAGAAAATGACACACTATTGGTACTTTTACGATCTACTTTGCATCCAGCAAAATCAACATCCGAGTAACCAATCAGGTCAAAGGATGTGTTTTGGGATACCATAAGCCGACAGTAGAAGTACCCTTAAGGTATCGACATACGCTTAACTGCGCATATGTGTGATTCCTTAGGATTGACTTGATATCTAGCACATATGCAAATACTGAACATAATATCTGGACGACTAGCAGTTAAGTATAGTAAACTTCCAATCATACCTCGATACTTATGCTGATCGATCGGTTTGCCACTATAATCAAGGTCAAGCTTGGTTGATGTAGCCATTGGATTGCCGATAGGCTTTGCGTTCTCGAAGTCGAACTTCTTCAGCAATTTTTTCGTGTACTTGGCTTGATTGATGAACGTCCCTTATGAATTTTGTCTGATTTGCAGTCCGAGAAAGTAGTTGAGCTCTCCCATCATGCTCATCTCGAATTCACTCTGTATATACTTAGCAAACTCTTGACAGAGTAACTCATTAGTTGACCCAAAGATTATGTCATCAACATATATTTGCACTAATAAAATATTGTCATCAAGAGTTTTGATAAATAAAGTAGTATCAACCTTTCATTTTAAAAATTCATTTTCAAGTAAAAAGGTACTTAGACTATCATACCAAGCTCTAGGGGCTTGTTTGAGTCCATATAATGCCTTTTCAAGTTTGAAAACGTGATCAGAAAATTTACAATCTTCAAAGCCAGGGGATTATTTTATAAAAACCTCTTCTTTTATAAAACCATTTAAAAATGCACTCTTGACCACCATTTGAAAAAAAAAATTACGAAAACACGCATATGCACAAAGCATGCAAATGGATTCTAGTACAATAACAAGAGCATAGGTCACGTTATAATCAATTCATTCTTCTTGATTATAACCCTGAGCAACTAGACGTGCTCTGTTGCGAACGACTTGTCCATCCTTAGTTTATTTCAGAATACCCATTTGGTACCAATTATAGAGTAACCAACAGATTTGGGAACAAGTTTCCAAACTTGGTTCCTCTCGAACTGATTTAATTCCTCTTGCATAACAAAAATCCAAAATTTATTATTAAAATCATCTGCTACTGACTTAGGTTATACCTGTAAAATAATTAATAAATGCAACATTAGCAACTATATCCTTGGTAGATGAACGTGTACTTACTCCCTTTGATACATCACCTATGATCAAGGTTTCTGGATGGTCTGAGATGAACTTATCTTCTTTGGCAGACTCTTCAGATAACTTGTTTCCATGTCAGTATTTTCAGGTGCTTTGCTGGATGTTTTCCCTGAGTATTCGTCACCACTGTCACTTGGCAATTGATTGTTAAGTTCAACAAAGGTAATATTAATACACTCTTCAACAATCAATGACCTTTTATTGAAAATTCTATATCATTTACTCTTAGCAGCATATCCAAGAAATATTCATTCATCTGCCTTAGAGTCGAACTTATCCAAGTTATCCTTGGTATTCAGAATAAACAACGACAACCAAAAACTTTAAAATAAAAAATATTAGTAATGCGATTAAACCACAATTCATAGGAAGTCTTCTTCGATATAGATCGAGTCAGAACCCTACTTAAAACATGACAAGCTGTACCCAAAATATTTTAGAAGATTGTACTGGTTAAGCATGACTCTAGCCATATCGCTGAGTTATATTCTTCCGTTCCACAACACCATTTTGTTGGGAAATTCTAGGACAGAAAAACTCATGAAAATAACCATTTAAATCGAAAAACTTTTTGAAATCTGAATTTTCGAATTCGTCTCCATGATCACTTCGGATGCTAGTAATCATGAAGCCCTTTTCGTTTTGAACATTTTTGTAGAAAACTTCAAATTTAAAAAGCAAATCACTTTTATTTGATAAAAAGAAAACCAAAGTGTAACGAAAAAATCATCAACAATAATAAAAGCGTAGAGTTTTCCACCAAGGCTGACGACTCTACTTGGTCCAAATAAATCAATGTGTAACAATGGCAAGGGTCTTGAAGTACTTACAGCGTTTAGGGATTTAAATAAAAAATATTAGTAATGCGATTAAACCACAATTCATAGGAAGTCTTCTTCGATATAGATCAAGTTAGAACCCTACTTAAAACATGACAAGATGTACCTAAAATATTTTAGAAGATTGTACTGGTTAAGCATGACTCTAGCCATATCGCTGAGTTATATTCTTCCGTTCCACAACACCATTTTGTTGGAAAATTCTAGGACAGAAAAACTCATGAAAATAACCATTTAAATCGCAAAACTTTTTGAAATCTGAATTTTCGAATTCGTCTCCATGATCACTTCGGATGCTAGTAATCATGAAGCCCTTTTCGTTTTGAACATTTTTGTAGAAAACTTCAAATTTAAAAAGCACATCACTTTTATTTCATAAAAAGAAAACCAAAGTGTAACGAAAAAAATCATCAACAATAATAAAAGCGTAGAGTTTTCCACCAAGGCTGACGACTCTACTTGGTCCAAACAAATCAATGTATAATAATGGCAAGGGTCTTGAAGTACTTACAGCGTTTAGGGATTTAAATGATGACCTAGTTGCTTTTTTTCTTCTCGCAATCAGATCATACCATGTCTCTTTTGAATGAAATTTCAGGTAATCCTTTCACCAATTTCTTCGTTGATAGTCTTGATATGGCGTCCATGTTTGATATCCTAGTCTCATGTGCCATAGCCAGCTTTCATCTTTATTTGCTATAAGGTACTTGCCTGCATTGTTAGTACTGTCTGATAAATAGAAAACATAAATGTTATCCTCTTATTTCTTCATAAACTAAATCTTCAGTAGACATCATATATAGAACATTTATATTTCACAAAGTTAATGCCATAACCATTATTGACAAGATGACTAATGTTTAGCAGGTTATGCTTTAACTCTGTGACCAGACAAACGTCTTTTATGATTGGTAGGAGGCATACCAACAATACCATTACCTATTATATAACCTCTCATTATTTTTGAAGTAGACGTATCCTTCTTTCTTCATCGATAGCGTAGCGAATAGAGATTTATCACCAGTCATGTGTCGTGAACATCCGTTATCGAGAATCAATTTGCTTCTAGCATGAGAGGGTTGACCCACCTATAAAACGAGTAGATGTGACCTTTGGTATCCATTTCCTTAAGGGTCCAGAAATGTTAGTTGTAGGCATCCAGGCATATATATTCATGTCTACAAGTTTTCTAACTCTACAAAACGGTGAGAAGTGTCTATGTGTACCACAATATGTACATATAATTGGAGAGCTGGTACTTAGTGTCATATTGTCAACATGATGCGTATGTGTCTTCCGTGGATACTTATAAACAAAAGCGTGATTATGTGAAACATTAGGCTTATGTGCTTTCTTTGATCGTGTCCTTCTATGTGTATGTTGTATCTCTGGACAGATCTTAGTTTGAATAACAGGTATGACATGTTTGCCCAACCTAATTTCTAACTTTTAGAAATTGTTATTGCCTCATCATACTTGGCAGATATAGCATCTACCTTCTGTGTGGCTACAAGATATTTCTTCTTCTCTAAATCATATAACTCATTCAGCTTTGCACAGTCATGATCTCTTTTCTCAATCATTTTGTGAGCACCATGCAAGCTAAGCTTAAAAACTGATATTTCTTCATCCGTGTTACTGGTGGAAGGTGTTTCCCGTATGTTTTTCAATAGGGACAACAACCTTTCAACTTCAGTCGTGTAAGCTTTTATCTCTTTTCAAGACTGCTTATATTTGTCGAACACTTTCTTGTGTTCATCTAACAAGTCACTAAATGCATCAGAAAGTTTATCAAAAGTAAAGTTATCATACATAGGATTGGTTGCTACCTGATCGAATGTCATTAAACAAAATCGCTGAATTGTTGGATCTTTCCTCTTCTTTTGATTCACTGGCCTCGCTTTCATGCCAGATACTAGTGTTTGCATACTTTCGGGATAATGACTTTTTGCTTGATCTTTCGTAGCGACTTGTCTTCTTGACCATTGGGCAATCTTTCTTGATGTGCCCTATCTTCTTGCAACCATAGCATATAGTTTCTTCCTCATTGCTTTCTTGGTAATCTTTCTTCTTTCGGTTTGATTTCTCAAACCTCAAGAATTTTTTGAAGTTATTTACAAGAAGAGCTTGTTCCTCATCATCTGAGTCTTTATCGTATGTGATTTCGCTTGAGACTCTTTTAGCATGTGCTTTGAAGACGATAGATTTCTCCTTTGGTGTGGCTTCTTCAAAGTCTTGTAGGTCTAGCTCACGAGTCATCAGCTTGTCCATGAGTGTCTCCTGCGACATCGTAGTGAGATCGTTTCCTTCTATAATCGCAGTTGCCTTGGGATTCCAGTTCTTTATTAGTCCCCTGAACGCTTTGCGAATCTTTTCATGATTTAAGTAATCTCTGCCAAGGGAAGATAAAGGATTAGTAATATCAAAAAAATGAGTGAACATCAGAGTGATTGATTCATTTGGCTTCATCTTGAAAGTCTCATACTCTTGTGTCAATCTGCATATTTTGGATTCCTTCACTTGTGAAGTACCTTCATGAGTTACCTCAAGAAGTTTTCAAATATCGTGTGATATAACACATGTAGATACTCTGTTGAACTCGGTCTTGTCAACGGCACAGAATAATGCATTGATCGCGTCTTGCGTCAAGGCTGGCTTATGTCTTTCTTGATCCGTGTATCTATAATAGGGTTTGTTTACAAGATTTCCATCAATCACTATTCTATGCGGCTTTTTATAACCGCCTACGACTATAGACCAGAGATCAAAGTCAAGTGATTTCAAGAAGAAACTCATTCGTGCTTTCCAGTATGTGCAGTTTATTCCATCAAATAATGGGGGTCTATTTGTGGACTACCCTTCACCGGTGAATATAGATTTCACGACTGCCATATGTAAACTCTCTAGCGTGTTATATATTAATATAACCTGCTCTGATACCAATTGTAGAATCGTTGAGCACCTCTAGAGGGGGGGGTGAATATAGTGCGTGTGTACAACGGAATAAAAATTACCTCCAAAAATTATAAGACAGTAACAAATATGAAGTAAGCAGTATTTAAATAAATACGTAATATAAGGAGATCAGAGACAGCAAACTAAAACACTAAGGTTTATACTGGTTTTTCTCTGAGAGGACTAGTCCAGTCTCGAGTACTCAGCTCGATATTGAATCCACTATCTCGTGAAACACAAACTTTGAATCTGAAGCGCTTGCAGCTCCTTACAATACGTGTTTCTTATCCGAAGAGCACTACTTCAACTTGCAAGCCTTTAATCCGAAGAATTTGTCGACTTCATAAACATGATAAAAACTGAGATGTTTTCAAACCTTTTGTACAACTGGATCAAACTTCTAGATTGAACTGAAACTGGTACCGGTTTGGCTAGGAGTTGTAAGACTTTGATTTGAAAGTAAAAAAAAGCTCTTTGAGATCACTTGAATGAATAGAGAAGAGAAGAGATGATTGAGTGAGTTGAGTGGAGAAATCATCTCTATTTATAATGCTCTCTGGGACAGAACTCGGGCAGAGTTTTATAGTCCAACGTTCAAAATATCGAACGTTAGGAGCCTGTTCTTCAGGGTGACCATGTCCCTCGGGAACTTGGTCAAGGAGACCGAGTTCGGTCTGAGTTCGGTTGCCCTGTATCAGATTGGGTTATGAAGAATTTAGCTTTAGGTTTTTGCGTTTTTAGGCTATTTGAATTGAGGAGTGGATTTGAATATGTGGACTGATCAAGGAATAGATTGGGTAGGCTATTTTGTAAGTGGACTTTGTAGCTTAGCCAGGTGTCAATCTCATTCAACCGTACATTTTTCCTAGACTCGATAAATTGAAAAATACATAAGAATATATTAAAAAAATGTCTTGATCAGCGATGCAATTACCTTTGGTAAAGACTCTGATTGAGTATAGCAGCATGATGATAGTCGTTCAGCAATAGTACCGTACCTGTATATTATTTGTGTACATCGAACCGAAGTTTAAGTCGGTTATCAAAATTAGGTGTGACCAGACCAATGGGCCAACAGGCTTAGCTCTGACTTTGATGGGTTAGGCACCACTCTCCTTGCCACCGGCGCTGCTCCCATTTTCATCGAGTTGCGTGGAGTACTCTTGCAACATAAATCACTACAACAATTATATGGCACACACGTCCTCCTTCTGTAATGCCCCGAGGCATGACACCGTCAGGGAGCCTAGTGTCTATGTTGCTCACACTGCTCAGCGTGGTCCCTCACAAGCACGAAATGCTTATTCACGTGTTAGCTCTGGCTTTGCCTCATTGCAGCCGCAGTGAGACTCAGTCGTATCCTTTACATTGTTGATTTATCGTCTACTTCTGGCTACTCTGATTACCGACATAATCAAGGATGAGGGCTTGCAATTTATTTTATTTTTTTGAGAAAAAAGCTGAGGATGATACCCCCCCCCCCCCCCCCCCCCCCTTCTCATGGTTCATTAAAGAGTGGTTTAAAGAAACCTCAAAAGTACAGTATTATAGTCTCATCTGATGGTAACAAGTCCAAACCACAAAAACAAGTAAAAATACAGCCACAAGCAAATGAAACAAGTACAACAAAAGGGAGAGATGTAACTCTCCTTCTACATAAATGTCAACTCTGCAACAAGTTTGGTCATGGTGCAATGAAATGATTTCAAAGGTACAATCAGGCTCCATCAAATAATTCTTCTGCTGCTCAAGCTCATGTGGCATCTAATGGCTCCCAACATTTTCAGTAGTATCCGAACTTTGGTGCTTTACATCATATCATGTTGGATCTTTCCAACCTGTCTCTCAACTGTAGTTATACTGACCCAGAACAGGTTCACATAGGGGATGGCTGAGATTTATTATTACCTCTATTGGATCTTCTCCCATTCATAATCATTCTCATTCATTTGCTCTATATGATATTCTTCATGTGCCTAATATTGATATTAAACTCTTATCTGTCTCTAAATTTACTTCATAATTCGTGTAATTTTGAGATTCATGCTTTCTTTTTTCTTGTGAAGTATCTACACACCAATCAACCTCTTCTCTGTGGGCAACTTAATAAAGATGGTCTCTACTGCTTTGATGATAAAGATGTTTCTTCTCCTTCTACTTCTGTTGCTTGTCATCAAGCATCGTTGCCAGTTGGCATCAAACGGCTAGGTCATGTTTCCATGTCCATTGTGTCAAAGGCCCTTTCTTAAGCATATATTGTTTGCCATGAATCCTTTGCTTTCAATAATTATAGGTTTGTTTGTACTTCTTGTCAATTGGGCCAGAGTTATACTCTACCTCATTTGTATCTTCCTTTCAGTCTACTATGCCTTTGGATTTAGTATATTTTGATATATGGGGTCCTCCACCCCACCCGTCATGTCCAACTTTGTTGTTCGTCATTATATTGTGTTTGTGGATTATTTTTAATCGCTATTCATGGTTGTATCCTTTACATACCGGTTTGAGGCACCCTCCATATTTCATAAGTTTTGAATGCATGTTGAAAACATCTTAGATACAAAAATAAAATGGGCTAATTAGAGTTTAGACCTTGAATTTTATATCAGCTTAGAGTTTAAGTCCTATCATATCCAATTTGAAAGTTTAGGCCCTGGATTTTATTTGTTCAAACTTTTCCATTACCCTCCATTTTATATAAAAAGTTCCGTTCTCAACCACGGCGCCCCCAGCCCCCTCTTCACGCCACGGCTGCACCACGCCCACACACCCCCCCCTTCCGCCGTGCCCCTAATCCTGCCCCCCCCCCCTCCTTCGCCCGCAGCGGAGGGAGAGGGGGGGTGGTTAGGGGCGTGGAGCGGGGAGGGGCCGGAGCCACGAGATGTGGGTGGCCGGGTGGTGACAGCCGGTAGGGGGGAGGGGGGAGAGAGGAGGGGTAATTTTGAAATTTAGGGTATCAAGCTAATACCTATCAAAGTTGAGGGTATCAATTGTAATTTAGCCTAAAATCTAGGATCTAAACACTAATTAGCCCAAAATAAAATTCAAGAGGAGAGGAGATAGAGGAGATGTATGTTAATTGAAAAACTATACATATACTACACCATGTCTCATAATCTAAGGGATAATAGCCACGATGAGTATAACAACCTTATAGTTGGCAACCATGATGGTTATAACAAGTATAGTCACGTCCATAATAACTTTAACAACATCCACTGATATCCTATGAATTCAAAATACACAATGTACAGCCATGAAAAAGAAGAAGAAAAAAAAATCATGTAACTGGGGGACTCAATATCTGACTTGTGAAGAGTTCCATCCCTCAGCTATCTACTCGTCCGATCCGATGTGGTGTGCCAAAGTATCCGTGTCAGTGTTCTCCCATCCGGGATGTGGGACTGAAGGAGGCGTCCCAAGTTAGAATCACTAAAGACAATGTTGAAAGTAGGACACGAAGCAATGGGACTGCACAAATTTCGTCCTGTCGGTGCCGTGTCCGACGCAACATGATACATTCCATGTCACCGTTTAACAAATCCAACCACTCGACGAGAAGATCGAAACAAGTGGATCGGGAAGGGGGGAGGAGGAGGAATATATACCTGGCCGGGAAAGAGGAAGGCTCGGCTAGGGCTATAATTGTTGAAGAGCGAGCCCGCTGAGACGGATTGTTGAGATCTGACGGAGGAGACGGTCATGGAAATCCTATAACGCCATAGATGGTGAGGACTCGTCCTCGAGGGCTTCGGAAGAGGAAGCGGCGGCGGAGAGAGGAAGCAGCAGGCAGCGGCGGCGGAGGCTGTTGTGCATAAATGGGAGGAGGAGGGGGAGGAGGAGACCACTGGGTGGGCAACGGTTCGGTTCAACCGAACTGTTCATAAAAAAACCGAATTAACCAAGAACCGCATTGTACAAAATCGAACCGAATTCATAAAAATCGAACCGTTCTAAAATAAAATGTGATTGATAACAGGAAAATGCAGCAGCTTCTTTCAAATTTTTCTCTGTATCATCTTTCAAAATGCAAATGTCATCTTGCAATGAGGAATACATCTTTCAAAATGCATTACGAGAATACTAGTAATGCAATTAACATTCTTGCTTCGGATTGTTAGATAAATTTAATTTTCTCCTCTAATAATCTGCAAATAAAATAAACAAAAATTAAAGTTACCGGCCTCCAAGGAAGTCGTGCACGAAGCACTGCCCTAAGAGTTTATCCGGATCTATGTGCAAACTTTTTCCGAATGCTCCTAGTGGTAAAATCCTCCGCTCTACCGGTATCCCGTTGTCGCACACAACTCGAGGAGATTGACCCTGACTTAGTCCTTGTCCAGAGCACAAAAAGGACGAACAGAAGTGCGAAAAAAGATGGAGAGATTTTTTTGTGAATGGAAGATTTTTCACATATCATCAACAAAGGATTAGACGTGTATATATAGTGTAAGCATATTGCTTAGAGAAATGAATATGATTTAGTGTGAGTTCAGAAATGAAATCAATACCCATTGATGTGCCCAAGCCAACCGTTGGAGAATTTAATTGGAATAGAATTTCCAACATTCAAACATTAAAGGTGAAGAAAATGTTTAGAAAATTAATTTTTCCTTTAATACAGCAGCAGCTGTGTACAACAATCCCCTCCAAAAATCAATTTTCGAAACAGAAGAAGTAGAGAATTTCTGATAAGTATATACTATGCATAGATGAGATGGACTACAACCTTGAATCTCACGTAGTGACTATTGTCTTTGTCTGAAGAAGAGCTTGATGGACTACGCCTTGAATCAGTCTTCTTGAACCAGATTCAGAAAATAGCATACATAGTACGCTAGAGGTGCTTGGGTCTATCGGGTGGCGCGTTTGGTTGGTCATGCACACTTTTTCATATTCATGAGAGTTTGTCTAGGATCGCCCTGTCCTATAGTCGCGGCCTTTACGACCTCTCATATAGGTAAGTCCTCAAGGGTTTGTGATAGGAGTCAACCCTGCATATCATGCTTGGACTTATTAAGAGTTAAAACTCACCCTAACCCTATCACTCCGGAACACTGTCACCACAGGGATGGGTATCCATGTACTCATGTACAGCCTCTTGGGCATTTATTTTACGAGAATTTAATCTCAGGGTCAGTGTTCCATAATAGTTATCTAGTCCAGCTTGTTCCTACCCATTGAACCGGCTTCTTGAGATCTCCAGTCAGACTCGGTTGGGTTGCCACTGCTGGTGACTAACTTATGGGCTTAACCCCATCCCCCTCGATGATACTAGGATTAATATCCTAGAAACTCTTCGTCAAAAGTAAACAGACTCTTCGTCAAGAGATCTGCAAAGTTCTTTTATGACTTTTATAGTCAAGAATCACATTTTTTTAGGCTCTTGTAATGCATTAAAGCGCAACTACAGGTACCTGTTCATCTTAGAATTCACAGAATAATGCTTTAGCACATTAATTATCATAAAAATGACAGGTATATAAAGTTATATATGCATAATATAGTGTCTGAGCCATTTATCTTCAGCACAATCTATATTTAAAGATTTCAGAATCTATGATACTCCTAGCTATGATAGTTTGTCACATGGACCTATCATCTTATGAGTATCGAAGTTGCCCCGCAGGTGAACTCTCATTCTTCTTCCATTGCATCTTAGTGTTCTTTAGTGCCTTTATATCTCTGAGAATACATCATATAATGACTTAGAGAAAGCACTAAAAATTCTTTGAAAGCAATGGTAATCTATTTTCTTAAAGTTTTAGGTTTGATTGATCTATATGATTTGGTTACTTCTAAATAAAATTCATTGTTATTTAGAATCATTTAACATATGTGTGATTCTATCAAATGCTGATGGATAATAAACCAAAACTCATAAAGTAAGATCAAGTAAATTTCAGGCTTGGTACTAGATGATTCATCTTCACCAATCATATTTACAAAAATGATAGTCTAAAGTACTTGTCACCTCCGTTTTCCGTTATACGTATTTTCAGTATACGTGCACGGAATTCCGACCAGTAGTTAGACTTGTCTTGCTTAGCTTGATCCTGGCATAATCTTGCCTTGGTTTATTTTGGGTTCATCCTGGTTCAACTTGGCTTGGTTTTGGTTTGGCTTGGTTGGGTTGGTTCAACATGTGACCCCTCTCTTTAAAAGCCACCAACCCCTTTCTTCCTCCTCATTCACTTCTTCATTTACTTCTTCTTCTTCCTCCATTAACTCTCTCCACCTACCAAGAGAGCTTAGGCAAGTGCAACTTGCTTCATGGAGGAACTCTATTATTGTTGTTCCATTGTCTTCCTCACGAGATTCTAAGACACTTTAGTACTCAGCATTTTTAATTTCCATGGTTCATTTCATATAGATCTAAGCTTGTTGCATTTTCAGATTTTTTGGGTTTTGATCTATTGAACTTTATTATTTTCAAGTTTTGATAGTTCCATATTGTAAAGAATTTTATTTTACCCTATTTTGACCTATGGAAGTCCATATTTGGGCTTGGATTGAAGGTTGGGAAGTCTGGAAACCCCCAACTTCCCAGGTTCTTCTTCTCGAAAAAGTTGGAGAAAAAAAATAGTGCCTCCCGCATGGCCTTTTTATGCGGCAATGTCACTGCGGCTCCTCTTTGGCCGCATAGGCACTCCAGTCTTCATGCGGCCCCCTCCTTGCCGCATTACCCCTTTGGTCACGTACCGCATGGTAGCATGCCGTATAGGCCTTTGTCGCATGGCTCTGGTTGACCTTAGCCGCATAGGCTTTGGTTGACCCTTGCCGCATAAGCTTGTTCTCCCTTGCCGCATGGCTACCTCTAGCATTGTCGCATGGCCCCTGTTTTCCCTCTTGCCGCATGGCTACATCTAGCCTTGTCGCATAAGCCTGTTTCTCCCTTGCCGTATGGCTCTTGGCAGCCTTGCCGCATGGCCCTTGTTCCCCCTTGCCGCATGGCCCCTGTCCCCCTAGCCACATGCTGCATGGCCGTTTGGCCCTTGCCGCATGGCGATCCTTGGCCGCATAGGCCATGGCCCTTGGCTCTCGGGTCGCATGACTCTTCCCACAGCCTTTGCATCCTTTTACTATTTTGGTTGTTACATTATGCTTATGTCTCATGACCCTCTGTGTAACTTGGGACCTTGATGGAATTGTTTATACCACGTTAATCCTGAATATGTTCCATAAACACGATAGGTTAATGTGACTCACATGATAGTGACCTGTCGTGGTGCACTCTTGACAAGTAATATGACATGATAGTGGCCCGTCGTGGCGCACTCTTGATAGGTAACCCTGACATGATATATACCTCGATATGCTGTTGCGACGGCTTTATTGGCTTACAAGTAATGAATGATTTGGACACCGTGGGTGCTTCTCTTAAGTGTGTTTGTACAAGCTACATATTCTGTATTGCATCATGTCTAGGACATGAATTTCTGATTTTCTACGGTCAGGGATTCTTACTGAATCTAGCTAGGATTAATGACTAGATGGATCAAGTAGTTCATATAGAGAGGTATTTCGGCTACAAGCAATCCCGTTATTTGGGCACCTTCCTTGATGGACTTGTAGCCTGCCGACGAGTAGGGCACATTTCCAGCCCACTGTCATGTGGGGCACTTCATGAAACAAGTAATATGCACACTGTCATGTGTTGCACCCCCAAGTCACCTAATAACTCTCTTAGGGTACATTTGTCTCCTGGACAATGTACCCACTATTATATGTACATAGGATACATTTGTCTCCTGGGCGATGTATCCACTATAAATCCTTGTAACTTGCGTCTGGATAACCTGGATAGTCTGCAGGACTTGTGGCCGTAGGATATCTCATTACATCTTGCTAGTAACTAGACTTGTGATAATCCTAGTTAGTTAAAGTATCAAGCCGTACTCTTTGCTTGGCCGTGAATGTTGGATGGAGTCTTATCTTGTCTAGTCTTACCTAGATCCAGTACATGGCTATCTCATGACATGCTTGCTTATGCTTTACTTATTCGATAATTGGTTAGAGACTAAGTTTTGTTCTGGTGAAGGATTACAACCCCGGTCCTTGTTTGGTTTACGGGTTGTAACTTGGTTACCAAAATAGTCCTTTAGTTATCTTATCGTTTAACACCCTATTTTCTCTAACTCATGTCTTTTGTTATTTCAATAATGTCCTTATGTGCTAATATGCTGGTTTTAGTTCCTAAGTGAAGCCTCCCTTGTGGTACTTGCTCTTTCTGGGGTCTGACCCAGCTGGTTTTGTATGGCCAGATTTCGGAGCAGCACCCGATGTTCTACCTGTATTCCAGCCAGATGGTGACCACTAGGTGCAATCATGGCAACGAGTGTGTTTTATTTTACTTTCCCGCTCTATTGTAAAATTATTCTTTTGAGACATTTAGCTGCCGAGCAAGTGTTAGCTCGTGTTGAATACTTATATTTCTTGTCTGCCTACGGGCTGTAACATGATTAACAAATCCTAGGGTTGATCATGTATGACTGAAACTCTTGCTAGTCCTCATATTTTGTACGACTAGCTTCATGATCATCTGTATATAAAATGTATGGGACGCCTTACTATTTAATATCTGATGGTCTAACATCTTGTGACTATTATTACTTGCTTGAGATTAAGACACTAGGCTTGTTCTTGACCATAAGAGACTGATGGCTTATAGAAAAACCCTCATACATCTAGACAGCTGTGACCGTATATGGAGGTGGAATACACTTCTATATACGTAGCTGGCTGTGTCTGCCCCCGCTCTTCAGTATTCTGGATCTGGGGCGTGATACTGTTTAAGTGGTGGCCCATACATGGTCTTGTAAATCAAGATATGTGAGGGTTTTACCGGATAGATGTCTCAATCAGTACTCACCTTTGATCTCTACTCGTGTCTTCTAATCTTCTTGAAATGTTGACCTTATCACATGCTTATATCCTCGATCTATCTTGGTCCTTCCTTATTGTCCTCTATGTCATTATTTTTCAGTGGCATTGTTTCTGGTCCTACCGATCAGCAGGAAGGAGCTCAACCAGCACCTTAACAACAACCTGGGGACCAGTCCTAGCACCAGTACAGCATCAGTACCAGCCTCCGAGGCCATTGCTGCCTCAGGCACGAGCCTTCCAGAAGCAGAGACCCCAGCAGTATGCCCCGACCCAAGCTCAGATTCAGAACCGGCAGAGAGGTTTCTAGCAGGATGTCTTTCTTCTGCCTTATGCTTTTAAATTCCTCGCTTGCATGAATGATCGCTTAATTGGATGCTAGTTGTAGCTTGCATATGATTAATATAGCTTGCCCCAATATCTCTAGTCTCTTGATTAAATTCCGAGGACAAATTTTTTTTATGGTGGATAGAGTTGTCACCTCCGTTTTCCGTTATACGTATTTCTAGTATGCGTGCACGAAATCCCGATCAGTAGTTAGACTTGTCTTGCTTAGCCTGATCCTGGCATAATCTTGCCCTGGTTTATTTGGGTTCATCCTGGTTCGGCTTGGCTTGGTTTTGGTTTGGCTTGGTTGGGTTGGTTCAACATGTGACCCCTCCCTTTAAAAGCCACCAATCCCTTTCTCTCTCCTCATTCACTTCTTCATTTACTTCTTCTTCTTCCTCCATTAACTCTCTCCACCTACCAAGAGAGCTTAGACAAGTGCAACTTGCTTCATGGAGGAACTCTATTATTGTTGTTCCATTGTCTTCCTTACGAGATTCTAAGACACTTTAGTACTCAGCATTTTTAATTTCCATGGTTCATTTCATGTAGATCTAAGCTTGTTGTATTTTCGGATTTCTTGGATTTTGATCTATTGAACTTTATTATTTTCAAGTTTTGCTGGTTCCATGTTGTAGAGAATTTCATTCTACCCTATTTTGACCTATAAAAGTCCAGATTTGGGCTTGGATTGAAGGTTGGGAAGTCTGGGAACCCCCAACTTCCCAGGTTCTTCTTCTCGGAAAAGTTGGAGAAGAAGAACAGTTCCTCCCGCATGGCCTTTTTATGCGGCAAGGTCCCTGCGGCTCCTCTTTGGCCGCATAGGCACTCCAGTCTTCATACGGCCCCCTCCTTGCCGTATTACCCTTTTGGTCGCGTGCCGCATAGTAGCATGCCGCATGGCTCTGGTTGACCTTAGTCGTATAGGCTTTGGTTGACCCTTGCCGCATAAGCCTGTTCCTCCTTGCCGCATGGCTACCTCTAGCCTTGCCGCATGGCCACTGTTTTCTCCCTAGCCGCATGGCTACCTCTAGCCTTGCCGTATAAGCCTATTTCCCCTTGTCGCATGGCCCCTGTTTTCCTCCTTGCCGCATGGCTCTTGGCAGCCTTGCCGCATGGCCCTTGTTCCCCCTTGCTGCCTGGCCCATGTCCCCCCTAGCCGTATGCTGTATGGCCGTTTGGCCCTTGCTACATGGCGATCCTTGGCCGCATAGGCCATGGCCCTTGGCTCTCGGGCCATATGACTCTTCCCACAGCCTTTGCACCCTTTTACTATTTTAGTTGTTACATTATGCTTATGTCTCATGACCCTCTGTGTAACTTGGGACCTTGATGGAATTGTTTATACCACGTTAATCCTAAACATGTTCCATAAATACGATAGGTTAATGTGACTCACATGATAGTGACCCGTTGTGGTGCACTCTTGACAAGTAACATGACATAATAGTGGCCCATCGTGGTGCACTCTTGATAGGTAACCCTGACATGATATATACCTCGATATGCTGTTGCGACGGCTTTATTGGCTTACAAGTAATAAATTATTTGGACACCGTAGGTGTTTCTCTTGAGTGTGTTTGTACAAGCTACATGTTATGTATTGCATCATGTCTAGAGCATGAATTCCTGATTTCCCACGGTCAGGGATTCTTACTGAATCTGGCTAGGATTAATGACTAGATGGATCAAGTAGTTCATATAGAGAGGTATTTCGGCTACAAGCAATCCCGTTATTTGGATGCCTTTCTTGATGGACTTGTAGCCTGCCGACGAGTAGGGCACATTTCCAGCCAACTGTCATGTGGGGCACTTCATGAAACAAGTAATATGCACACTGTCATGTGTTACACCCCCAAGTCACGTAATAACTCTCTTAGGGTACATTTGTCTCCTGGGCAATGTACCCACTATTATATGTACATGGGATACATTTGTCTCCTGGGCGATGTATCCACTATAAATCCTTATAACTTGCGTCTGGATAACCTGGATAGTCTGTAGGGCTTGTGGCCGTAGGGATATCTCATTGCATTTTGCTAGTAACTAGGCTTGTGATAACCCTAGTTAGTTAAAGTATCAAGCCGTACTCTTTGCTTAGCCGTGAATGTTGTATGGTCCTATCTTGTCTAGTCTTGCCTAGATCCAATACATGGCTATCTCATGACATGCTTGCTTATGCTTTACTTATTCGATAATTGGTTAGAGACTAAGTTCTGTTCAGGTGAAGGATTACAACCCCGGTCCTTGTTTGGTTTACGGGTTGTAACTTGGTTACCGGAATAGTCCTTTAGTTATCTTATCGTTTATCACCCTGTTTTCTCTAACTCATGTCTCTTATTATTTCAATCATGTCCTTATGTGCTAATATGCTGGTTTTAGTTCTTAAGTGAAGCCTCCCTTGTGGCACTTGCTCTTTCTGGGGTCTGACCCAGCTGATTTTGTATGGCCA
Organism: Iris pallida; assembly: GCA_029216955.1. Lineage (NCBI taxonomy): Eukaryota > Viridiplantae > Streptophyta > Magnoliopsida > Asparagales > Iridaceae > Iris > Iris pallida. The sequence goes on along the minus strand of JANAVB010031019.1, from coordinate 14,038,241 downwards.
GATTTTGGAGTAGCACCTGAGGTTCTACCTGCATTCCAGCCAGATGGTGACCACTAGGCGCAATCTTGGCAACGAGTGGGTTTTATTTTGCTCTTCCGCTCTATTGTAAAATTATTCTTTTAAGGCGTTTAGCCGTCGAGCAAGTGTTAGCTGTAGTGCCCCGACCCGCAAGATGTCTTATGTTGGATGGTTGGTTCGATGAAGCCTTGTTGGACTTGGGATTATGCGAAGGATCGCTTGGAAGACTATGCGATCGTGGCGGAAATCGTCCTATGAATGTGAGTAGTGTTGAACCCTTCAAAGATCCTTTAGCTTCACGCTTAAAATAAGGATGAGTATGCTATGTTTCTTATTGTGTTGTTCAATAACACCTTGCATGGAATTTGGAAAGATAATAAAAGATAATAACCACCTGAATGTAAACTATTGTGGCTAGATGAATTGTATGCTTGTACGCTGTTGCGATGAATTACATGACAGGTGAAGGCAAAGTCCCAAATACTTGGGCGGTGAGTATATCGAGCGTTGGCTCAATGAATAGATGGCAATACAGATGTTAAGATCCAAGAACTGGGCAGTGAGTATGCTTGAATTGCATTCAAATGAATGAATGCTAAACAGATGCTAAGTCCCAGGAATTGGGCGGTGAGTACATTGAGTTTGGTTGGAAAGATGTTTGGTATCAAAGATGTGGCAAGGCATTGGGTAATAACATTCTATTATCCTGTCGCCGATGTAGAATGTTGATTACGCCAAGACCCTGGATTGGGCAGATGATAATGTGAGCATTGGCTCAAGGCAAGATGGCTAGATGGCAAGATGGCAATACGAATGAGAATGATGGTTTTGCTTAGTTTTCCTTATCATGCATTATATGTTTTCTTCTTAGATAAGTTGCATATAGTTGCATGGTCATGGACAACTTGTCGACAAGGTGGTTTCTCGAACGGTATTCCTGGGCCATGGAACCCGGTTCGTCCTAGGGGAAACCAATGCCGAAGTAGTGGCAGTGCTGAAGTAGTAGCACGGTATATAAGACTTGCAGTGGGGCTAGCTACCTGCACTGGCAAGGGCGCTGTATACCTGTAAGACGGTCCAGGATGGCGTGTCGCCAGTGACCTTCATATAGATAGGTCAGGTGCTAATGATGTCTTATGCAGGCAGAGTAAGTTATTACTCAAATACAGGAAAGGATGTCGGCTGTTGGTAAGAATCACCTGAACGGTGATATTCATATTGAATCATGATATTGTTTCTAACAATGTCTTGTGCAGGCAGAGTAAGTATTATAAATGTATAGGGATGGCTACACGACCGTGGGTAAGAATCACCAAAGGGTGATAACAGTATACTTTAAATTATGTTGGCTATAAGATTTGTATGCTTTACTTCTTGTCGGCTATAACATGAAATTGACCCTAAGGCAACAAGAAAGACCACTGTTAATAATGTTCTGTAACATGATTACTTAGTGTTGTCTTCTTAGGTGAGTTGGGCCAGCACCGCTCGCCAGTACATTGATGATGTACTGACCCACGTTGTGGGCAATATTACAGGTGTTTGCTTGGGAGAAATCATGTGAATCAGTGCTTGGCATCGATGAATCGGATGGGTGTGTAGAAGCTCTTCTTGCAAGACGATGTCTTCTGCTATACGGGACATAATGTATGGAACATGGGAACTCAGTTATACCAGTGAGATTGTAGCCATATTGGCAAGTTCATTGTAAAGAAGTCGGTATATTCATTTGTAGCCTAAAGGGCAAGTGTATACATTCAGTTGGCTATTCAAAAGTCTTGTAAACAGTTGTAAACTCTGTATTCTGCTGCAAGTCTTGTAACCCATTTTGATTATCAATAAAGAGATACATTTCTATATAAATTGTGTGACTTCAATTTATCTGCTTGGTTCTGCTGCATTGTCGATATTTTCTGAGAATTACCAGGAACTGTAATAGTTTTGCCTTGTACAAGTGCAATCTAGACTTGTACGGCATCACGCCCAGTGGCTAGTTTTCGATCCTCCGGGATCGGGGCGTGACATAATGGTATCAGAGCACGGCTTTACGTCCATGGATTCCTATTCGATTTGTTTCGAATCAATGTTGCTACTAAGATGATTCTAAGCTGCTTCCGCGATGATTCAAAGATTGCTTCCGAGATTATTCAAAGTTGCTTCCGTGGTGAATCAAAGTTGCTTCCGCGAATACTCAAAGTTGCTTTCGCGATGAAATCAAAGTTGCCTCTATGATGATTCGTAGTGCTTCTGCGATTGTTCTGTGTTGCTTCCAAACTATTCTATGTTGTTCCCTTGACTGAAAGTCCGTTGATCATTCTAACCTCTCACTGGGTGTTCCATACAATAAGTCTAAATATGTGGGCTGTGATATGTGTGCTTTGTTGAATTTCTAAAAGATACCAAAAAGAATAATAATGCGTAAGTTTGTGATGTATGCTGGATGTCTTATGTGTGGGATTCTTTGAATCGATTGTTATGCAGCAATCAACAGTGGGTGATGGCATGGTATGTTGGAACAGAATGTACATGGATTTCAGTGAATGAGAATCGACAGAATCTTGAGTCGATATTTGTGGTCAGCATAACCACTGCAGGATGGATTGTCCATATTGGACGTTGGTTTGATGCGAGAAAATATTATGTTGGGAATGGCTTGAGCTCTGGGTGGTATATTACATATACCCTTGTCGTGATAAGATGTCCCTTGACCCTTGATGTGTCTATGATTTTGTGATTGCCTTACCTATAAAGTAGTGGGTGGTATCGAATCGTAGCTGAGCTTACGATTGATACATGTTGGCTAGGCGTGTTCCTTGATTGTTAAGTTGGATGACCGTTGTGAGATTTTGATGTGTTCAGATGAACCATCGCTAGACCTTGTCGGTTAGCATTAAGTTGGATAATAAGAGAATTGAGAATATGAAATGATGCCTTGGTTGGGAAAGAAAAGAATTTTAGATTCAGGCGAGTACTTGAATCAGTTGGGTAGAAGGATTGTAGGCTTGGTAACGATAGTGTGGTGTTGCTATCGAATGATTTTGCGAGAATAACTATGGACCGAATATTGAACGATGTTGGAATTGAGTTAAAGAAATTGCATGTTGGATATCGATAGAACTGATGGTAATGTTAGACGCTTATCGGGATGTTGCGAATGATTTAGAAGATACAGAGAGTTGCATCGACGACTGAAAAGTTAGAGAATAGGCTTGTGGAATAGATGATCTTAGCACGTGGTGCAGTGTGCTTGAAGGAAATTGACGTCCCGAATTAACAAGTTATGACCCTTGACTATTTTGAGGCATAGAGAATGGGTACTTGTCCCTTGATGTACGAAAGAGTAGATGTTCCTTACGAGAGTCGAATGGCTGGAATACAAATAAGTATTGAGGTGCAGCGATATGTAATAGACCCTGTCAATAGATGATGTTGTCGCATGGATAACAAGTTTGGTGAGATATAGAATTGTGGGATTATGACTTAGCTAATTAAGTTATGTCATATGCAATTGGATGATCGAAGTAAGAATGCTAGATGATTGGTGCCATAGAGATTGGATTGGTACATGAATAGTAAATCTTCTTATGGAATCATAAGGAGATGATACAAAACTAATATTGATGGTTAACGTGAATTGCTAAGAGATGTCCGTGTTGGTGTTAGAAAATTTATAAATGATGCCTCGGAAGAAATATGATTATAGTTGTCTTATTTTTGTTGGTTAAAAGAGTACGGACCGTATCGATGATCTAAGAATGTGGGAAACGAATATGTCGCGAAGAGACCGTAGGAAAGAAATCATAAGTGATAAACTATTGAGATAGCAATGTCAGATGATGACTCAGAATAATTGGCCCGATGGAATAGACATTTGAGTACGATATGAGGATGCAAGTCGGATCGAATAAGTGATGCTATGTCTATGCAAGGTGAAAATTGAACGTTGAATATTCTATTGAGGAGTTTTATATGATAGCTTCGAGATTGACCCATAGAATTGTTGGATAGAATTGTCGGATAGATTTTTGTCGGTTGCGGGTAAGTCTAGAATGAGACTTCGTTGGGTATGACCCGAGTATGAGTACGGGTAGGAAGACTTGACCCTAGAATGTCGGCTGGTTGCCTAGATTGTTGGCTAGTTGCCTAGATTGTTGATTGGTTGCCTAGAATGTCGGTTGATTGCTTAGAGTGTTGGTTGGTTGCCTAGAGTGTCGGTTGGTTGCCTAGAATATTGGTTGGTTGCTTAAGTTTCAGATTGGTTGGCTATGTTCTTCAGTTGTTCATGTTGGGAATAAGTTCATAAGATTTGGGGTAGTGTCCCATGTCCCTAAGTTGGTCAGACCATAGAGTTGCCCTATGTTGAGAATTGGTTGCCTCTAAGATAAGAGATAAGTATGTCCCTGATAGCTACTCATCTCATATGGGTTAGCTGAATGTCTGGTTTAGCTTAGATTAGCTGACCGTAGAGACTTCATTTGTATGCTAAGTTGACTATTGGAAAACCGTAGGATGTCCCTATTGATGTTGCGTGAGTATAGTTGGATGAGTAAGATGTGTTGGAAGGTAGGCTTCGGGATGGAATGAATATTTAGGAAATTTGATGTTATAATGTTGGACGGGATGACGGATCATGTTGGTTTCAAAATTTTGGTTGCCTTTGTTGAAAAGCTGGAAATTGTTGGGACTAGTTTGATTTGATTAATTGATATTGAGGTACAAAAATTGTTGGTAGTGCCTTGAGATAGTTGGGATAATTTTATTGACCGAATCAGAATTGAGGATAAGTGTAATGACGGAATTGGATAATACATGTAGTCGAGATCGGCGAGATGCGAATGTGAATAGGAACGACCCTCAGGATTAATGTTGTTGGATATAAAAGTTGTTTATGCACGAGAATAACATGTTGGCTTGATCAATACGAGAAAATGTTGGAGTACAACAAGAAATGTTGCTAGATTGGAATGGTGGTACAATTTGAAGATATGTACGATTTGGAAGATGGATCATGACCGAGAAATTTATGAGTTGCAAACAAGTGTATGGATGCGAACGATAACGAGTACAGGATTTGACCGATGAGAATTGGGGTATCGAATGAAATATGGCTATATGATTTATCAACTTTAGTGGCATGGATGACAATGAACTTGAAAGGAATACTTGATACATCTAAGTCTGAATACTTTGGAAACTGTTGGGATCGATTGTGGAAAATTTATATGTTGGGATCGATTGTGGAAAATTTATCGAGTTGAATTTGGCAACATCTATTGTGTTATTAGTTTGTTGGCTATTGAATGAACAAGTGGGATTATATGAGATATTCAAAGAGAATTAATGATGTTCGAAAAGGAAGGTACACCGTAGCTCGTTCGTTTTCTCTATCACTGAACTTGGCTGAAGTGCATGTATTTCTGGGATGCCTAAAATATGTGTATGATTCCGACTAAGTGGTATGCTGAATTCAAACGAAGCCACGGGAAGGATTGTCATGTGCTAAGGATTTGCACGAGTGTCGGAGGAAAGATCAAAGATGGTAAACTATGTTGAATCAATTGGGATGTTGTAACGAAATGGTACATTAATTGAAATCAATCGAGAGATTGCAGAGAAATATTAGATGGTGCAAAGTTGATCGTTGAGAAGTTTCATGAAGAGTTGGTTGAAATTTTGGGGATGAGTATTGTTTTAAGTTTCGAGGACGAAACTTTTTCTGGGTGGTATATATTGTAGTGCCCCGACCCGCAAGATGTCTTATGTTGGATGGTTGGTTCGATGAAGCCTTGTTGGACTTGGGATTATGCGAAGGATCGCTTGGAAGACTATGCGATCGTGGCGGGAATCGTCCTATGAATGTGAGTAGTGTTGAACCCTTCAAAGATCCTTTAGCTTCACGCTTAAAATAAGGATGAGTATGCTATGTTTCTTATTGTGTTGTTCAATAACACCTTGCATGGAATTTGGAAAGATAATAAAAGATAATAACCACCTGAACGTAAACTATTGTGGCTAGATGAATTGTATGCTTGTACGCTGTTGCGATGAATTACATGACAGGTGAAGGCAAAGTCCCAAATACTTGGGCGGTGAGTATATCGAGCGTTGGCTCAATGAATAGATGGCAATACAGATGTTAAGATCCAAGAACTGGGCAGTGAGTATGCTTGAATTGCATTCAAATGAATGAATGCTAAACAGATGCTAAGTCCCAGGAATTGGGCGGTGAGTACATTGAGTTTGGTTGGAAAGATGTTTGGTATCAAAGATGTGGCAAGGCATTGGGTAACAACATTCTATTATCCTGTCGCCGATGTAGAATGTTGATTACGCCAAGACCCTGGATTGGGCAGATGATAATGTGAGCATTGGCTCAAGGCAAGATGGCTAGATGGCAAGATGGCAATACGAATGAGAATGATGGTTTTGCTTAGTTTTCCTTATCATGCATTATATGTTTTCTTCTTAGATAAGTTGCATATAGTTGCATGGTCATGGACAACTTGTCGACAAGGTGGTTTCTCGAACGGTATTCCTGGGCCATGGAACCCGGTTCGTCCTAGGGGAAACCAATGCCGAAGTAGTGGCAGTGCTGAAGTAGTAGCACGGTATACAGGACTTACAGTGGGGCTAGCTACCTGCACTGGCAAGGGCAATGTATACCTGTAAGACGGTCCAGGATGGCGTGTCGCCAGTGACCTTCATATAGATAGGTCAGGTGCTAATGATGTCTTATGCAGGCAGAGTAAGTTATTACTCAAATACAGGAAAGGATGTCGGCTGTTGGTAAGAATCACCTGAACGGTGATATTCATATTGAATCATGATATTGTTTCTAACAATGTCTTGTGCAGGCAGAGTAAGTATTATAAATGTACAGGGATGGCTACACGACCGTGGGTAAGAATCACCAAAGGGTGATAACAGTATACTTTAAATTATGTTGGCTATGAGATTTGTATGCTTTACTTCTTGTCGGCTATAACATGAAATTGACCCTAAGGCAACAAGAAAGACCACTGTTAATAATGTTCTGTAACATGATTACTTAGTGTTGTCTTCTTAGGTGAGTTGGGCCAGCACCGCTCGCCAGTACATTGATGATGTACTGACCCACGTTGTGGGCAATATTACAGGTGTTTGCTTGGGGGAAATCCTGTGAATCAGTGCTTGGCATCGATGAATCGGATGGATGTGCAGAAGCTCTTCTTGCAAGACGATGTCTTCTGCTATACGGGACATAATGTATGGAACATGGGAACTCAGTTATACCAGTGAGATTGTAGCCATATTGGCAAGTTCATTGTAAAGAAGTCGGTATATTCATTTGTAGCCTAAAGGGCAAGTGTATACATTCAGTTGGCTATTCAAAAGTCTTGTAAACAGTTGTAAACTCTGTATTCTGCTGCAAGTCTTGTAACCCATTTTGATTATCAATAAAGAGATACATTTCTATATAAATTGTGTGACTTCAATTTATCTGCTTGGTTCCGCTGCATTGTCGATGTTTTCTGAGAATTACCAGGAACTGTAATGGTTTTGCCTTGTACAAGTGCAATCTAGACTTGTACGGCATCACGCCCAGTGGCTAGTTTTTGATCCTCCGGGATCGGGGCGTGACATTAGCTCATGTTGAATACTTATATTTCTTGTCTGCCTACGGGATCTATATACGTAGCTGGCTGTGTCTGCCCCCGCTCTCCAGTATTCTGGATCTGGGGCGTGACAGTACTAGAATAATAGTTTAAGTGATTTTTGTTAATTGACCTTAACAATCTTTAGTTTATCATGTTTTGATTAGTTTGGGTTAACTGTAGGGGTCGGTTCCCAGCTAGCGGTGATCCACTGGGGAAGCTTAAGTACCGTGTCGCTTAGAGCTATTTACGCCCAGTTGATATAAGGACCCTTTCAGCTTGTACCCAAAATTATCTCAACTTTTAAAACTTTAGATTTATAGGAATTTGCAATATCACTAAACTATTTTCTTTTGACTAATAGTTTGAATAAATCAAAAGAATTAAAATGTCACAGATTATATGCAAACAAATGTTTGCCTAACATAATTTAAATATTGTGACAAAACAATATTGCGATTTCTTACTAACTAAATTTTTTAATATTGTGATAATATGATTCAAACATGCAAATCTAACCTGCAAAGAATATCACTTTGATACAACAATATACAGAACCATATATATATATATATATTTTATATATATATATATATATATATATATATATATATATATATATATATATATATATATACCAAGATAATTAGCTCAGAGATTTCAACAATATATTTTTCCAATTGAATTGGAAATAAAATAAAAATAAATAGAATATGTGGGTTGCAAATATGTAAATTACCTTTCCACTTGACTGGAGCAATTAAGTGTTTCTTGATTTTGACTTTGTAGTAACACTTCAGAAGGAATGTTATTTTTAGATAATTTCATAATTCTCACTAAATATCAATTAGTATCAAGATTTTGAAAAATGAGATTTACAAATATCAAGTTTATAATAATAGTACGAAGAACTTTTGTATTTAATGTATGTGTATTGTGTCTATATTTGTGGTCTATATCATTGGTAACTACTTTTGTACCTATATCAAAAATTATTTGTATCTCATATCTGTATCGTGTCCAATGTTAACATAGATATGCACTAATCAAATATTGACTAGGTGAAGACAATGATAGTGTTGGCCCATTGGTCATGGCCAAACCTGATTTTAATAATTGATCAAACTCTGTCTCGATATACGGAACTATTCAGATGTTTACTAAAGACGTTTTGGACACTAATCAAGATTGGATATCTACTCAGTTCAAGACCGAAGCTATGTTTGCCACTCAAGACTATATTTCCTTACGCAATGTAATTTTTATTTTTATTGAGTCTAGTAATACATTGTACACCAAGTCGTACTGGCAAATAGGCTATCCGAAATTGTTTTTCAAAACTAGCCTGTCGTTTTTAAAATGGCCTATGTTTTTGAAAAACATCTGCCTTTACAAAAAGCTTCTGAAGGATTTTCAAAAGCCAAAATCATTTTTCATAAAATTAACCTGACCAAACCCTGACAGAACTCGGCCAGAGTTCAGCAAAGGTAAACGTTATGTGAACGTTGGATTTTGAACTTAGTCTCCCTTCTGTAAGCCCCCTGAATTTTAGGATTTATTTTAAATTTTCTACATAAATAATTTTTAATAAATATTTTATTATTTAATTATTTTTGATCATTAATGTTCCTTTCCGTGACTTTGACTTCTGGAGCGTCAGGGATGCTAATCTCTGGAAACTCTCTTTATGGGTTATGTGGTAGACAAGATTATCTTCGTTTTGATATATCATGTCCCACTTAAACTCGTTCCCTTATGCTCTTTTTGCTTCACGCAACTTCGGGTCAATTTAGACCATTTGATCGATTAAATAATTATTAATTAATTTTTCACTTTTATATTTGATCATCGTTTGCACGTTACCGCGACTTTTAATTTAGGAGTACAAGACCAGTCGTTTTCTCAGAACCAACTCCTCATGCATGATCTACTCTAGACACTCTACAACCATGACCTTCGTGTCCCACTCAGACACTCCATTTTGTGCTTTATTTGCTTCGCACAATTTCTGGTCAATTTGGGCCAATTAATTATCTACCATAAAACCTGATTTAATTTTTAATTAAATTTTGGGACCCGACATTGATCCAACCTAGTCGACCCAAATTATGGACATGGCCCACATGAAGCCTACTACCCACACGATACTTGTGTCCCATTTATTTGAGTCCCCACATGTTACTTATTTACCCATGATTATAAGTACACATTTAAATTCAATTATTATACCATGTCCGATTTTGACCCGACCCGGCTCAACCGAAACCAAACCCAAGCTCCGTGTTATCCCCTTATGAACACCCCACATAATTTCTCTCTTTTTCATATTTTAAATATCTCTTCCTCTCTCTACTTTATCAAATATCTTAAATATCTCTTATATATATATATATATATATATATATATATATATATATATATATATATATATATATATATATATATTACTCTCTCTCTCCTATTACTCACACCTTACCCCCTCACTCATCCACCAGCACAACATTTCCCCCCTTAGCCGACTTTTCTCTCTCCCTTTTCATAATATCTTCCCCTCTCTCTCTACTATACAACACTATCTCTCTTTCTATATATTACACACACACAATTATATATATATATATATATCTCCCCTACTCCACAGCAAGAACACCACCCCCTCCCCCTAGCCGACAACCTCCTTCTCCATTCCTCCTACTCTTCTTCATCACTCCATCATCATCATAATCCTCACACCAACACCACTCTCACCATCATCATTATCAAGCTAACCACTCCCACCACCATCTCCATAACCATGAACACCACCATCACCGTACAGCCACCCCCGCCGTGCCCCGGCGATGCGTCGCCGTTGCCCATGGCAGCACGCAGCAGCGCTGTGACAGCACGCAGCGCAGCAGACAGCAGCAGCTGCAGTACGTGAACCTCCAACGATCCCCCCTTGCCGCCTCCGTCGTTCCCGACGCGCACAGTAGGCTATTCGTGCGTTTTGCACGAAATTCCGCCGTGACGCGCATGTTGAAGAACTCAGAAAGTGCGCTTCGTCTCAGCGACTTCGTACATATTTTTCGAGAGATCCGACCGTTGGATCGATGAACTCTTGGCTCTGTCACAATCTCAGTATATAGCTCTTCACTTTTCTCAAGTTTCGTCCGTTAATTTCGTCGTTTGATACATCAAAACCGGCCACCAAGTTGACCGTTTAAATTGTACTGTTTTTGGATAGTTTTGTGGAGCTGACTTCGTCAGCTCGTAACTCCGCCGTCGCAGCTTCGTCTGGCATACCACTAGTTTCTATACGTAGCTGGTATAACCCTCTTCCTGACACCTTAAGTTTTGTTTCATTGTGAGCACGTTTGGTTGGTCGAATTCAACGCCAAAGTTGGCCGTCCAAATTCTTAAATTTACACTTGTAAAATACTATTTTTGAACCCGGGACTCTAAATTCAATTGTTGACACCACCATTAGACTCGTGGCGTCGTTCTGGCACGTTTTTATATAAAGTTTGTTAGATTTGGAGGATGTGGGCCCTGACACGCATTTTCGTGCAAAGCAGGTCCTACAGTTCGAGTCAACCGGTCAATTTGAGATCGGCTCATCGGAATCCAATTCTGGATATACCGTTGAGTTCATGTCGTCATTATGGACTCGTTGAAATATACTTTTTTAGATTTAGTGAACTTTGGCTTCGATACGCATTTTCGTGTAAATCAGATACCAATATCCAGGTCAACGGGCCATTTTGTGATCGGGTCATCGGAATTCCATTTCGGACATACCGTTGGGTTCGTATCATCATTCTGGATTTGTGGACATATAATTTGCTAGATTTTGTAGACTTCTATCCTGACACGTTTTTCGGTGCAAAGTGTGTGTCCAACGGCGGACTGTTTGCAAAAACAAAAGTATAAAACTTTATTGATACAAACTGTGTAATAAAGATTACAAGAATTCTGGGAATATTACAACTATAGGAATCCAATCTAGATGACGATTGCTTTATCCCTTGGACGATGTGAACTTTTAAGACGGAGCCTTTGAAGTTGAAGACAACTCTGGAAACTGAAGGCAAAAGCCTCAGAAGTTGAAGGCAAAAGCCTCGGAAGAATGCAGCAGCACTTGGGCAAGAACTCCTGGATTCTCTGATTTCTGATCTCTGATATCTGATCTCTTGATCCCACTGAAATGAAGACTTGAAACTCTATTTATAGAATTCTGGAAATAACTAACTTTTAGTTATTCTGGACTGTGCAGGATGGTTTGCGCAGCAATAGACTACGCAAGCAGTTGCTGGATCGTGGGCCAACTATTTTGGACACATGGCATCATTTGATTGAAATGCGCATGATCGTGCATAGGCAGTTGCCACGTAATGAGTAATTGATGGCCTGAATGCCACGTGTACTTTGTCAGTTATGTTGATAGAATGCGCAACCTGAACTGCGCAGACTTTGGTTCGCAGAGGATTAGACTACGCAGGAATGGATTGCGCTGCCAGCTGTCAGCCGCCCTCGAGCACTGTACGGCACAATAAATGAGCAGTCTCCTCGTTCTTCGTGCTGTCAGTTGTCAGGAAGATTTGATTTTATTTAGGTAATGATGACTTCAGCCACGTCAGCCTGCGCAGTTGGGAGCATACGCAAACCAGTATGCGCAATTGGATTACTGCGCAATCTGTTGTATGCACAATTCATCAAAATGATGTGTATCTTGATTCTTTGACTTTGTTGATTGATGCAACTTGATTTTTTAGGACCTACAAGACCCCCTTCAAAGTTTTCGAAAGTTGATTTTATTCAAAGTTTCGAAATACTTTGAATTTTTGAAATTCAAATCAAGTTGCGCATGATGATGAGCTGTCTGCGCAAATCGAATAGCCCCCCAAATTTAGGCACAATCCGAGGCAGCCGTTTCATATTCGAAGACTATAAATAGCCATCTCTTTATTTTCATTTCTTTACTTTGCATCCTTCGTGCTTTTGAGAGAAATCCCCGAACCCTTTCTGTCCTCCTTCTCCGACGACTTTCATGGCACCCCGACGTTCCTCCGCCGTCACCGCTGCCGCTAAGGGCAAGGCCCTGGCCGAATCCTCCACCAGAACTGCACGACGAGTCTCTCGTCATGAAGATGCGCATCCTGCGATGTTAGGTAAAGAACTTTTCAGATCAAAAACCCTTTTTAGGGTTTCGATCTCACTGTCCCCCAGAATCCATCTCTTTTTAGAGATGTGATCATACTGCGCCACCCTTTTTAGGGTTCTGGTTGCACAACTCAGTAAGTTCTTCATTTTTATGAAGAATGACTTTCTGCGCAATCGGTTGAATTGTGCTGGCAGATGTCAGCGCAATCTGCTGATTTGCGCGAGATTGTCAGCGCAAACTGATGACTGTTTATTCGTGCAGTCTGATGTTGCACAATTTGATGACAGAACTTTTTGATTTTGACTTGTACTGAATTTTTGTCTCTTTTTTTGTCTGATACAGTGAATACGAGAGATGACCCAGAATATGAAACTTTTGTGGGAACTCTCTCAGAGTCTGAATATAAAGAAGATCTGTCTCATGTTCATTATCCCTAATATGACCTGCCGGCCTCCCGTCAGACTATTCTGATCTCCCAGGATAATGAGACTTTAATGTGTTTGATGAATGGACAGCCCCTAGAGTCAGCAGATGCTGTTATTCATAAGAAACCCTTATTCCTGTTCGGTGATGCCTTTGAGAAAATCTCTCAGCCTAGGCCGAGGATGGAGGAGAAAATAGTTCATCAGGAAGATAGATCATTCTTCATACCAGACATTGCCCGTTGCCTCCCTTTGTCACGGTATGCTCATGCGAGCTACCCAAGGAAGATGGAGTGGAACATCACTCTTTTCCAGGACGCCCGTGCAGGGAAAATCTTCGTAAAGAAGGGGTCAGACAAGAAAGATATGTTTTACAGCTCCTCTGATAGATACAACGTCCTTTGAGAGGCTTAAGACCCGGCAGCATTCCGCCAGAGAACTCCTCTTTGCTAATGCCTGTCAGGACACCGATATTCGCAAATGAATTTGCAAAGGCTGAAGGGAAATACCCCGAACAAGACATCAGACTGACTGGATTGGTGAATCCAGATTACAAGAGATGGAACTACATTACAAATTGGATTCTGACGACATTCGAAAACAGACTCCAACAGATCAATCTGTATCAAGCAGTGCACGCCACTGTATATGGTTTTGCTCCCAACCCACATATGTTCTTAGCCTTGTCTGAAAGGTACAATTATAGAACAGGGACCTTCATGACCCCGGGTGGAGAGATGGGGTTTACACTCCACGAGATGAAGTATATCTCGTACCTGCCCATGGCAGATGCTCCGTATGAGGAGTTTGTTCCAACCAATGACGAGTTAGACAAACTTAGAAGAGAAAATGCAGAAATGGTAGCAGTATTCGAGGAACTGCTATACCATTATAAGATCTGCTCTTTGTTCTACAAGAGTGCTACAGCCAACACCTGCTATTCCTCAAAGTGGCTGCCGTATCTGTTCCTTAACCATTTAGAGGAGAAGAAGACCAAGGAAAACGACAAATGTTATCCTGATTTCTTCAAACCTTTGAGCAATACAGAAGTCATGAAGCTGATGGAGGAGAGTGGTAATTATGATAAACAGATGAAAGATGATTACCAATGTCCACCTTTAAAGAAAGGGGACACTCTGGAGAGTTATTTAAGAATGGGTTATAGACCCATGTCAAAAGAAGCCCAGTTGGCAGGGTTTCTGACATACTGGCTCCGACGGTTTGTGGTCCCAGGATCCAGTGCCGTGGACCGCTTTCATCGCGGCGTTCTTTTTGCCGCTGTCAAGTTAGTCTTTGGCTACAAGGTGGATCTGCTATCAGCGATGACTTGCAAGTTGAATGCGAGTCTTCGTCTGTATGCTGACTCGATGTTGAAAGCAAAAGGAGAGAAAGAATTCCCCCGTCTCGAACTGCAATACACATATCTCTTTGGATGGTTGCTTCTTCACTATCCCACTTTAATGGATTCCGGCATGGGACCGGTTGATGGCAGATTCCTGCGAAGGTACTCTCAGGGCAAATGGAAGTACACTTCTTTGAGCGAGTGCAGATATGTTTTAAATCTGAACAGAGGATAGAACTTCTGCTGTGCTCCTCTCCCTGCCGGACATGATCAGATGCCAACAAACATGGTGGACTCAAAGATACAGCCTCTAACCCGTGCAGCCTTTGAATGGTTGAAGACAATTCGACCGTCTCATCTGGTATACCGGTTCGAAGAGGAATGCTACTTAGAACCATATCTCCCCAGCCGGTTTGCTCGGCAATTTGGATATGATCAATTCTACGTGGGGAATGCAATTACCTGCCTCCAAGGTAAGGGTTTCTTGATCGACGGGGCCCGAGCTTGGGCTTATTACAATGCCCGTGATACAAAGGCCGTATTCTCAATGCCAACAAAGATCACTCCCCAGGGTCCTCGGATGCTATTCACATATTCAGCGTTCTATACATCCGCGAACACTTTTGCCGAGAATTTTAGTCTCGCAGATAGTTTTGCATCTTCAAACAGATTGAGAAAAGGAAGAGTCGCTTTGTCACTCCCTGCAAATGATGAGGTGCACGAGCCGGCGGATGCACCTTTAGAAACTTCGAGGGAGATTATGTTCCCTCAAGAAGTAAACGCAGCGATGCGTATCTCTCTGAAAGTGGGTAAATCTCCCGCAAAGAAAAGGAGAAGAGAGGAGCCTCCTGCTCCGGCATCCAAGAAGAAATTGATACTAGATCATTCTTCGGAGAAGATCACCACGAGATCTCAATCTCGGCAGCTGGCCGAGACAAATCAAGAAGCTGCCACTACACCAACTTCCGTACAGAAACAAGCAGAACCAATAAATATAGAGAGTCCTGACAGACCTCTACACAGAAAGAAGAGGGTGGTCACCAGAAGGAATTTAGCAGACTCTTCTTCCAAGCAAATCCTGACTTCAATAGATGCTGCAGCAGGAATTATAATGTCATCTCCCACACCTGTTTCTGAATCTGGGAGCAAAACTCTTGAAGAGACTGAACAGAGGGGAAATCTTGACCCAAGAACTGAGGCTGAAAAGCCCAGAGAAAACATCACAGAGGAAGAACAAAATATTGTACGACCTCTTTTACCTGTTGCGGAGGCAACTCAACCTACTCCTACTCCTAGAACTCTTCGTGAGGAAGAAGATCGTAAAATGATAGCAGCTTTAGAAGATTGCAGTTATAGCCTGCAGGAGGATCAGACTGCAACTAACAGTGGGAATGCAGCAGAAGAAGAAGAAGAAGATGAGGAAAGCTCTTCGTCTGAAAATGTTGATGAATATATACAAGATCCCGAAAGGGATAATGAAGAACATATATCTCCTGATGATGCCGATGATACTTCAAATCCTAAAAAAGATATTGAAGTGGAGGCGTCTGCAGAAAAAGTTGCTGATACTTTAAACCCTGATGATGTTGAGATAGAAATATCTCCTGAAGAAGCAGCCGATAAAGATGTTCTGAAAGAAACTCTCGCTACCGACCCTCAAGGTATAAAACGAGATTTAGCAATCTTCTCTTTTAAGATAGATTGATAGTTAATATCTTCATTTGTAATTCTTGCAGATCTTGAAACTCTGCCAACACCTCCGACGGACTTTGCTATAATACCATAACCACGGTGGTTATTAGTAGTAGTCATCATCTATCCTGTGGTTCTGAGGCGGGCAGCAGCCAGGCTGTTGCAGTTGAAGTTACTTCTGTTCAACAGGAATCCATTCCTGCAGGAAATAAGCCTATTGCTGAATCGAACCAAGGTAAGACCGCTTTTATTTGATCCTCTTGGTCATTGGCAGACAATTGGTAAAATAACAATTTTACTTTTGCAGAAGAACAAACAGGAGGGGCGACCAGCTCCACTCTAGCTTCTTTGTTTAAAGAACCTGCTATCCAGCCACAAAGGATCGAGCAACCTGCTGTCTCATCTTCAACAGGAGTAGCTGCGACTCCTGGAACTCTGGCCATTAATCAACAAGTTGTCCAATCTTTTACCAGATGCTTCTTCGAGTCGCTGGGACCTCTTGTTCATAAGATGATAGAGAAAGAAGGAGCTGATTTCTTTATGGTTAGGAAGCCAACTTCTCGCTTAATAAGAGCCATAAGGGAGCAAGAAGACGAAGCTCAGGCCACTCTCCTTGAACACATATTGAATGAATTAGAAGTCTCCGTAAAGAACTATAAGGAGCTCAAGAAGAAGGAAATAGAGTCCCTAGTGCAGGCTGAGTTTGAGCGAATAGCTCAAGCAGCTGATATAGAAAGGGTGAACCTTCAAAATCTTTTGGAGGCTCATTCCGTAAAATCAGCTGAATACAATTCTAAGATAGAATCAGTTACTTTAATGGCTGAAAGCAAAGGACAGAGACTTGCTGAACTGAAAACAGAGATTACTCGCCTCCAGCAAGAATTTGAAGAGGAAACTGCTAATCACCAACTTATGATTGAACAATTCAATGCCTTAATTCAGGAAAGGGAAAAGTATGAGGCAACCCATAGTACAGAAATTACCCGTCGGATAATAGACATGCCGGTTTTTAATGAAGAAACAGGAATGGAAGAGGCTAGAAGAAAGGTGACATCTACTCATGAAGAAGAGCTGCAGACCCTGAAGCAGCAGATCGACAATTTGATCATTCCTCCTTCTTAATAGAACCTTTTGTATTTTTGTGTTTATTGTCGTAGATGCATTTCTGTAATGCCTCATATTTTAAAAAATAAAAGACATTTTGTTGTGGCTCCATTATTTATTGCATATCTTATTTAGATATAAATGATAGAAAATATATTCAGAGGTGCAAGACATGATATATTTCTTGTAGAAAATAATTATATTCATTATATCTGCTCAGAGGTAATATGGACGTGGCAGAATATATTGAATACTATTATTTTAATTTGACAACTTAATCGAAAACGACAAGTTGCTGATGTGGATAATGAACGATGATGAATCGTCAATGTATGTGAGATAAATAAACGGAAAGACCGTCAAATGATGGATGATAATGAACGGGATGAACCGTCAACTGGTGATGAATGAATTAATGAACGGATGAACCGTCAGGTGGTGAATGAATTTAATGAACGGATGAACCGTCAGGTGGTGAATGAGTTTAATGAACGGATGAACCGTCAGGTGGTGAATGAATTTAATGAACGGATGAATCGTCAGGTGATAATAAATGAACGGATGAACCGTCAGGCATTAATAAACGGGCGAACCGTCGGATGAATGTATTAAACGGACGAACCGTCAGGCATTAATGAACGGGTGAACCGTCAAATGAATGTGTCGCTTCGTTATTTGAGGAACTTCTACCTATAAATATAGCAGAAATCTGACTGGAACAAACACTTCTACTCTTCAACATAAAAATGTCGTCTGGAGAAGCATCCAAGAAGGCTGAGATCGTCCCGAAGGCTCAGAAGGGCACTGAAGAACTCTCTGCTGATCCAGTTCAACCGAAGGCAGCAGAAGCAGGTGAAGGTTCGTCTGCACCCCAGCCGCCACGAGACATTTTGGACTTCCTGCTCGAACCAGGAAGGACTGAAGAAGAAGAAGCCATAAGGATAGCCGCTTGCAAGTTCCTCGTGGGTTCCAACAAGGAGGTTCTCGGCTCTTTTGCTGATCGTGTTTTCGAGAAGGACGGCAGTGGCCCGCGTCCCAATGTAGAGAGAGATGATAGTGATCTTTAATATCATGTTCTCTCATATAATGAAACAAAATTTAAATTTTATTTATGAACTTGATTCTGTCTGATGATTTACAAGCATTTACATTTATACATAATACTTCTTAAGGAACTTGCCATTGATAGGCATCATAGCAACTCGACCATCAAGCTCTGAGAGTTGATAAGCTCCATTTGAGAAGACTTTGCTTACGACATAGGGACCTTCCCATTTCGCATCGAATTTCCCTTTGCTCATATGAGTCATAGTCATAGGACGTCTGACCGTTAGAACAAGTTCTCCTTGCTGAAATGTTCTGACTTTAACTTTGCAGTTGAAAGTCTTCGAGATGCGGGCTTGGTATAACTCAATATGCTGTTGAGCCATTAATCGCTTCTCATCAAGTGCTTCTAATTCTTGAAGTCGAAGAAGATCGTTATTCTCTGTAGTAAGCTCGTTAGCAATGGCAATCCTTAAAGAAGGAATTTGCAGCTCCAAAGGAAGAACAGCTTCACAGCCATACACCAAAGAGAAAGGTATAAAGCCTGTAGGATTGTGGACCGTAGTTCGGTAGGCCCAAAGACATTCGCCGAGTTTCTCACTCCAGTTCCATTTGTTAGTGGATACAAACTTCTTAAGGAGCTTGATTATGGTTTTGTTAAAAGCTTCAGCTAAACCATTAGCGGCAGGATTGTATGCTGTCGAGGCGACATTGTCAATCCGGTGATCATCACAAAATCTGGTGAACTTCTGGCTGATGAATTGAGGTCCATTGTCATGGATGATTCTTCGAGGTACACCAAATCTATAGATGACGTGGTGTTTAACGAAGTTGATGACGCTACTAGTCTTGACTTCAGCCAGAGGTATAGCTTCAGCCCACTTGGAGAAGTAGTCCGTTATTGCCAGTATGAACCGATGTCCTCTAGAAGAAGGAGGATTGATGGGACCTATGACATCCATGCCCCATGCTTCGAAAGGCCAAGAAGCAGCAGTCGGGTGTAGGAATTCCGATGGTTGATGAATGAAGTCTGCATGGATTTGACAAGCACGACATTTCCTTGCATATTCAATGGCATCTGATACCATAGAGGGCCAGTAGTAACCCATGCGTCTAATGCGATCCTGTAGTTTAGGACCAGGTTGATGTGCTCCACAAACACCATCGTGAGCTTCACGTAAAACTTGTTTGGCTTCATCACCAGCAAGACAGCGTAGAAGAAGACCGTCATAAGTTCGTCGATAAAGGGTCTTGGTAATTTGATTGTAATAGAATCGTAACGATCTTCGACGAACACTCGTAGCCTCCTTAGGATCTTCAGGGAGTATGTCATGAACTACGAAGTCAATAAAAGGAGTTCTCCAATCGTCATCGATAACATTGACTTCAGCAAAATTGCTGAATTCAATATTACGATTATTTTTGATACAGAACAGTTCTCGGTTGGAGATAACCACGACCTGCTGTCTTTTGATAGGAATGGCTAAGACAGCTGCAAGATTGGCCAAAGCATCTGCTTCTGTGTTGCAAGCTCGTCGAATATAGTCTATGAAGAAAGCTTTGAATGATGTAGCTATGTTAATCGCTGCTTTGTGATAAGGCACCAGATCTTGATGACGGACTTCATAGGTTCCTCTAACCTGATTAACAACCAGTTTAGAATCACCGTAGATTTTGAGATATTCAACGTTCAGTTGTTTGGCTAACTGAGGGCCGATGAGTAGAGCATTGTACTCCGTTACATTGTTGGAGCAAGATTCATCTAGAGAGTAGGCTCTTTGGATAGTTAATCCATCTGGAGAAACGAGGACCACTCCAACACCCGCCACAATGGCACCATTTGGTCCGATCCTTGATGCACCGTCAAAGAATAGACGCCAGGTTAAAAATTCTTCAGAGATCATGTTGACTTCCAATATCTCGTCTGGAATTTCGTCATAGAGCTTAGATATTTCTGGCACAGGATGAGCTGCTAAGAAATCTGCCAGCGCTTGACCTTTGACAGACTTTTGTGAAACATACACCATGTCATACTGAGCTAGCAGGATTGCCCACATAGCCAGCCGAGAATTAAGTGTGTTGGGCTTTTTTATGAGTACCCGAAGAGGATTAACTCGGGATATGACATGAATAGTTTGACCAATGATGTAATGCCTTGTCTTCTGTACAGCAAACATGAGAGCCAGGCATTCTTTTTCGACCGGACTATAACGGTGTTCAGCACCAATCATAGTACGGCTAAGATAATAGATGGCCTGTTCATGACCTTTTTTGTTCTTTTGGGCGAGTAAAGCACCCAATGAATGGTCCATAGCACGGACATACATTAAGAATGGAATGCCAGAGATTGGTGGCACCAAAACTGGTGGGTTCATAAGATATCTTTTGATGTCGTCGAATGCTCGTTGACACTCTTCAGTCCAAACGAAAGATACACCCTTCTTCATTAGTTGAGTGAATGGTCTGCAGCGTCCAGACAAGTTTGAAATGAATCTCCTGATGTACGCAAGTCGACCTTGGAATCCTCGTAGCTCTTTTAGGTTGCGTGGAGGACGCATCTCTTGAATGGCTTTGATCTTCTCGGGATCTACGTGTATACCCTTAGAGGTAATGACGAAGTCGAGTAATTTGCCACTAGAGACATCCAAGAATGACTTGGTGGGATTCATTTTGAGTTGATGTTGGCGCATGAGATTGAAGTAGTTTTCAAATCTTGAATGTGATCTTCCTTTAGACGACTTTTGACAGCAATATCGTCAACATAGCATTCAACAGTCTTACGAAGATGATCTTTGAAGATGGTACTCATAGCTCGTTGGTAGGTTGCACCAGCGTTCTTGAGACCAAATGGCATCACTGTATAGCAATTGACACCACGAGGAGTGCGGAAAGAGGTATGCTTTTCATCTTCAGGATTCATCTTGATCTGATTATATCCAGAGAATCCATCCATGAAGGATATTCGCTCAAACCCACAGGTATTGTCAATCATGACATCCGTGATAGGGAGAGGAAATTCATCTTTTGGACATGCTTCATTAAGATCCCGAAAGTCGATGCAGACTCGAACTTTGCCGATTTTCTTTAGAACTGGAACGACGTTGGCCACCCAGTCAGGATGCTGCTCTTCTCGAATAAAACCACAAGCAATGAGCTTTTTGACTTCATCGTCAATTGTGTCTATCATTTCTGGCTTGAAACGCCGTTGTTGTTGTTTGACTTGTTTTGCATTCGGCAGGATATTCAATTTGTGAGTAGCGATTTTGGGATCTAGTCCTGGCATGTCTTCATAACTCCAGGCAAAGAAGTCGATATATTCTTTAATAAGAAGAATCAACTCTTGTCTGTCTGCTTCTGGAAGATTCTTGCTGATGAAGATTGGACGAGGTGACCCGCTTTCCCCTACATCAACTTGAACTAATTGATCTTCAGTAGGAGGTTCACGTTGTTCAAAGCGAAGTACCCATTGGTTATCCATATGTTGAGCCCAAGGATCTGTTTTAGGATTTTCTTCAACGTCTTCATCATAGCCTTCTGGTAGTTCAGCGAAGACCATGTTAGATGATATGATCAGCCTGTGAACTTCACCAATGCTAGTATCAGAATCCCAAGATCTAGAATCAGATGAATTAGAGCGTTCTTTACTGTCGGAGTCAGAGACTGCTGGGGATAACAGTGGAGGAGAAGCATATCCGAGACCTTTCTTAGTCCTGCTGTAGTACATTTCCGACTTTCCTTTCGGAACAGTCGTGCGGATAGGAGTTCGTCTACCTTTACCGTAATTGAGGCCACTTTTAAAGTCATAGCCCATTTTTCGGATGATGTCTCTTGATTGTTGACTATAACGATGGAGCTGGAGACGTCCCGTATCGTTAAGTTTGCTATCATCCGTATAGCTGAATTGTTTTTCTGGTCCTTTACTAAAAAGTATTGGACTTTCACCTTTCTTTCGAGAAGGGTAAATACGGTAAGAATCATCTGGATCTTCAAGTGAGACTTCTGTCTGAAGAGATTGTACAACTCCCATTATAATTGATTGGAAGCTATCTAACATATCCAAATAGCATTTAGTATAATAAATAACATCAGTATACTGGAAAGTAGGTGCTTTTTTATTGATTTGTACATCAGTATTTACAATAGGACCTTTAGCCTTAGCAGGCTTGGTCAGATTAATTACAAGAGGGGGAGAAAAAGAACGTGAGGGAGGCTTGTTACGACGGAGGTCGATAATAAGTGGCTCAGAGGAGGTGAGCTCCCTTTTTTTCTTGTTGCGAGTGAGATCAACAACAAGTGGCTCAGAAGTAGTGAGCTGCTTTTTGTCCTTGTTACGACGTAGGTCGATAACAAGTGGCTCAGAAGAGGTGAGCTCCCTTTGATCTTGATCAGCATCAACTAATTTCTTTTGAACTGGCAAATGAATAGCCAGTGGTTTAGAAGACTGAGGGTGTGAAACTCGCCCTTTGACAGGTATGATAAGAGTGTCTTTAGGCATTGCGTCTTGTTCTTCTTCAGTGTCTAAGGCTAACACAATCTTCATGAATTCATCCTTGTACATCCGAGCGTCGTTGCAGTATGCTTCAACGCCTTTGAAGGGATAAAGATCCGTAACTTCCTTATGGACCTCTCCCTTATCATCAACATATTTGAAACATTGATGAAGGGTTGATGGAACAATATTATGCTCATGTAAGAATGGTCTCCCCAATAGAGCATTATAAGAACAACCATGATTATCAATGATATAGAAGGTAACTTTTGTGCGAAGATTGCCTATTTGGAGTTTTAAGCAAATCTTGCCCAAAGGTTCACTCCTTTTCTGATTGAATCCAAGGATGGTGGTTATTGTGGTGGAGAGACTACGTACAGGAATTTTCAGAGCATCGAGCATTGTTTTCGGCATGATGCTGAGAGCAGATCTTGGATCTATCAGGATACGATCGACTTTCATCGAATCAACATATCCTGTATAGTAGAGAGGACGATCATGCCTATTGTCCTCCATCAGCATGTCATCTTGTGTAAAAGTAATGTTCGGAATCAACTCCAGAACACTATGACAATGGAGACAAGAGACTGGTTCTGCTTTTGGCTTCTTGAGAAAGGCTAAACAAGTTTCAGCTTGCATAAGAGCTTCACTTAGAGTTTCTCGTGTCTCTCTGGAAAGACACAAGAGTTCAAAGATAGACAGCCTTGCTGGTGTATTGGCTAGTTGAGCCAATATATCGAAATTATAAGGCTTCTTAAGCCCAGTAGGAGTTGATTTCTTCAAGGGTTTATCGAAGCAGACTTGTTGCTTGCCTTTATCAGCAGCCACTGGTTTGGGAGGAATAGGAACCACAACTGGTGAAGATGTAGAAGGAATTTCTTCAATAGCAGCAGGTTGTGCTGGGACAGATTCAGAAGAAGAGGCAGGATTCTCTTGAGATTCAGAGTAATCTTTCAGATAAGTTTTCCCTGATCTGGTGCCCAACAGAATTTCTTCATCAACTATGGGGTCAAAAGACACCATGTTGCAGATCTTTGTCTTGTTTTTGGTGCGACCTTTCTTCTTGGAAGAAGAAGAATCCTCGAACTCTGAAGTAAGGTCGGGATGGATCTACATAACTTCGCCATTGTCAAGAGGCAAAGGAAAGAGACCTTTGTTTGGTGGAGAAGGAAGATTTTCAATCTCGAGAGTAGCCTTCGGAATAGGAATGACACTATGCTGTATCATCTGCGGAGGAAAGTTACCGAACTGGACTGAAACCATGTTGGCAGTGACAGTCTTCTCATCTTGCTGCAGGGTAACAACTCCAGCATTGACAAGCTCTTGAATCTTACCCTTGAGCACATAACATGCTCGAGTAGGATGTCCAATGAATCGGTGGTAGACATAATACTTAGGATGATCGGTCTTACCGACTTCATCAGGCTTCTTTGGGTCTGGAAGCTGGATCTTATTGCTTTTGAGTAAACACTCAAAAATGCTTGCTGTGTCATTTTCATCAAACGAATACTCTACCTTAGGGCGAGGTTCCCTCGGTTGAGGTACAGCAGGAGTAGAAGTAGATGTAGGCGGAGCTACATTGACAGCCAAGAACTCTTTGTTTTTCAGGTTAATGTTCAGAGTTTCCTTGTTCTTGCGGTTGTTCTGACGATTACCGCCGCCTAATGATTGATGTTCGTCCCGATCTGGATTAGACATCTGTACCCCCAGCTGTTTGAATTTCTCAGCACTTACTTCAGCTGCTTTGGCATTGATAATAAAGGATAGTCAGTCTTGGAACTGAGTTAAGCCTGTCCACATACTGATGATAGGCAAGAGATTAGCCTTGCAAGTGTCTATGGTAACAGCAGCAGGAGTCCCTGGAGGCATCTTCAAGGCTTCTCGACGGAATCGTTCGATGAAACTCTCAGCAGTTTCATTATGTTTCTGTTTGATTTTATTGAGGGCAGACATAGTCATGTCATTGAATCCCTCATAGAATCTTTCCAGAAAGATCTGCTTAAGTCCTGCGAAAGAAGTAATACAACCATCGGGCAAACTTCTGTACCAGTCGTATGCTACGCCGGCTAAACAACCGACGAACACTCTGGTAAGAAGAGCGTCATTTAGTTGGAGTTGAACAGTCATTACCTCAAAGTGATTGATGAACTGGCTTGGTGAGGTACTGCCGTCGAAAAGAGAGATTGTTGGAATCTTGTATTTGGGAGAAAATGGAACTTCCTTCCATTCAACTGGGTAAGGCTGTTTGATCCCCAACCTTTGTAAGTTGTCCTTCTCCTTGAAAGCTTCGAACTGAGTTCGTAAGAGTTTTACAGCTTCATTGGCATCTTCGGATGATGAAGAAGGAGTAGGTTGGATCAGAGTGGTAGGAGGAGGAACAGCATTATAGGCACTACCCCCAGCTCCAGACTGACTAGGTGTAGTTTGAACTTGTACTTGTACAGGAGGCATTTGAGGAGATACTACCCCCAGTCCAGTGTTGACAGGCACTGATGAAGCTATGATTTCAGGATTCACAGTTGGTACAGTCGGTGGTGTGGCATGTTGTGCCATAATGATGGAATGCATACTGGCGACCATTTCAGCCATGGTCTTCAGTTTATCTTCAAGTGCAATAATTCGTTGTTCTTGGTTTACAGAAGTGGAAGCATCTGGATCTTCATTGATAACATAAGCCGTCACTTCTCTTGGTACAGTGGAAGACACTGTACGTTCAGAACTTTCGCTATATGCCTCATAGTCTGAGAAAGAGTCATCTCCTGACTGAGAAGTGGGAAGATAACCCAAAGGATCTTGAAGAAGATTCCTCTCTCGGCTTCGGGAACGGGTATGTTGAAATACTCCTTCAGAGGATTCTTGGAATAAATCTAGATACCGTTGGCTTGGTTTGCGAGGTTTGCCGTGCTTAGAGCACCTTCTACCCCCAGTGTCTTGAGAAGTCATGTTAACAGAAGCATATAGGACTTCATCTTCATCCTCTGACATTGGTTCAGTTTTAGCAAAAGTCAAACGATCGAAGACAGATCGCTTTGTTGTTTGACAACAATATTGGATAATGACTTTATGATTGCAATAATGATCAGATGATTGAACTGAAGGAGTTGAGGCACTATCCCGTTTTTGCCTAAGATGTTCTCGGAGATCAGAAACCATGCCAGAACAAGGAAAGGTTCGAAGAATATGTTCTTTAACAACATTCGGAACATGGTTCCGATTCTTCAAATGTTTTGTCCCCTGTGTGTACAAGGAAGTGCTCACCTCATTGGCATAGGTATCAGTATTTTTGTTCCTGGAGGTTTGTCTTTGAGGCTTGACCTTCGGCATAGGTTGCTTACGTTTTGCCGAAGTTGGCCTGTTAAAATATGTTCTTAGGTCTGCAAATTCACCCCCAGGGGTTTCTGTTTGAGACACCAACAGTTTTTCCTGTTTGGAACGGGATATTTTGAAAGTTGGAAGGTCTTGGAATTCTGCTACTGGAGTAGGCAGAATACCTCTTTGATCAGTACAAGTTCCCTTGTCATGAAGGAAAGAAGAATCCTTGTTTGTAGGAGTTCTTGTACTGACAGGTACCGAGACACGTTCAATTTGATCTTCTTTGGTAAAGACCGAGGAAGACTGAGAAAAGACCAAAGGGTCTTTTCCTTTATTTTGAGAAGAAGGGTTAGCTAAAGAGCATTTCCCTCTGTTGTCTTCCAAGTCATGAGACAAGGAAGTCTGAGAAAAGACCAACGGGCCTTTTCCTTTGTTTTGAGGAGGCAGAAGAATAGCCAAAGGACTACCCCCAGTAGATTGTGCTGGAACAGCAGAGTGTTTAAGGGGAGAAACAGAGGTCTTCCCTTTGTTATGAGAAGATGAGAGTTTAGCCAAAGGGCTGTTACTCTTAGATTGCGCATGCTTGATTTGCGCATGGGTAGATGGCGCACTGGCCACTTGTGCATTAGAAGCTTTGGCAGAAAGTGCACTGGTTCTGACCACAGAAGCTGTGGTTTGCGTATTAGGAGTCCTTGCTTTAGAGTGCTTGGGATGCACTTTGGTTGTTGAAGTGTTGGTTTGCGCAGGAAAAGTTACTGCCAACTGCGCCATGGTCATAGGAGTCTTGAATTTTGACAAGACAGCATATGAAGTAGCCTGTGCAACAGTTGCAACAGACTGCGCAACAGTGTCTGAAACAGTTTGTGTAGCAGTTGTTGAGACAGACTGTGCAAGAGTTGGCACAGCAGATTGTGCAACAGTCTGGCTAGCAGATTGTGCAACAGTTGGCACAGCAGATTGTACAGCAGTCTGGCTAGCAGATTGTGCAACAGAGTGTGCAGCATCCTTGGTGGCAAAACTGCCAGATTGTGCAGCAGTCTTGGAGACCCATACTGAGCGCACTTTGCTCTTGGCAGAAGTGGCTGAAGTACGGGGAGAGGTCTTGGAGTTGAGCATTGCCTCGTAGGCTGTCTGGTTGACTTTAACAACCAGCATCTTCTGCGTCTTTCCGATAGACGCTACGTCACATTGAGTTGCTACTTCCTCGTCGGAGGAGAAAGTTGTCCCCAGCAGAGTCGTCATTTTATTTGCAAAAACAAAAGTATAAAACTTTATTGATACAAACTGTGTAATAAAGATTACAAGAATTCTAGGAATATTACAACTATAGGAATCCAATCTAGATGACGATTGCTTTATCCCTTGGACGATGTGAACTTTGAAGACGGAGCCTTTGAAGTTGAAGACAACTCTGGAAACTGAAGGCAAAAGCCTCGGAAGTTGAAGGCAAAAGCCTCGGAAGAATGCAGCAGCACTTGGGCAAGAACTCCTGGACTCTCTGATTTCTGATCTCTGATATCTGATCTCTTGATCCCCCTGAAATGAAGACTTGAAACTCTATTTATAGAATTCAAGAAATAACTAACTTTTAGTTATTCTGGACTGCACAGGATGGTTTGCGCAGCAATGGACTGCGCAGCAATAGACTGCGCAAGCAGTTGCTGGATCGTGGGCCAACTATTTTGGACACATGGCATCATTTGATTGAAATGCGCATGATCGTGCATAGGCAGTTGCTACGTAATGAGTAATTGATGGCCTGAATGCCACGTGTACTTTGTCAGTTATGTTGATAGAATGCGCAACCAGAACTGCGCAGACTTTGGTTTGCGCAGGATTAGACTGCGCAGGAATTGATTGCGCTGCCAGCTGTCAGCCGCCTTCGAGCACTGTACGGCGCAATAAACGAGCAGTCTCCTCGTTCTTCGTGCTGTCAGTTGTCAGGAAGATTTGATTTGATTTAGGTAATGATGACTTCAGCCACGTCAGCCTGCGCAGTTGGGAGCATGCACAAACCAGTATGCGCAGTTGGATTACTGCGCAATCTGTTGTATGCGTAATTCATCAAAATAATGTGTATCTTGATTCTTTGACTTTGTTGATTGATGCAACTTGATTTTTTAGGACCTACACGGATATCATTTTGACCCAAAATTATTGTTTTGCCCCTGTATCCAAATTGGACTTATGGGTAGGCTATTCTAGCTAATTTGACCATTCTGGACATGTTGGTGATATTTGTTTTGTCATCCGACGATATTTGTAGATTTTACTTATGTATCATCCTTAATTTGTAATTAATTATTATTATTAGTGTATATATTTATATGTTTGGTTTTTGTGAAACTCCAAAGTGATCCTTGTGTTTCTAAGGACCCTAAAGTGTTGGTTTAGATATAGTGTCACCCCACATTGGACTTTTATGCTAGGTCATCACTTAGCTAGTGTCCAGTTAGGACTCGTGTCACACCACTAGTGTAAAATCTTGAACATAACTTAGAGGCTGAATTTGTATATCATTATTGACAGAACACTGGACATCTGTATCTTCATATTCTTATTCTTGCTTTTCTTGAGGCAAGTACCCCTACAAGCTTATTTACTGCTTATAACAATAAACTGTGATTAAATTATGTTAAAATACTGCTTTCTAGATAACTGCAAGTCATATCGCTTCATGTTTCACATGCCTTATACTGCTCTGAGAATCCACCATGTTTTATACTGCTATCAGTACCTACCATGTTTATACTGCTCTCAGTATCCACCATGCTTTATACTGTTCTCGTATCACTCACATGTTATAAAACGGGTAATGGGAAAACTATTAGTAGAGTAGGTGATCATGCCCCTTCTCCGTATGTATTTACCGAGCACTGTTACATTCTATATGTAACTTTGTCGTATGTTCTGGTCCCGCACTTGTGTATAGATATACACTGATGCCGTTATGTGTACGTATATACACATCAGAAAATTGATATGTACCACTTTACATCCTACTAACTATTGACTGATCACTCACCTGCTGCAGTTTTAAACTTTAAAACGAATATGTATTGCCATGATGAAATATATCTAAAACTGGTTAAATCAAGATATGCCATGACTATGTTATTTCATCTCTTTTCCATCACATGATCAGTATTATATGTTTGTAGTACAAGTACTTGCTCCCGTCCTGACAGGATAACGTTGTAGGTGCACTTTCCGAGGAGGAAATGCTATGTGATACATATTATGGCACTGATTTTGAAGACCTGACCTTAGCTCCAGAAGAGGCCCCAGCGGAGAACCTTGCTTAGATATCTTTCATGTGTTTTGAGACTTAGACTTTGGTTTGAACTTATATTTGAATACTGGACTTTGTCTCCAGTTAGATACTTTGGAAGTGTATTATTAAGTCTGTGCTTATTTTACTTTCGCTTATAGATGCTGTATTGTGATGAACCTTTTAAATATGATATTAGAACTGTTAGCAGCTTAGATCCTTTATTATCTATTCTTAGAACACCTTACTACGCTTTAACCAAGCGTAGGCTGGACATGGCTCGGCCCAGCCCAATAATTTGGGTAGCGGGTCGTAACATATTTTTAGTGACGGTCCATGCAGGTCAAGACTTAAGTTGTTTGGTTACGTTATTGTACCAAGCATGCCTGCAACTAGGATCTTAGGACAACTTGTTAACACTGGGAATAAATATTTAGAATACCTAGAGGATTTCTAGGATTGCAACATTGGAAAACTCATCACAGCATTGGATCGTTAACTATATTTAGTCTCTTACTTGAAATTCAGTGGGTTACAATTTTGACCAGGATAGTACCCTTGGGATGACCCCTGAGGATCTCACTATAATCTTACCTCGAAATCTATTTCTGCTTATTTCCATTTGCGCTTCCTTAATTCGTTGTTGAAATTGATTTCTGATTTTTATTGTTGACTTTGATCTTGCATCATGATAAATTTTGTGGATTGAATTGTGATATATCCTGATAAGATAAACATCTGGTTTATTTATGGAGTTTAGAATTTATCGCAGCCATATTAGCTGGTATGACAAAAACATAGGTCCTAATTTTGGGTATACCTATCTTAGTTATGGAATTTAGATTTTCTCGCAGCCATACCGGTTGGCGTGGCGAGAATTCTAGATAATATGATTATAGGGTGTATACCTTAGTTATGACTCTATCGTTTGTTGCATCTAAGCTTACTGGCGTGGCAAAAATTCTGGCAACATGATTTCAGGAAGACGTGTATGGTTATTAGATCACATCTCAACTTGGTTTACTTCGTTGTGACCGAATGAGCAAGAATAAATTCTTATCATCATTCTTTCCTGTCTTGATTGTCTCTTTCCTATCTACATCTACAACTAGGATTACAGGTTCTCTAGGACTCTCCAACATGATTGCTTTTACGTTATCTTTTTGGACATAATTGTTTTTGTGTTCATCTTTCCCATAATTTTGACTAAACCTTTTTTCGTTAAACCTCTTGGGTAATTCTTCTTGGCTTTCTCGATAATTGCTGGAAATGCCTTATAGATTGATCTAAGGAAGGTTCAAAAAATTAGATTTTGATCTTGTATTACAGAATCGAGAATTTTACGGCCAGATAAATACTGGCGAGACAGGACTTTAGATGACGGCATCATGGTTATATATGTTTCACGGATTTTACTTGAACCATACCATGTGTATTTGATTAATATTTCATGGATTTAGCCAAGATAATTTTAAGAACCTGTATTATCTGGCATGGCAGCTGTGCATTGCAGCCATCCGCCGTATTACGAAACAAAAAAGTTATTTCAGCCAGATGCACACTGACTTGGCAATAACTTCACGTGACCTAATCGCGGAGGTATATGGTTTTCGAGTTTTACCTCGACTACGTCCTATGCATCTCGTTGTCTTCGTACCATTTTTGGATATATTTCGACAAACGTTTCTGTCTTGCTTGACCTTTAACTTGTTTGGACACTGTTATGGATTGCTTGACCCAGTCTTAGGCCTTATTACCTTCTATTTGATAGACGACCGAAATAGCCAAACCTTGTTAACTGATTCTATAGTATAACTATAAATGTTATTGTATGATTGTGATAAGTACTTTTCCTAGGGATTGGTTAGATTAAGCTTATAGGACAAGTATGAGTGACTGACTATAGTAGACTTGGAAACCATTAAGAACTATTGTATTGATAGTATGACTTGATGAATAGGGTATCTAAGATGGAGAAATGAGATAGTATATTATTATGACTATGGATTGAGGATTAGAATCTTGTGCTTAGGTTCGAGGGTTGAGCATTGTAGGACTTTGATGACCAAGTAATTATTGGTTATCTACAAGCTATTTACTTATAATTGGAGGGTAGATCGATATGTGGAATGATATAGAATAAGTTAGAATGAGATATAATATTGCATACGAAATCGAAAAGATATCAGTTAAAACGACAAAGAACAAGGTAAATACATATGTACATTGGTAATTAATAAATCGGGAGTTTGAAATTGAGAATTTATATTCGGAGGAGTTATTAAGTAAAAAGAAGAAGAAGGCCCTACGCCAAGAATAAGTATTGAACGTATAATTTCAAGGAAAAAACGGTAGGAAAGGATTGACGACAAATAATACAAAGGACCTGTGGATTGATAGAAAAAGGATACTTAAGATATGATAAGGAAATCAAGTATTTATAATTGAGGTTGAAAATTTGGTTGATGATCAAGCATTGTTGGCTTATAAACATACCCAGAGAATGACCTATAGTTTGGGGTATACATAAAGGTTCCATATTAGTATGGAAGATTCTAAAGGATATATGGCGTAGTTTATGATAGAAGGACCTTTGTCGAACCTGAACCAAAAAGATTGTAAAGAGAAACGGAAGAGATGATTACAAGGGTAACAGATTGAGTATCATAGCCAGAGCAGCTACATATTATAGTTTGATCGATTGGATGATTTTAAATTTCGTGGACGAAATTCTTATAAGGTGGGTAGGATGTAAGTCCCCTGAATTTTAGGGTTTATTTTAAATTTTCTACATGAATTATTTTCAATAAATATTTTATTATTTAACTATTTTTGATCATTAATGTTCTTTTTCGTGACTTTGACTTCTGGAGCATCAGGGATGCCAATCTTTGGAAACTCTCTTTATTGGTTTTGTAGTAGACAAGATTATCTTTGTTTTGATATATCATGTCCCACTTAAACTCGTTCCCTTATGCTCTTTTTGCTTTACGCAACTTCGGGTCAATTTAGACCATTTGATCGATTAAATAATTACTAATTAATTTTCAACTTTTATCTTTGATCATCGTTTGCACGTTACCGTGACTTTTAATTTAGGAGCACAAGACCAGTCGTTTTCTCAGAACCAACTCCTCATGCATGATCTATTCGAGACACTCTACACCCATGACCTTCGTGTCCTACTCAGACACTCCATTTTGTGCTTCATTTTCTTCGCACAACTTTTGGGTCAATTTAGGCCAATTAATTATCTACCGTAAAACCTGGTTTAATTTTCAATTAAATTTCGGGACCCGACATCGATCCAACCTAGTCGACCCAAAGTATGGATATGGCCTACATGAAGCCTACTACCCACATGATACTTGTGTCCCATTTATTTGAGTCCCCACATGTTACTTATTTACCCACGATTATAAGTACCCATTTAAATTCAATTATTGTACCATGTCCGATTTTGACCCGACCCGGCTCAACCGAAACCAAACCCAAGCTCCGTGTTATCCCCTTATGAACACCCCACATAATTTCTCTCTTTTTCATATTTTAAATATCTCATCCTCTCTCTACTTTATCAAATATCTTAAATATCTCTTATATATATATATATAAATATATATATATATATATATATATATATATATATATATATATATATATATATATATATATATATATATATATATATATATATATATATATATATATATATATATATATATATAACTCTCTCTAACTCTCTCTCTCCTATTACTCACACCTCACCCCCTCACCTATCCACCAACACAACATTTCCCCCCTTCAGCCGACTTCTCTCTCTCCCTTTTCATAATATCTTCCTCTCTCTACTATACAACACTCTATCTTTCTATATATTACGCACACACACAATTATATATATCTCTCTCTCCCCTACTCCACAGCAAGAACACCACCCCTCCCCCTAGCCGACAGCCTCCTTCTCCATTCCTCCTACTCTTCTTCATCACTCCATCATCATCATCATCCTCACACCAACACCACTCTCACCATCATCATCATCAAGCTAAACACTCCCACCACCATCTCCATAACCATGGACACCAGCACCACCGCCGTACAGCCACCCCCGCCATGTCCCGGCGATGTGCCGCCACCGTCCATGGCAGCACGCAGCGCACCAGGCAGCAGCAGCTGCAGTACGCGCGCGCACGGCCACCGCGCGCCATTGCCGCCGCCGTGTGCTACCGTGTGGCCGGTTCCGCCACCGCGAGCTCACCCTTGGCCGTACGCGAACCCCGGGCGAACCCCCCTTGTCGCCTTCATCGTTTCTGATGCGCACAGAAGTCTATCCGTGCGTTTTGCACGAAATTCTGTCGTGACTCGCGTGTTGGAGAACTCAAAAAGTGCGCTTCGTCTCAGCGACTTTGTGCATATTTTTTGAGAGATTCGACCATTAGATCGACGAACTCTTGGTTCTATCACAATCTCGGTATATAGCCCTTCACTTCCCTCAAGTTTCGTCCGTTAATTTCGTCGTTTGATACATCAAAACCGGCCACCAAGTTGACCATTTAAATTGTATTATTTTTGGACAGTTTTGTGGAGCCGACTTCGTCAGCTTGTAACTCTGCCGTCGCAGCTCCGTCTGGCGTGCCACTAGTTCCTGTGCATAGCTGGTATAACCCTCTTCCTTCCCCTTAAGTTTTGTTTCACTGTGAGCACGTTTGGTTGGTCGAATTCGACGCCAAAGTTGGTCGTCCGAATTCTTAAATTTGCACTTGTAAAATTCTGTTTTTGAATTCGGGACTCCGGATTCAATTTTTGACACCCCCAGTAGACTCGTGGCATCGTTCTAGCACGTTTTCATATAAAGTTTGTTAGATTTGGAGGACGTGGGCCCTGGCACGCATTTCGGTGCAAAGTGGGTCCCACAGTTCGAGTCAACGGGTCACTTTGAGATCGGCTCATCGGAATCCAATTTCGGATATACCGTTGAGTTCATGTCGTCATTCTAGACTCGTTGACATATACTTTGTTAGATTTTGTGAACTTTGGCTTCGACACGCATTTTCATGTAAATCGGATACCAATATCCAGGTCAATGGGCCATTTTGTGATCGGATCATCGGAATTCCATTTCGGACATACCGTTGGGTTCGTATCATCATTCTGGATTCGTGGACATATAATTGGCTAGATTCTGTAGACTTCTATCCTGACACATTTTTCGGTACAAAGTGTATCCAACGGCGGACATCATTTTGACCCAAAATTACCGTTTTACCACTGTATGCAAATTGGACTTATGGGTAGGCTATCCTAGCTAATTTGACCATTCTGGACACGTTGGTAATATTTATTTTTTCATCCGACAATATTTGTAGATTTTGCTTATGTATCATCTTTAATTTGTAATTAATTATTATTATTAGTGTATATATTTATATGTCTGGTTTTTGTGAAACTCTAAAGTGATCCTTGTATTTCTAAGGACCCTAAAGTGTTGGTTTAGATATAGTGTCACCCCACATTGGACTTTTATGCTAGGTCACCACTTAGCTAGTGTCCAGTTAGGAGTCGTGTCACACCACTAGTGTAAAATCTTGAACATAACTTAGAGGCTGAGTTTGTATATCATTATTGACAGGACACTGGACATCTGTATCTTCATATTCTTATTCTTGCTTTGCTCGAGGCAAGTACCCCTACAAGCTTATTTACTGCTTATAACAATAAACTGTGATTAAATCATGTTAAAATACTGCTTTCTGGATAACTGTAAGTCATATCTCTTCATGTTTCACATGCCTTATACTACTCTGAGTATCCACCATGTTTTATACTGCTCTCAGTACCTACCATGCTTATACTGCTATCAGTATCCACCATGCTTTATACTGTTCTCGTATCACTCACATGTTATAAAACGGGTAATAGAAAAACTGTTAGTAGAGTACGTGATCATGCCCCCCTTCTTCGTATATATTTACCGAGCATTGTTACATTCTATATGTAACTTTGTCGTATGTTCTGGTCCCGCGTTTGTGTATAGATATACACCGATGCCGTTATGTGTACGTATGTACACATCAAAAATTTGATATGTACCACTGTACATCCTACTACCTATTGACTGATCACTTACCTGCTACAGTTTTAAACTTTAAAATGAATATGTATTGCCATAATGAAATGTATCTAAAACTGGTTAAATTAAGATATGCCATGACTATGTTATTTTATCTCTTTTCCATCACATGATCAGTATTATATGTCTGTAGTACAAGTACTTGCTCCCGTCTTGACAGAATAGCGTTGTAGGTGCACTTTCCGAGGAGAAAATGCTATGTGATACATATTATGGCACTAATTTTGAGGACCTGGCCTTAGCTCCAGAAGAGGCCCCAGCGGGGAACCTTGCTTAGATATCTTTCATGTGTTTTGAGACTTAGACTTTGGTTTGAACTTATATTTGAATACTGGATCCAGTTAGATACTTTGGAAGTGTATTATTAAGTCTGTGCTTATTTTACTTTCACTTATAGATGTTGTGTTATGATGAACCTTTTAAATGTGATATTAGAACTGTTAGCAGCTTAGATCCTTTATTGTCTATTCTTAGAACAGCTTACTACGCTTTAACCAAGCGTAGGCTGGACATGGCTCGGCCCGGTCCAGCAATTTGGGTAGCGGGTCGTGACACCTTCAGTTGCGGTTTGTTACAAAGAGTTCTGTCCGAATTCTGTCCAAATTCTGTCAGAGTTCTGTCTTTGGAAAAACTATAAATAGAGAGACATTTTGATCATTTAAAATCACTCAATCACTTTCATCTTCTCTCTTCTAAAGCTTACATTTCTTCCAAAGAGTTTTCAAAAAGCTTCTATTTTAAAATCCCAAGCCAGTTACAATTCTCTAGTCAATTTGCCGGTACGGTGCGGTCTAGAAGATTTCAGAGAAATTGTAATCAGAGGCTTGATTGAAGAAAGACTCTTCAAAACTGAAGTTGGTCGAGTTCTTCGTATCAAAGCTCGCGTCTGTAGAAGTTGCAAGGACTTCGTATGAAAACTTGCGAGATTTTTCAATAGTGGATTCAACTGGAAGCTAGAGTTCTTTCGACTGGACTAGTCATCACAAGAGGGAAACTAGTATAAATCTTTGTATTTGTGTTTGCCTTCTGATCACTCTTTTCTTTACAGCTATTACTTTGTGATTATTATTATTTCTGTGATCTAACTGCTAACAAGTTTTTAATTAGAAATATTCTGCTGCCTACTCTATTCAGTCCTTCTAGAGTATTCTGCTTTACGACTTCGTTCCTACAATTGGTATCAGAGCGGGTTATACAGGTAAAGCAAGGTAAAATTATAATTATATTCAGTTATTTTTAATTGTTATATAGATCACAGTATTACATATGGCAGCTATGAAATTCACAAGTGAAGGCCAAGCCACAAACAGACCTCCACTGTTTGACGGCACAAACTACACTTATTGGAAAACACGGATGAGTTTCTTCTTAAAATCTCTTGATTTTGACTTATGGTCTATAGATATTGATGGATACAAAAAGCCTCCTCGTATTAATGTTGATGGAGTATTAGTTGAAAAACCCCATGATAAATATACGGAGGATAAAAAAAAAGACCAGTCTTAACGCACGTGCTATTAACGCTTTATTTTGTGCTTTAGACAGAACTGAATTCAACAGGGTATCGACTTGCACAACATCAAATAAAGTGTGGAAACTTCTCGAAGTTACCCACGAAGGAACAACACAAGTCAAGGAGTCAAAGATCAGCAGACTTACTCAAGAGTAAGAGACGTTCAAAATAAAGCCAAGTAGATCAGTCACTCAGATGTTTACGAGATTCTTGGATATTGTAAATCCTTTGTCTTCATTAGGCAAGGAATACAGCAACCACGAGAAGATTCACAAACTTCTACGAGCTCTCACAAAGAACTGGATTCCAAAGGCTACAATAATAATTGAAGGAAACGACCTCTCAACAATGTCTCTGGAAACACTCATGGGTAAGCTACTCACTCACGAGTTAGAACTTCAAGACTTTGAAGATGCAACACCAAAGGAGAAGTCAGAAAAGTCGATCGGTCTCAAGGCTCAACATAGAAGAACTGTCGAAGATGATTCTGACGACAGCGACTCTGACTCTGAAGATCAAGCTCTTCTGGTAAGAAAATTCAAGAAGTTCATGAGATTCAATAGAAGAACAAAAGATAGCAACAACAACAACAACGAGGAAGATCCTATTTGCTACGGATGTAAGAAGAAAGGACATATGAAAAAAGATTGTCCAACAGCATCATCATTAACAAGAAAAAGCAGCAAATATGACAAAGGCTACCTGAAGAGATCTACATCAAGAAAGTATGCCAATACAAACATATGGCATGAAAGCGAAGCCAACGACTCAGAAGACGAACAATCAGATGACGCTGCAAATGTATGCTTGATGGCTTACGATCAGGTAATCACTAATCTTCTGTTTGATCCTTATGATAATTTCACCTTTGAACAATTAGGAGAGGCTTTCAGTGACCTGTTAAATGACTATAGGAAACAGCATAGTAAATATGAAACCTCTAAGAAGGTACTTAAAGAGTACAAAGGTGAGATAGGAAAACTTACCAACTAATTAGCTGATGTTAGAAATAATGACTCTTCTATTGAGTCTGGTGAGCTTTCATCTATTAAGCTGTTGTTACATGAGACTATCAAGTTATCCGAAGAAAAATACCAAACTATCATCCAGCTAAAGGAAGACCTATCTGTAACACCCACTTTTCTAAAATGAAGGTAATTTTGAACTTTTGTAAAAGTTTATTATTTAATAATAGGATTTACGATTTATGGGAATTTTTAATTAATTTAATATATTTAAAATTGGTGAATTATAATTTTGATGTGTTAGCTAGTGAACCCTAGAACTTTTGAGCCTAGAGATAAACCATGACCATGGGGACCTAACGATGTGATTAGAATGACTATTTACAACTTTTTAGGCTAAGGATATTTTGGACATTTTGTGACTTTGAATTATTTAAGATTTTAATTAATTGGTGAATTTTAGATTATTTTAATAATATTTAAATTGATTTATTATGATTTTGGTCATTTTTCATATTTTAATATTTTGGGAAAATTTTATATTTTTAATATTATTTTTATTGGATTTGTTTAGTCGGGTTTGAGTTTTGTCTCGTTCCGACTTGTATTGTGACCCGGGTAGCTTAAACACTAGATGGGACCCAATATTAAGTTAAGCATGGCTCACAAAACCCAACATTTAAGTTAGTTAGTTAAACTAATTTTTATTATGTTAGAATGGTTAAGTTAGAGACTCAAACTAGAACATTTTGACCCCAAACTTGAACCTAGTCTAGACTTAACCATATGAGACTAGAGAGGGGCAATTATGATATTTTCCATTAGCCCTAATGGACTCTTTATGGCAGCCACCTTTAGGGGAGAATGATTCATTTCATTCATAACAATCTTGCCTCTTTTATTTTTCTTTTATTCTTCCCTAATTTTAGAGAGCCTTCCCTTTGATTTGATCTCTAAATCAAATCATTCCTTCACCAAATCTTCCCTCAATCATTCCCATTCTCCAAGGGAAGGGTGCTACCAAGGATTGGAAGAGAAGTGCAAGGAGGAGTGTCTACTTTGAGGGATCTTCGTATCGGAGCCGTGTCCTAAAGGATTTCATTGGGATTCCACTCCCAATAGGTAAAATCCATCCTCTAAATCGATTTTCTTTGCATA
Organism: Iris pallida; assembly: GCA_029216955.1. NCBI lineage: Eukaryota > Viridiplantae > Streptophyta > Magnoliopsida > Asparagales > Iridaceae > Iris > Iris pallida. Next base: position 13,999,001 of record JANAVB010031019.1, on the reverse strand, counting down.
TAAATTAGTTTTGAATCCGTAGGATCCATCCTCATGCATGTGTCCCCTTTAGATTCAAATTTGAGACCATTTGGAGCTCTCTTGAGGATTTTAGATATGTGTCTTGTGTCCTACTTGATAGATCCCAAATTAGGACACCCCATGTGTATGTTTGTATGTTAATAGTTTAAATAAATATTTAAATTCAATTTTAGAATGGTTAGAGAGTGGATTGATCTTAGTTAGGATGGTTAGAATGAGTTTCATTTGGATACCTATGTTGGTATCCAAGTATCTTGGCCTACATGTGTTTCTTTTCTCCAAAACAACTCAAATTCGTCATAATATTCATCCACGTTTTATTAACCAAAGCAACTTAGAAATGTCATAACTTTTAGCTTAGAGCTCCTTTTAATCTCCTTTTTTTTAAAAATAAGCGCATCAAAGTTAGCTTTCCAAATAAATATTTTAATAAGCCAAAATCGTTCTGGAACTTTTTGTAAAATTATTTGAGTGTCAGCTGTACGAAAAACGAACATGTTTCGGTATTTTTGCGATTCCGGGAGCTTCCGGACACGAAAATGCGATCCGTTTGAAGTTTCAGAAAGCTAACACGAAGGACTACGACATACTTTAATCCTAGAATTTAGTGAAGGCCCAATTGGTACAATATTGATTTTAAGTAGAAGAGTGACTATACGACATAGACATTTTGTGTAACCTATGAGCCTATGTAGTATGGATATTAAATAAATGTAGAGTATATAATGCATGATATGTTAGATGAATGAAATGATATATATATGTTATGTATCCTCTTTACATTAATGTATATATATGGTTGAATACAAGCATGTAGGAATGCAATCAATGTAATGTATGTAAGCAATGCATAAATGCATGAATGAAAGAATGATATACAATGTATGCATGAAAGTATATAATGAATGCTAGATACGAATGCAAGGTATACATGTAATGATAGATATGAATGTATAATGTATACATAATGTAATACAATATATAATGATAGCATGTATGGTAATATAAAATATATGATGCAAGCATGTATATGTCCACTGTTATTTCTTTTTCTTACATTTTTCCTTCCTTCCCTTTCCATTTCAGTTTTTTCCTTCTTCTATTTTTACATATTGTATACAATGTATATAATATATAGATGCATGTAAGTATGTAATGTGCATGAATGAATGCAAGTATGCATATATGATACGTATGTAGGCATGTATACAATGTATGTATGTATACATGATATATATGTATGCATGTATGTAATATAAGCATGTATGAATGTATACATGTATGTTGTGTATCCATGTATGTATGTGTGGATACATGAATCAAATATGTATATAGTGATAACATGAATGAATGAATGTATAAATGCATGAATGAATGTCATATATGAATGAATCAAAGGTATAAGTAAAATATAATGCATTGTAATGAATGTTAACATATATAATGTATAAAAGTATGTATGTAAATGTGCATGAATGTATATATTTATGTAACTATGTAAATATGTATGATGTAACATATGCCTATATATATATATATATATATATATATATATATATATATATATATATATATATATATATATATATAAATATGTATGTAATGTGGATATGCATGTATGTATAAAGGTATATATTTATACATAGTATCTATTTTATATTATGCATTATTGTGGTTCACATTGCCTTGTGATTGTTTGAGTGCTAGCCTAGGCTTGATTAGGCCTAGTGAGACTTGTTAGACTTGTTTGGGCTAGGACTTGACCTAGTTGACCTACTTTGATTAGTGTAGTTGACTAGAGTTGACCAAGGGTTGACTTTAGCCTAGATTGACCAAAACATCATGTAGAATACATTGTAGCAGTCTATTTTACTATTTTGGACATGTAGTGACTTGTAATGTTCTATAGGAGCCATACACCACTCCTCGGACAATATATTCTCTTCAGATATTCAGGATACCAGGCGAGTACATTCTCTGATCATTTCATATCCTGTTTAGGAGTATATTTCTTGCTTTAGATTACTTTACTTGATGCTGACACGTTGGTAACATGGATTAGTACTTTATGGATTATGTCGTTCGATGTTATCCCCTTAGCGGATACATCGGGTATTTTGTGTTCGTGTACTTTATCATGAGCATCGTGTACTCCTTGTGTTCGTGCTTTTCGTGTACAAATCGTGTGAAATCGTGTATATTCATGTGCTCACATGATCTTCGTGTACGACTATACTTCGTGTGTAATAACATATCTTGGCTAGATCCTTGTGTATTGATTGGGGCGGAAGAGTAGAAGTGGTTATGTAATCAATCTAGTAGATTACTCGTGTACAACCTCTGTAGATTATTCGTGTACAGCATCGTACCGTTTACATAACCATCTTGTGCTCTGAATCACTAGTCACTGATAGTTCTCTATATATTGTAGCTATTTACTTACAGTCTCTCTTTTACATCATGTTGTTCTTTAATTTTCTGTATCTTACTCTCTAGCATGTTTATATTTCCTAACCTGTTATAATTTGTTGAGATATACTGTACTCGCTCCTGTCCTGACTGGACCTGTTGATAAATTTTACAGATAGCTTGGAGGTTGCCTGCTAGCCTAGAGGAGATGCGGTAGAGGTTGTATAGATAGCTAGGGTTTTTCTTATTTTTATTTTTAGTTGTCTTGAGCTGTATTTACTCTATGGATTACTGTATCGAGATTTGAGATATTTTTCGGGTTTGTGTATCTTAGACACTTAGACTTCTATCTGCTGTATCTCTTTGTGGATTTCATGTTTTATCTATCTTTTATCATGCTCTACCTTAGATGTAATTGAGACTGTATTGCTATGTCACCTCCATTCGGAGTGTATATACTATACATGTACCTTTATATTGTTAGATGTTGACCTAGGACAGCGTTCTACCGCCGACACTGCGGCGTAGGCTGGACGTACCCACGTCTCGTGTCCTTACTCAAGGGTGTGGGTCATGACACATTTTTAGTGGTGGTCCATGCAGGTCGAGTTTGTGTAGTGGTATTCGAACTAGAGTATCACTACAGCCTGCAGTAGGATTATGATATATTTTGAAGGTACTCAATCACAATTAGGATTCCTTGAGAGATTCCTGGGATGACCCTTGAGAATCTTATTATAAAATATCTTGAAATTTGATTCTAATAGTTTATATTTATCTTTCTGGGTTAGTTAATGAATTTGATTTTTGGGTATCCATTATTGATTTAATTTAATTTTTGTCAAGATGAAATTATATGGGCTAGGTCATCTAAGTTATGGAATCTAGTCTTCTACAGTCATATTAGCCAGCATGGTGAGGACATATAGTCTGATTTTGGATATATTTCTCGGATGTGGGAATTTAAGGTTTTTGTAGCCAAGCTAGCGGTATCGCAAAAATTTTAAATACCATGATTCTAGAGGTATGTGCCTTAGTCGAGGACTTTGTGATTATCGTAGCCTTGCTTACTAGTATGACGAGAATTTAGAGCACCATGATTTTGGATAGACGCATATGATTATCAGATTATACCTTAAATGCTTTTGAACATATTTTCTCTACTTTTGTTCAGTCTTTCAAAAAAAGAATTATTGTTTGTTTTTGTTTTGTTTTGCTTCTCATTATTTAACTTAGGAGTAGCTTTAGCTGTTATTATAAACCTTGTGCAACTTCTTGCTATGAGTTTCTTCATAATACAATGAATCGATGATTTTGCTAGACCTTATCTTGGATTTGATATTATAGCTCTGGTTTCAAAATGGTTCATTCTTTTAAACAGATAAGCAGAACAAATTTTATCATTATTTTCTTCTTGCCATTATTTCTTGTATAATAATAATAATAATAATAATAATAATAATAAAACTGTCTTGATCACATCAATCACCTACTTTGTAATCTTGGTAGGAAACTAAATGTTGGTCTTGATATAGAAATTGATTTGTATATTGGGACATGAGAATATATATATATTTTATATATATATATATATATATATATATATATATATATATATATATATATATATATATATATAGTGGACACAGACACTTTGCCTGACACGTATGCATGCTACACTTTGATTACCAACCTATCCAAATACATATTAATATGTTGTTGATGTTTAAATTCTCAAAACCCCAATATTTCTGATACAGTACAGTATCAGAGACTGGTTCTCTGCTTTTTCCTGTTTAAATTCGTAATTTGAATATAAATTTCATGTTATTAGTTTTGTTTACATCACTGCACATGTATGTTATATACAGGTTTTCAATTCTTAAAGAAATTGGTTGAGTTTTGTGTTTGAATTTGTCAAATCTGAGACTGTGTGCATATTAATACTTAATACTGGATTCCAAATGTTAGTTCAATTTGCTGTTTTTTTTAATGTAATATTTTGAGCTATATACATAGTTGTATGTAGGGATATAATGTTAGGTTTCATATTCTTACAAGTTAGGTTGTGGTTGTGATGAACATTGGGTTGGTTTGATGTTCGAATTTCTCCAAAATCCTAAAACTGAATACATGTTAACATTTTTACATTGATTTCAAATGTTTAGTTCAATTTCAGATTTGATATGTAATATTGAACTGTATGCCTAGCTAAATGTATAGATAGTATGTTAGGATTTCATCTCCATCATGTTAGGATGTGTTGGGAGCATTGAGTTGGTTGTGATGTTTCAAACCCCAAAAATCTGAAATTGTATTATGTTAATATTACACTGCTTTAAATGTTAGCTCATTTTCAGATTTTGTATGTAAATGCTGAACTAAAACTGGGTTTAACCTTTCAATACTAAAGCTATAACCCTGTACAAGGACACGCACACCCTAACTTAGTATACACTGCCATGTAAACCTAACCCTTCCTCTCTATGTTATGTTCATATATCTATATAGATATATATAGAGCTTATGCATACATGTTATAATGTATATAGATACATAACTAAATCTCTACCTCTTATATATACATATATATATGGTTAGCCATGCATGTTATGAGTAAATAGGTTGTGCATTGTAGATTGTTTAACCAATATGCCATGAGTAGTGTAACTTGATAGCCATTGTTTTGAAACCCAAATCCTCCTATACACTTTTATGTATATTTCACATACACACATGCCTACTATCTAACCATATGAACATGTCCACATACACCCATACACACACGAACCACATAACTTTACATAATGCTAGCTTTATTCTCTCTAACGCGCTATATATATATATATATATATATATATATATATATATATATATATATTGTGATTGGATTTCAATGCAATTGACTTTTATTCTTTAACTTTTGATTGTGATTTTTTTCTTTGAATAGTACCCCTTTATAGATAATTAGTAGTTATCTTTATTTTATTTTTGATAAGTACCAATTTTCATATAGGATGGTAGACTGCCTTACATTATTGATGATTTGTTATTTCTGTATCTTTTCTAGTTTAGCACCCTAGATTGCTTGTGCGTTTTGATACCCTATGATTGTTTCGGTCTAGTGTGACTAGTACACCTAGATGAGACTTTCACTGCCACCGTATACCATGACCCTGTATGTTATTTTTTTAAATTGTATGATTTCGGTAAATTCTGAGACTTTGATTGTTGGGGACGAGACTCTAGAAGAAGTACGACCATCTTAATTTTGAGGACGAAATTTTCTAAGGAGGGTAGACTTGTAACATCCACTTTTCTAAAATGAGAGTAATTTTGAACTTTTGTAAAAGTTTATTATTTAATAATAGGATTTATAATTTATAGGAATTTTTAATTAATTTAATACTATTTAAAATTGGTGAATTATAATTTTGATGTGTTAGCTAGTGAACCCTAGAACTTTTGAGCCTAGAGACTAACCATGACCATGGGGACCTAACCATGTGATTAGAATGACTATTTACAACTTTTTAGGCTAAGGGCATTTTGGTCATTTTGTGACTTTTGAATTATTTAAGATTTTAATTAATTGGTAAATTTTAGATTATTTTAATAATATTTAAATTGATTTATTATAATTTTGGTCATTTTTCATATTTTAATATTTTGGGAAAATTTTATATTTTTAATATTGTTTTTATTGGATTTGTTTAGTCGGGTTTGAGTTTCGTCTCGTTCCGACTTGTATTGTGACCCGGGTAGCTTAAACTCTAGGTGGGACCCAATATTAAGTTAAGCATGGCCCACAAAACCCAACATTTAAGTTAGTTAGTTAAACTAATTTTTATTATGTTAGAATGGTTAAGTTAGAGACTCAAACTAGATCATTTTGACCCCAAACTTGAACCTAGTCTAGACTTAACCATATGAGACTAGAGAGCGGCAATTATGATATTTCCCATTAGCCCTAATGGACTCCTTATGGCAGCCACCTTTAGGGGAGAATGATTCATTTCATTCATTACAATCTTGCCACTTTTATTTTCCTTTTATTCTTCCCTAATTTTAGAGAGCCTTCCCTTTGATTTGATCTCTAAATCAAATCATTCCTTCACCAAATCTTCCCTCAATCATTTCCATTCTCCAAGGGAAGGGTGCTACCAAGGATTGGAAAAGAAGTGCAAGGAGGAGTGTCCACTTTGAGGGATCTTCGTATCGGAGCCGTGTCCTAAAGGATTTTATTGGGATTCCACTCCCAATAGGTAAAACCCATCCTCTAAATCGATTTTCTTTGCATATAAATTAGTTTTGAATCCGTAGGATCCATCCTCATGCATGTGTCCCCTTTAGATTCAAATTTGAGACCATTTGGAGCTCTCTTGAGGATTTTAGATATGTGTATTGTGTCCTACTTGATATATCCCAAATTAGGACACCCCATGTGTATGTTTGTATGTTAATAGTTTAAATAAATATTTAAATTCAATTTTAGAATGGTTAGAGAGTGGATTGATCTTAGTTAGGATGGTTAGAATAAGTTTCATTTGGATACCTATGTTGGTATCCAAGTATCTTGGCCTACATGTGTTTCTTTTGTCCAAAACAACTCAAATTCGTCATAATATTCATCCACGTTTTTATTAACCAAAACAACTTAAAAATGTCATAACTTTTAGCGTAGAGCTCCTTTTAATCTCCCGTTTTTTTTAAAATAAGCGTATCAAAGTTAGCTTTCCAAATATATATTTTAATAAGCCAAAATCGTTCTGGAACTTTTTGTAAAATTATTTGAGTTTCAGCTGTACGAAAGACGAACATGTTTTGGTATTTTCGCGATTTCGGGAGCTTTCGGACACGAAAATGCGATCCGTTTGAAGTTTCGGAAAGCTAACACGAAGGACTACGACATACTTTAATCCTAGAAATTATTGAAGGCCCAATTGGTATAGTATTGATTTTAAGTAGAAGAGTGACTATACGACATAGACATTTTGTGTAACCTATGAGCCTATGTAGTATGGATATTAAATAAATGTAGAGTATATAATACATGATATGTTAGATGAATGAAATGATATATATGTGATATGTATCCTCTTTACATTAATGTATATATATGGTTGAATGCAAGCATGTAGGAATGCAATCAATGTAATGTATGTAAGCAATGCATAAATACATGAATGAAAGAATGATATACAATGTATGCATGAAAGTATATAATGAATGTTAGATATGAATGCAAGGTATACATGTACTGATAGATATGAATGTATAATATATACATAATGTAATACAATATAATGATAGCATGTATGGTAATGTAAAATATATGATGCAAGCATGTATATGTCCACTGTTATTTCTTTTTCTTACATTTTTCCTTCCTTCCCTTTCTATTTCATTTTTTTCCTTCTTCTATTTTTATATGTTGTATACAATGTATATAATATATAGATGCATGTAAGTATGTAATGTGCATGAATGAATGCAAGTATGCATATATGATACGTATGTAGGCATGTATGCAATATATGTATGTATACATGATATATATGTATGCATGTATGCAATATAAGCATGTATGAATGTATACATGTATGTTGTGTATCCATGTATGTATGTGTGGATACATGAATCAATATGTATATAGTGATAACATGAATGAATGAATGTATAAATGCATGAATGAATGTCATATATGAATGAATCAAAGGGATAAGTAAAATATAATGCATTGTAATGAATGTTAACATATATAATGTATAAAAGTATGTATGTAAATGTGCATGAATGTATATATCTATGTAATTATGTAAATATGCATGATGTAACATATGCCTATATATATATATATATATATATATATATATATATATATATATTTTATATATATATATATATATATATATGTAATGTAGATATGCATGTATGTATGAAGGTATGTATTTATACATAGTATCTATTTTATATTATGCATTATTGTGGTTCACATTGCCTTGTGATTGTGTGAGTGCTAGCCTAGGCTTGGTTAGGCCTAGTGAGACTTGTTAGACTTGTTTAGGCTAGGACTTGACCTAGTTGACCTACTTTGACTAGTGTAGTTGACTAGAGTTGACCAAGGGTTGACTTTAGCCTAGATTGACCAAAACATCATGTAGAATGCATTGTAGCAGTCTATTTTACTATTTTGGACATGTAGTTACTTGTACTGTTCTATAGGAGCCAGACACCACTCCTCGGACAATGTATTCTCTTCCGATATTCAGGATACTAGGCGAGTACATTCTCTGATCATTTCATATCCTGTTTAGGAGTATATTTCCTGCTTTAGATTACTTTACTTGATGCTGACACATTGGTAACACGAATTAGTACTTTATGGATCTTGTCGTACGATGTTATCCCCTTAGCGAATACATCGGGTATTTCGTGTTCGTGTACTTTATCATGAGCATCGTGTACTCCTTATGTTCGTGCTTTTCGTGTACAAATTGTGTGAAATCGTGTATACTCATGTGCTCACATGATCTTCGTGTATGACTATACTTCGTGTGCAATAACATATCTTGGCTAGATCCTTGTGTATTGATTGGGACGGGGGAGTAGAAGTGGTTATGTAATCAATCTAGTAGATTACTCGTGTACAACCTCTGTAGATTACTCGTATACAACATCGTGCCGTTTACATAACCATCTTGTGCTCTGAATCACTAGTCACTGATAGTTCTCTATATCTTATAGCTATTTACTTACAGTCTCTCTCTTTTACATCATGTTGTTCTTCAATTTTCTGTATCTTACTCTCTAGCATGTTTATATTTCCTAACCTGTTATAATTTGTTGAGATGTACTGTACTCGCTCCTGTCCTGACTGGACCTGATGATAAATTTTACAGATAGCTTGGAGGTTGCCTGCTAGCCTAGAGGAGACACGGAAGAGGTTGTATAGATAGCTAGGGTTTTTCTTATTTTTATTTTCAGTTGTCTTGAGCTGTATTTACTCTATGGATTATTGTATCGAGATTTGAGATGTTTTCTGGGTTTGTGTATCTTAGACACTTAGACTTCTATATGTTGTATCTCTTTGTGGATTTCATGTTTTATCTATCTTTTATCATGCTCTACCTTAGATGTGATTGAGACTGTATTGCTATGTCACCTCCATTCGGAGTGTATATACTGTACAGGTACCTTTATATTGTTAGATGTTGACCTAGGACAGCGTTCTACCGCCGACACTGCGGCGTAGGCTGGACGTACCCACGTCTCGTGCCCTTACTCAAGGGGGCGGGTCGTGACACTATCTGAGAGAAATAATCTCCAGTGTGTACAAGTCAGAATGGAAACACTTTCATATGACTACACTAGATTATATGACACCTCCAAAAAGTTGGAAATTAGTTTAAGAAAGTGGCCTGAAGTTGCTGCTTTCTATTCTAACACGTGTCAATTACCGAATCATCAGAACACACCCAAACCAAACACTATTAGACCAAACCATACCAAACCTATGCCCAAGAAGACTAATAGGCATGCATTTTTCTATACTAGAAAACCAAAACCTACCAATCATGCACCTCACACAACTTTCAACACTCAACATGCAAAATGTCATTATTGTGGCCTCATTAGTCATATATCCTCTGCATATAGAATCAGAAAGTTAGTTGATTTAAATATTTATGCATGGATACCAAAAACTAACATGTCAGGACCCTACAAGAAATGGGTACCAAGAGTTTCATCTACAAATTATTTTGTAGGTGGAACGCCCTTCACATGCTAGAAGCAAATGGATCCTCGACAGCGGTTGCTCACGGCACATGACCGGTGATGCTTCATTATTCACAACACCGTCGAAGAAGAATAAAGAAGGATACATCTCCTTCAGTAATAATTTAAGAGGGTACATAATCAGTATCGGTGACATTGGTAAGGCTCCCTATCCTGTGATTAAAGATGTCTGTCTAGTTATCGAGTTAAAACATAATCTGTTCAGCATAAGCCATTTAGCTGATCACGGTTATGGCATTAACTTTGTCAAAGACAAATGTACTATAGTTGATAGTTCAACTGGTAGTACTATCTTTGAAGGTATCAGGGAAGACAACATATATGTTTTTTATCTGTTAAAAGATGCTAACAAAGCAGGTAGATGCTTGATGGCCAAGAGCATTGAGAGTCAACTACGGCATATGAGATTCGGTCATGCAAACATGGATACAATTTCAAAACTATCCACAAAGAAGTTGGTACGCAGCTTACCGGACATATCTTTTCAAGAAGGATACGTTATGTAGCGAATGTGAAAAGAACAAAACTACTCGATCCGCCTTTAAATCCAAGAACGCGGTAAGTACCACTAGACCTCTACAATTGTTGCATATGGACTTATTTGGACCAAGTAGAATTGCTAGTCTAGGTGGTAAGTTATATGTATTTATCATTGTAGATGATTTCTCTAAATACACATGGGTATATTTTCTTGTACGCAAGAACGATGCTTTGTCAGAATTCGTCACCTTTTACAAGAAAGTACATAATGAAAAAGATTTCATGATTACTCGCATTCGTAGTGATCATGGCGGCAAATTTGAGAATGCAGAGTTCAAGCAATTCTGTGATACACACGGTTATTTGCATGAATTTTCCTGTCCTAGGACTCCACAAAAAAATGGAGTTGTGGAACGTAAGAATAGGAATCTATCTGAAATGACTAGAGTAATGTTGAACCAGTTTAGTCTACCTAGATACTTTTGGGCTGAAGCTGTCAATACAGCGTGCTATATTCTCAATAGGGTTCTAATTCGACCTATATCGAAGAAGACTCTATATGGACTATGGTTTGATAGAACACCCACTGTTTCATATTTCAAGATTTTTGGTTGTAAATGCTTTATTCTTAATACTAAAGACAATCTGAGTAAATTTGATGAAAAGACCGATAAAGGTATATTTTTAGATTATGCAGCAAAGAGCAAAGGGTATAGAGTCTTCAATAAGAGAACCATGATCATCGAAGAATCAATTAATGTCAAGTTTGATGAACTAAATCAACATTCAGACGATGACGACAATGAAGACGTGATTACACCAAGTACAGCTACTACAAAACCTTCACACAAAGATGCAGAACTTTCGAACAAAGAAGCCGGAACCAGCAATCCTGAGGTTACGCCAAAAGAGATGAGATTCTTGTCAGATCATCCAAAGGACTTGGTAATTGGAATAAGTACTCGTTCCTCTAATAAAGATATAGCTTCTCGTGTTGCTTTTATTTCACAGCTTGAACCCAAAAACATTGAAGAAGCATGTAGTGATAACTTTTGGTTAGATGCTATGCAAAAGGAATTAAACCAATTCGAACGGAATCAAGTTTGAGAACTTGTTCCCAAGCCCATTGATCATCCGATCATTGGCACCTGTTGGGTATTCCGAAATAAACTGAACGAGAATGGTTTAGTGACTCGTAATAAGGCTCGACTCGTAGCTCAAGGATACAATCAAGAAGAAGGTATCGACTATGATGAGACTTATGCCCCAGTTGCGAGATTAGAATCCATTTACATATTATGTGCATTTGCATGTTTTCATAATTTTAAGTTATTTCAAATGGATGTTAAAAGCGCATTTTTGAATGGTTTTATAAAAGAAGAAGTTTATGTAGCTCAACCTCCAGGTTTTACTTATTTTAAAAATCTTGATTATGTTTTCAAGTTGAAGAAAGCCTTATATGGTTTAAAACAAGTCCCTCGTACTTGGTACGATCGTCTAAGCTCTTTTCTACTTGACAACAGTTTTTCAAAGGGAAAGGTTGACACTACACTGTTTATAAAATCTTTGAATAACAATATTTTTTTGATTCAAATCTTTGTAGATGATATTATTTTTGGATCCACTGATGAATCTCTTTGTCAAGAATTTTTAAAATGTATGTAGAATGAGTTTGAGATGAGCATGATGGAAGAGATAAAATTCTTTCTCGAACTACAAATCAAACAAACCAACAATGGAACGTTCATAAATCAAGCAAAGTACACAAAAGATCTACTAAAAAAGTTTGACCTGGAAGCAGTCAAACCACTTAGCACTCCAATGGCGACTTCAACCAAGCTTGATATTGATGAACAAGGCAAACCCGTCAACATACGTAAGTATCGAGGTATGATCGGTAGCTTACTGTACTTAACTGCTAGTCGACCAGACATTATGTTTAGTGTTTGCTTGTGTGCATGTTTTCAAGCCAATCCTAAGGAATCACATATGTGCGCAGTTAAGCGTATCTTCTGATACATTAAAGGCACCTCTTTTGTCGGCTTATGGTATCCCAAAACCACGTCATTTGATATAACCGGTTATTCTGATGCTGATTTTGCCGGATGCAAAGTAGATAGAAAAAGTACCAGCGGCACATGTCATTTTCTAGGAAAAGCCCTAGTCTCTTGGTTTAGCAAAAAGCAAAATTCTGTCGCATTATCAACAACCGAGGCTGAGTATATCGCCGTAGGACGTTGTTGTGCACAAATTTATGGATGAAGCAAACTTTAGAAGACTATGAGTTGCATTTCACACACATACCCATTTTCTGTGATAACACTAGTTCTATTAATTTGACTAAGAATCCAGTATGTCACTCTCGTACTAAGCATATCGAGATTCGACATCATTTTCTTAGAGATCATCAACAAAATGGAGATATAGACCTTGTATACATAGACATACAGAATCAATTGGCTGATATTTTCACAAAACCTCTAGTAGAAGATCATTTCAATTATTTACGTCGAGAATTTAAAATTTTAGATGTCAATAATATTAATTAATTTTGTTTTATTAATTAACTTATTCAATACTCAATAATTGTTTCCGAGACAAGCCTAAAAAGAGTCTGTCTGTCACCACAACTACGGTCGAAGCAAAGCGGTACTCAAGAGTTCCCCGGTGAACCTCTGTTAGCTAGGACAGTACTCCTATAGCTAATCTGAAATATATGCTGAGTAAAGAATATTAATTTATAAAATAATATTAATTATATTATTTGAAATTTAAAATTATTGAACTTTGAATTAAATATTTGAAATGAGTTGATAAAAAGGATATGACCCACAAATTTTTTTTTTAAAACCCAGGAGAACCCTAGGCGAATTCGGCCCGAGTTCGGTCCGAATTCGGCCAGAGTTCTGTTGGTGCTGTATGCGTTTTAAACCAGAACCCGAGGCCTTCACCTCTTCATCACTTCCAAACCATATTCTCATCATAGCAGTAGCAGCCGAAGAACACCCCTAACCCTAGCTTTTCTCCAATCCTTTTCTTTCAATCTACGTGGAGATTTCCATCCAAAATTTGGATTCATACGGAGAATCGCATCCTCTATAGCATACCTAATTTTCGGAAGGTATAAATCCTTCTCTTCTCCACTTTTAAATTTTTAGGGTTTCTAGTTTTGGAAAAGAATGCCTAAGGGATTCAATCATTTCAAGAGAAAAAAGACCCATGCCAGTGAAGAGGCATCGTCTTCTGATCTGAACACGGATTCTCTCTTTTCCCCTGTCCAATCGGATGACGGCACGTCGGATGAATTTTACTTCAAAACTCATGACCAAGTATTGCTTTGGTATGCCGATTTTGCTATGCGCACTATATGCACGAGATCTCCGATTAAGTGGACTGTATTTCCTGATCACCATTCCTACTTTGAGGCATTAGGGTTACACCATCTTGCTACCCTACAATTCCCTATAGCTACTAATGCCATTAGATTGTTCTTTTGTAACTTCGTGTTAGACACTTTTACCGTAAGAACTCGTGTTGGCGGGATCGATATCGAGTTCAATGATGCATTACTAGCGGAAATCCTTGGTCTTCCAAATGAAGGTGCCCCACTCGATGACATCACTGACTTTGATTTTCTCGAGGGTACGACTCTTGTTAGTTTCAAGAATGAGTTTTGTGCGCCCGTACGTGCTCGTCCTAGAAAGTTCAAGGCCAATAACTTGAACTTATTTAACTATGAGTTACATTGCATCATCTATTCCACTCTACTTCCCAAATCTACTTTAAAAGATGATGTCACTGCACTAGAACTTTCTGCCCTATATTACATTCTTAAGGGGATTCCTTTTTCTGCCCCTAAGACTATTATTCAGATGATGGGTAGATGTCGCGGAAGAGACCGCAACATTTCTTATGCGATAATTATCCTACGCATTTTTCAGCATTTTGACATAGACTCATCCACTTGCACTCTGGACCCTGAGCCCAAGTTCCTCAAGCTTTCTCGTGGCAGCATTGTCACTACTCCTACACCTCCTGCACCTGCTCCTACTGTACCTACTTCTACTGCACCTATTCCTCCTCAGTCTTACCCTATGACCTTTGAGGGTATTCATCAGCACCTATCGGATCTACAGACGTTCTTTGTTGACACTTCCATGGAACATGAGTTCCATGACGTGATTCGATTCCAAGCTATTGCCAACTTATTTGCCGATCTCAGATTTGCACAGACGGGTCATTCTGCTAGCTCTCTTTCTAGAGACCCTTCTGTATCTGGTTACAACATTGATGATGAGGCGGTCCACTCTCTGTTCCAGCCAGGGAACGCTTACGATTGGTATCATACTTCTGGTGCTACTCCACACACATCTGGAGCTGGTCCATCTGGACATGCTGGCACTGCAGCTGATGACGATGATGATGAGGATGATTTTTGATTTGTCATACTTTTGAGACTGATGATTTTGTGTTTTGTTTACTTGGAAATGCTCCGACATTCCAAGATAGTATCAGTACTCTTATTTGGATATGATTTGTAACTTTTTGATGGACATGTTATATACTTTAGTTTAGCATTTTATTCAGTTCAGATTTTATTATAGCATTATCTTATTATGCTTCCATTTAAACTGCCTGTGATAATTATTATCTGCTTATCTTATTTTTGTCTGTGATATTTATACCATGCCCGTGTTGAATATTTTTATTCATTTTTTGTGTGTTTTTTCACTGATTGTAACTTATGCATATATTACGGGGAGCTTTCTCTTTGCAATTATTTTGCTAAGTGATAACGGGGGAGAAATAAGATCTAACATCTTCATGGATACAAGTTATGAATAATTTTTTTATTATATATCTCGGTACAATTTTGAGTTGATAAAGACCAAAGATGTTATATCGATCAAGGTTTGTCAATTATCAAAATGGGGAAGATTGTTGGCCCATTGGTCATGGTCAAACCTGATTTTAATAATTGATCAAACTCTGTCTCGATATACGGAACTATTCAGATATTTACTAAAGATGTTTTGGACACTGATCAAGATTGGATATCTACTCAGTTGAAGGCCGAATCTATGTTTGCCACTCAAGACTGTATTTCCTTACGCAATATAATTTTTATTTTTATTGAGTCTAGGAATACATTGTACACAAAGTTGTACTGGCAAATAGGCTATCCAAAATCATTTTTCAAAACTGACCTATCATTTTTAAAATGACCTATGTTTTTGAAAAATATCTGCTTTTACAAAAAGCTTTTGAAGGATTTTCAAAAAGCCAAAATCATTTTTCACAAAATTAACCTGACCAAACCCTGACAGAACTCGGCCATAGTTCGGCCAAGGTAAACGTTATGTGAACGTTGGATTTTGAACTTGGTCTCCCTTCAGTTGCGGTTTGTTACAAAGAGTTCTGTCCGAATTCTGTCAGAGTTCTGTCTTTAGAAAAACTATAAATAGAGAGGAATTCTGATCATTTAAAATCACTCATTCACTTTCATCTTCTCTCTTCTAAAGCTTACGTTTCTTCCAAAGAGTTTTCAAAAGGCTTCCATTTTCAAATCCCAAGCCAGTTACAATTCTCTAGTCAATTTGCCGGTACGGTGCGGTCTAGAAGATTTCAGAAAAATTGAAATCAGAGTCTTGATTGAAGAAAGACTCTTCAAAACTGAAGTTGGTCGAGTTCTTCGTATCAAAGCTCGCGTCTGTAGAAGTTACAAGGACTTCGTATAAAAACTTGCAGGATTTTCCAATAGTGGATTCAACTGGAAGTTAGAGTTCTTCCGACTGGACTAGTCCTCACAAGAGAAAAACCAGTATAAATCTCCGTGTTTGCGTTTGCCTTCTGATCACTCTTTTCTTTACAGTTATTACTTTGTGATTATTATTATTTCTGTGATCTAACTGCTAACAAGTTTTTAATTAGCAATATTCCGCTGCCTACTCTATTCACCCCTCCTCTAGAGTATTCTGCTTTACGACTTCGTTCTTATAGATAAAAAATTAGAAATAGAAAGAGAATGCAAAATATAGGTAAAAGAACACATGGCCTGATTACCTAGTTGTGCAATAAAGGAATTGCAACTACGACTGCTAAATCAAGTTCATGTTATTTTATACAAAAGAGGAATTGGTTCCTACTATCTTATTGGAGCATATGGAGGTGAATGGATAGATATGACATTGTCGCATCTAATTTCAGCAGTATGTGTGAGATAAGAACACCAAAAGTTATTTCCTTGTCAAATTGGTCAAGTTCCAGGTGGTAAATAAACTATCAAATATTGTAAAGTGGGGAAAAAACTTGCAAAACATAATGATGGATAACAAGGGTGATAGTCAGCTAAATCAGATTTTTGATATTTAATAAAACAATAATATGTCCATATTATGTCGATCATGCAAACTAATTATAAGAATATTTTCTTAGATTGTTGGAAAAAATTTTCCTTAACTCTTGTGAACAAAAAAATATTGAATACAACCTAACTTATATAAGAACATGAATAGAAAGCATATATATATATATATATATATATATATATATATATATATATATATATATATATATATATATATATATATATTTGGACTAAAATGAAAAAGATGAATTCATAGAGAATTGTCCTCCAACTGATCTTATTATCATAAACAGAACAAGTAAAATTATTAGAAAATATTTGAATGACTTTCAAAAGCTGTATTGACCAACTAGCGCAATGTAAGAAACAATAAAAACATATTCATGTCACTCACAAGATCATTTAAAGGATGCAATTGTATGTGGCGATTGAATGCCATAATCTTACAATTGAGCAATCCAATGGATGACCTATGTACATAGTTATCTATATATCATAAAAATAGACATACAAACTAATTATGCACTAGAAACTTATAACTTATGCATCTTGTTTTTTTCTTTGATGTGAGACTGATGCACCAAGTATTACAAAGGAATATATATATATATATATATATATATATATATATATATATATATATATATATATATTATATATATATAATATATATATATATATATATATATACACACACATTTCCGCTCTTCTCCCCCCTATTTGTTCGTCTCTCCTCCAGTTCAAATCGAGAGTAGAAACCATTGAATCAACAAAGTAACAACGCTTGTTAGTGAGAGAGAGACAGAGTTCTTCCCTGCTCTATCTCTCTCCATTGTAAGAACTCAAGAATCAAGATAAAGGAGGAGGCCATCCATAACAGAGGCGTCGGCGTCGCGAAGCTGCCGGCAGCGGGCATTCGAGAGGTTGGGAATAGGAGGGCACTGAGAGACATAAGGAACTTGGTTGGGGCTCGCCCGTATCCTTCTGCAGTTGTCACGACACGTACCCTGTATAGGGGCACGAGATGTGGGTACGTCCAGCCTACGCCGCAGTGTCGGCGGTAGTAAGCTGTCCTAGGTTGCTAACTAATCTCATGCAGTGTATATAAAGTACTTGTCCAGATATCAGCTCCGAATGGAGGACAAGTAAAGGGTATGATATACTCAATCACAGTCTAAAACACGATAAGATAACACATAAGTTATACCTAAGGAATTAAAGACAACAACAACTAACTACTAAAATAATACAACAATGTCTCAAACCAACTTAATACAAACTCAATAACTTAACTTTAATACAACAAGTCAAAACATGAAAGCTAAAGTAGTCTACTAGCTAATCTCCTGAATCACTCCTGAGAGTCGGAACCAAAGGTAGCTAATCCCATGCCAGGTCCATGGTAAGTAGGGCATGTGTCCTCAGGATTATTATCTGTAATATTTTCAACAGGTCCAATCAGGACAGGAACGAGTACAACTCATCTAGAAAATCCAAGTAAATGACAAAGAACTATAAAGCAGTTATAGACAGTTTTATTGATGAACATGGCAGTTTTATACAGGTAATGATGGCATAGAGAAACAGTAAGATACAAGAAAAGAAAGGTAACTAAAACAAGAGAAGAATCATGGCAATGAAGACGGTAATAAAAGCTAACTGAACTAGAATAACATATATGAGTCCAGACAGTACGATATAAGTCTAATGTAATCCCAGTGTGAGTCCAGTCCATATAATCCGATACCAGATGATTTCCGGTACAAGATGAGTCCAACAGTGATCAATGAATCCAGGGTGAGTCCAACTATGATCTAGCAGTGTGTTTTAAAATACCGAGGTCGACATATAAACGGCTGTAGGTATCAGGCACATCTCTCACGGATCAGGCAAGAGATGGCTATGCTTTCGGTAGATTCTAGTGGGAGATTCCGGATTTGGGGTATGTCTACATGTATTACTCAATATTTCTCCGCCCAGCAAGTGAATCCAAAATCGACAAAAGAATCGAGATGAGTCCGGCCAATACATGATGATTCCAGAAATGATTCCGGAATGATTCCAATGACTCCAGTAATAGAGGCCAGCAAGTAAGGTATGTGTCGATACATGAATCCAGAAATATCCATACGTGTTGATACAGAGAATCACATAGAACTAACTAGAACTGAAATACAGTAATTGATAAATAAATGAGAAAACTATCAGAGAATGTACTCGCCTGATACTCTGAAAAGAGTAGTATAATATCAGATGTCTGTACCAGGGTCACAATGACCTAAAATAGAGTAATATAGTTATGACATGTCTAATATGAAGGTAAATGTAAGATACAATACAATCTACATGATTTCTAAGCCAATCTAGGTCAAAGTCAAACTTGGTCAACTCTTCAGTCAAACTAAGTCAAATTAAGTCATACTAGGTCACAAGAAGTTAAACTAAGTCATACAAGGTCAAACAAGGTTAAACAAGTCTAATCTTGGTCAAAGTCAACTCTTGGTCAAACATCCTAGCCAAACTAGTCAAGTTATCTAGGGTTTAGTCAACAATGGTCAGAATAGTCAATTACTAGTCAATATGGTCAAACTAGGTCAAAGTCTAGACCAACTAAGGTTTTGGTCAAACATAGACTAGTCAACAAGGTAATTAGGTCAATGGTCAACTATCTAAGGTACTACACCACAAGGTTAAGGTATAACCACTACCTTTACAAGTATACCACATATAAATACATATATATATAATACCAACCTTAATCCTATATTCAAGCTAATCCCATATTCTAATCTCAAGTCATGACTCAACTCTAAGTATCTCACTTAACCCCATACATATCTTAATTGACATGTAACTATCCATATAACCCAAGTCACACAAATACCCTTATATACTTAGGGCACTCACATATAGGTCAAACTCAAACAGCTAGCTAATAGTCTAGGGTTTACTCAATCTTAGTCAACTAGTCCCTTCTATACCCATCCAAGTCCATTCTAGGTCAAGGTTGACCTATAGTTGACCTTGGTCAACCATGCTCAAACTAGTTAGGGTTTAGTCAAACTAGTCATTCTAGGTTATTTCAAGTCAAATCTAGGTTAACTAGGTCAAGTTTGACCTAAGGTTGACTTTGGTCAACTTTAGTCAAACAAGGGTCAAAACCTAACCTCATAGCCATAGGCTCATAAATGAATACCATAGGCTAATATCACATGGATATCTATCTCTATACCATATATCTATACAATATACATACATGTATATAATACCAAGGCCATATCACACACACACACACATATATATATATATATATATATATATATATATATATATATATATATATATATATATATATATATATATATATATATATATATATATATATATTTTATATATATTAGATATGTATATATATATATATATATATATATATATATATATATATATATATATATATATATATATATATATATATGTATATATATATATATATATATATATACATATCTAATATATATACCATATATACCCAACTCCTGCATAACATACATAACCAATATATATATATATATATATATATATATATATATATATATATATATATATATATATATATATATATATATATATATATATTATATATACCCACATATAACCCCTTTATATATATAATACCTATATATATATGATACACTATATATAATACTCTATATATATATATGTATACTACATATATAGAGAGAGAGAGAAAGGAGAGTGAGAGTGTGAGGGTGTGAGGGTTAGGGTGATGGGGTGTCCTGACAGCAAGGGGGGAGTTAATCTCAGAAATTCTGAGAAAAGGAGGCACAAACACACACACACACATACACTACATATATATCTACATCTATACCTACATCTACACACACATATATACACTCACATACTCCCATACACATACACATACATATATACATATGTATACAATATATATACACCCAAAAATACGTATATATATATATATCAAAATCATTTCAAAACCCATTTTAAATACTAAGAAAATGCTGAAACTGGGTTTCACTGTAGACAGTAAAGGATATTGGGGGAAAACCCAAACCCGAGTCCAAAACGACCTAAGGCCCAAAACCCTAGGTTGGTAACACTAGCCCTAGGTGTCCTCTAGTGTCCTAA
Organism: Iris pallida; assembly: GCA_029216955.1. Lineage (NCBI taxonomy): Eukaryota > Viridiplantae > Streptophyta > Magnoliopsida > Asparagales > Iridaceae > Iris > Iris pallida. The sequence goes on along the minus strand of JANAVB010031019.1, from coordinate 13,977,754 downwards.
GTGTCTGACACGACACCATGACACGATTTGAAGTGTCCAAGTGATCAAAAACCAAATCGGGTAACACAGTGCACTGGAATTTGCACTATATCGTGCACGTGTTCACGTGTCTCGTGCTCACGACACAGGGCACGCGAGGTATCGTGCTCGTGTCCCTAGGTTCACCTAGGGTTGGTCTAGCTATTAGGTAGCCTGCACAGTGTCCACGTGTCCCCGTGTCCGCGCACGAACACCGTATCAGTCGAGTTTTCTCGACTGATACACGCGGTTTAGCACCGCATCGTGCAGTGGTTCACGTGTCTTATGGACACGACACGAGCCACGTAGGACCTCGTAGTCATGTCCACGTGTAGCCCACGTGTTGGGCTACACACTCGTGTCAACACGAAGTGTCCACGACTCGTGTCCGTGCGACACGAGTCGCGTGTCAGTGAGGAAAACGTGCGCGTGCAGTGCAGTACGTGTCCAGTGCAAGTGAGTTTTCTCACTCGACACGACACGAAAAGTGATGAGACTTTGGGGGCATGTTCGCAGACATTGCCCCCTCGTGTCCACCAAGTGTCACCCCTCCACGTGTTGTGTCATATCCGCAATCAGTGTCGGGTAGCAGGACAGCGTGCACAGTCTCGTGCACGCGTGTCGAAGGGTCGTGTGCTCCACACGTGGCACGTAGAGCCTTGTGCTCGTATCAGTGGGTAGGTAGGGTGGTTAGGTTCGTGTCTAGGTTTCTGTATCATGTCTACGACACGTGTTGACACGACACGAAGTGTCAAACAGTAGGGTTTTACAGTGTGCACAGTGTGGTGTTAACAGTGTGTTCGTATCCCGTTTTGGACACAGACACGACACGAAGTGTGCTCAGTCAACTAGGGTTGTGTCCTACATGTCTAGGGCTACCCAAAAATATAATTTGTTTCACAAAAACACAACATTAAAACCTAAGTGGCATTTCACCAAACACTTATTTAAAACTATGGATACGTGTCCGATACGGACACCAAATCCAACCTAGATCCTACCAAACTTGACCTACAGGTCTATGGTACCTAGATGCATGAAATCATGAAGAGAAATCACAATATTAACAAGGTTTGAGGGTATTTACCTATTGAGTGAAAACTCAATAAAAAGCCTAGAATAGGGGGGGTGTCCACTTCTCTTGGTGATGTCCTAGCCTTGTGAAACTTTGATTGCTAGCCTCCCTCAGCTTCCTCAGTATAGTAGGGTCCCAATGCAAGAAACTAGAGGTGAAAAGGATCAAAATTGATGAAGTTATGGTCTTGTGAAGGAATGGGAATTTTAAGGTTTTGTGTATGTAAAAATGGCATGTTGATGAGGGGGGTGCATATATGTGATGGGGGGTAGGGTTGGCTGCCATGGGAAGGGTATGGGTAGATATTAGGGTCCCTTTCCACCTTGCAAACTTAGCCCTTAAGGTTTTGACTAAGGAGATAGATATTTAGGTTTCTAGGAAATATCTTAGATAGGTAATATCTAGATATTTGTAAACTAGATATTTATACATAAAGCTAACATCCTCTACTTAGTCTTCTAGGTTAGTTGCTAACCTCTAGATTAGGCTAAACTAGGTTAGAAGCTAACATGACACTAATCAACTAATTAAATAATAATAAATCACATAAATCCAAATAATTCCAATAAATTCTAATAAATTACCAAAATACCCTTTTGACTAAAAAGTGGTAATTTGATGTTCTAATCTCATGGTTAGGCTTACATGGTCATGGTTTGTCTCTAGGTTATGAAATCTCTAGGGTTTACACTAGGGTTATACTAGTAAAATCATAAAGTCATAAGTTGTGACTTAGAAAATAGTTTTAAACTATCTAAAAATCACCAAAATTCATAACATGACTAAATCATCATTATTTAATAATAAAAATAATAAATTTTTAAAATATCCCAATTTCAGAAAACAGGGTGTTACAAGTCTACCCTCCTTAGAAAAATTTCGTCCTCGAAATTAAGATAGTCATACTCCTTCTAGGTCAAACCCCCAGTCAATCAAAGTCAAAAGATAGCATGCAATCATAGTCCTACTGGTCGTGATTCCACAGTCTTGAACAGGGTAACTACACTATCTAGTATCACAAGCAAATCCTGACAGGTACTAATAAAATCATACAACAAGATGGAAAAGGAAGGACAGGAAAGACAAACCTGCTAACCCGTCACCTGCAGCGTTGGTCTCCTCGACCGTCATCGCAAAAGGTCCACCCCTCTGGTGCTGAGCTACAGGTGGCCTAGCACCCTTATAAGGAGGTGCAACAGGACAATCCATCTTCTGGTGGGTATCAGACCCACAGGTATAGCAAACCTTCAGCCTCTTCCTACACTGCTCCCTGGTGTGCCCCTGCTTCCTGCAGTATGAACAACTGATCGTCTTCGGGTCCTGACCCCGATACTGATGCTGCACCTGCTGAAATGGCCTCTGCTGCCGGGGTCCCGGGGCTCTAACTGGCGGGGTCGAATGATGTGGTGTGGGAGGACGATATGTCTGCTAGTGTAGCATCGGCGCTTTCTGCTGGAAAGCCTGACGCTTGGAGGATCCCTCAATGTGTGCAGAAGTCGGCCTCTTGCAAGACAGAAGACGCTCCTCGATACTCCAGGCTAACTCTAAGCTCTGGTAGTAGTCAGTCATACCGTTCGCCACTATAAGAATGCCAATGTCTGGAACTAGACCATGGCAAAACCTACGCGTCATCTCCTCAGGGTCAGCAACCAGACTAGGAGCGAAACGGCTCAGGCAACTAAACTCTGCCGCATACTCGTCAATAGAACGGTTCCTCTGCTGGATGTTCTGGAATCGTAGCCCCATGGCTACCCTAGCGGTGGTCGAGAAAAATTTCTTCTTGAACTGGGTCTTGAACTGATCCCAAGTGGCCCTCCCTCTCACGAATAGCGGCTCATTCCGGAACCAAACTCCTGCCAAATCTAACAGCAGAAATCCCGCTGCCTCGACCTGGAGGTCATCCGGCATCCTAACTCCCATGAGCTTTCTCTCTACCGAGTCTAACCAGTCATCTGCTACTACTATGCCCTCAGTCCCTAAGAACTCCTTGGGGTTCAGACCCATGAAGTCCTTGATCGTCCCCGCTCTCTGCCGCGGCTCTACAGGTGGTGGGACTACGGTACGTTCCTCAGAATGCTCCATGCTCTGGCGGAGTAGGGTGGTCTGCTCCTGATGCGTCGTTAGGAACCCCTGGATCAAAGTAAGCAGTTGGTTCCCGTCGAGTGTGACGAAAGCCTGGGTAGGTATAGTGATAGGGGGTGGTGGAAGTATCGGGTCCTGCTGGGACTGTGAGATGGAAGGTGGTGGAGGCATCTGGGTTTGTGGATCTGTGGAGTGGGGGAAGGTGGTAGGTGGAGGTGTATCAGTTAACTGGTCAGCTGACTGGATGGGGAACGTGCCATTCTCAGGTGTGATATACTGGGATGAACGAGTAAGCACCATCTAATTACAATAAAAAAGACTTATAAGGACTCTTTAAAGCAAAACAATCATAGACAAAAAAATCTAATTATAATAGCAAGCATGTGATGTATTTCCTATGTTGCAATCCTAGTATTCCTCTAGGTGTTCTAAGCGTCATTCCTAATGTTGTCTAATTACCTTAAGTTTCTAATTGCAGGCATGCTTGGTACAATAACGTAACCAAACAATTTAGTCTCGACCTGCATGGACCGCCACTAAAAACGTGTCATGACCCGCACCTTGTATAGGGGCACGAGAAGTGGGTACGTCCAGCCTACGCCGCAGTGTCGGCGGTAGTAAGCTGTCCTAGGTTGCTAACTAATCTCATGCAGTGTATATAAAGTACTTGTCCAGATATCAGCTCCGAATGGAGGACAAGTAAAGGGTATGATATACTCAATCACAGTCTAAAACACGATAAGATAACACAGAAGTTATACCTAAGGAATTAAAGACAACAACAACTAACTACTAAAATAATACAACAATGTCTCAAACCAACTTAATACAAACTCAACAACTTAACTTTAATACAACAAGTCAAAACATGAAAGCTAAAGTAGTCTACTAGCTAATCTCCTAAATCACTCCTGAGAGTCGGGACCAAAGGTAGCTAATCCCACGCCAGGTCTATGGTAAGTAGGACATGTGTCCTCAGGATTATCATCTGTAATATTTTCAACAGGTCCAATCAGGACAGGAACGAGTACAACTCATCTAGAAAATCCAAGTAAATGACAAAGAACTATAAAGCAGTTATAGACAATTTTATTGATGAGCATGGCAGTTTTATACAGGTAATGATGGCATAGAAAAACAGTAAGATACAAGAAAAGAAAGGTAACTAAAACAAGAGAAGAATCATGGCAATGAAGACGGTAATAAAAGCTAACTGAACTAGAATAACATATATGAGTCCACACAGTACGATATAAGTCTAATGTAATCCCAGTGTGAGTCCAGTCCATATAATCTGATACCAGATGATTTCTAGTATAAGATGAGTCCAACAGTGATCAATGAATCCAGGGTGAGTCCAACTATGATCTAACAGTGTGTTTTAAAATACCGAGGTCGACATGTAAACGGCTGTAGATATCAGGCACATCTCTCACGAATCAGACAAGAGATGGCTATGCTTCCGGTAGATTCCAGTAGGAGATTTCGGATTTGGGGTATGTCTACATGTCTTACTCAATATTTCCCCGCCCAGCAAGTGAATCCAAAATCGACAAAAGAATCGAGATGAGTCCGGCCAATACATGATGATTCCAGAAATAATTCCGGAATGATTCCAATGACTCCAGTAATAGAGGCCAGCAAGTAAGGTATGTGTCGATACATGAATCCAGAAATATCCATACGTGTTGATACAGAGAATCACATAGAACTAACTAGAACTGAAATACAGTAATTGACAAATAAATGAGAGAACTATCAGAGAATATACTCGCCTGATACTCTGAAAAGAGTAGTGTAATATCAGATGTCTGTACCAGGGTCACAATGTCCTAAAATAGAGTAATATAGTTATGACATGTCTAATATGAAGATAAATGTAAGATACAATACAATCTACATGATTTCTAAGCCAATCTAGGTCAAAGTCAAACTTGGTCAACTCTTCAGTCAAACTAAGACAAATTAAGTCATACTAGGTCACAAGAAGTTAAACTAAGTCATACAAGGTCAAACAAGGTTAAACAAGTCTAATCTAGGTCAAAGTCAACTCTTGGTCAAACATCCTAGCCAAACTAGTCAAGTTATCTAGGGTTTAGTCAACAATGGTCAGAATAGTCAATTACTAGTCAATATGGTCAAACTAGGTCAAAGTCTAGACCAACTAAGATTTTGGTCAAACATAGACTAGTCAACAAGGTAATTAGGTCAATGGTCAACTATCTAAGGTACTACACCACAAGGTTAAGGTATGACCACTACCTATACAAGTATACCACATATAAATACATATATATATATAATACCAACCTTAATCCTATATTCAAGCTAATCCCATATTCCAATCTCAAGTCATGACTCAACTCTAGGTATCTCACTTAACCCCATACATATCTTAATTGACATGTAACTATCCATATAACCCAAGTCACACAAATACCCTTATATACTTAGGACACTCACATATAGGTCAAACTCAAACAGCTAGCTAATAGTCTAGGGTTTACTCAATCTTAGTCAACTAGTCCCTTCTATACCCATCCAAGTCCATTCTAGGTCAAGGTTGACCTATAGTTGACCTTGGTCAACCATGGTCAGACTAGTTAGGGTTTAGTCAAACTAGTCATTCTAGGTTATTTCAAGTCAAATCTAGGTTAACTAGGTCAAGTTTGACCTAAGGTTGACTTTGGTCAACTTTAGTCAAACAAGGGTCAAAACCTAACCTCATAGCCATAGGCTCATAAATGAATACCATAGGCTAATATCACATGGATATCTATCTCTATACCATATATCTATACAATATACATACATGTATATAATACCAAGGCCATATCACATATATATATATATATATATATATATATATATATATATATATATATATATATATATATATATATATATATATATACATATCTAATATATATACCATATATACCCAACTCCTGCATAACATACATAACCAATATATATATATATTATATATATACCTACATATAACCCCTTTATATATAATACCTATATATATGATACACTATATATAATACTCTATATATATATATATGTATACTACATATATAGAGAGAGAGAGAAAGGAGAGTGAGAGTGTGAGGGTGTGAGGGTTAGGGTGATGAGGTGTCCTGACAGCAAGGGGGGGAGTTAATCTCAGAAATTCTGAGAAAGGAGGCACAAACACACACACACATACACTACATATATATCTACATCTATACCTACATCTACACGCACATATATACACTCACATACTCCCATACACATACACATACATATATACATATGTATACAATATATATACACCCAAAAATACGTATATACATATATCAAAATCATTTCAAAACCCATTTTAAATACTAAGAAAATGCTGAAACTGGGTTTCACTGTAGACAGTGAAGGATATTGGGGGAAAAACCCAAACCCGAGTCCAAAACGACCTAAGGCCCAAAATCCTAGGTTGGTAACACTAGCCCTAGGTGTCCTCTAGTGTCCTAAGTGTCTGACACGACACCATGACACGATTTGAAGTGTCCAAGTGATCAAAAACCAAATCGGGTAACACAGTGCACGGGAATTTGTACTGTATCGTGCACGTGTCTCGTGCTCACGACACAGGGCACGCGAGGTATCGTGCTCGTGTCCCTAGGTTCGCCTAGGGTTGGTCTAGCTATTAGGTAGCCTGTATAGTATCCACGTGTCCCCGTGTCCGCGTACGAACACTGTATCAGTCGAGTTTTCTCGACTGATATACGTGGTTTAGCACCGCGTCGTACAGCGGTTCATGTGTCTCGTGGACACGACACGAGCCACGTGGGACCTCGTGGTTATGTCCACGTATAGCCCACGTGTTGGGCTACACACTCGTGTCAACACGAGGTGTCCACGACTCGTGTCCGTGCGACACGAGTCGCGTGTCAGTGAGGAAAACGTGCGCGTGCAGTGTAGTACGTGTCCAGTGCAAGTGAGTTTTCTCACTCGACACGACACGAGAAGTGATAAGACTTTGGGGGCATGTTTGCAGACATTGCCCCCTCGTGTCCACCAAGTGTCACCCCTCCACGTGTTGTGTCGTGTCCGCAATCAGTTTCGGGTAGCAGGACAGCGTGCACAGTCTCGTGCACGCGTGTCGAAGGGTCGTGTGCTCCAGACGTGGCACGTAGAGCCTTGTGCTCGTATCAGTAGGTAGGTGGGGTGGTTAGGTTCGTGTCTAGGTTTCTGTATCGTGTCCACGATACGTGTGGACACGACACGAAGTGTCAAACAGTAGGGTTTTACAGTGTGCACAGTGTGGTGTTAACAGTGTGTTCGTATCCCATTTTGGACACGGACACGACACGAAGTGTGCTCAGTCGACTAGGGTTGTGTCCTACATGTCTAGGGCTACCCAAAAATATAATTTGTTTCACAAAAACACAACATTAAAACCTAAGTGGCATTTCACCAAACACTTATTTAAAACCATGGATACGTGTCCGATACGGACACCAAATCCAACCTAGATCCTACCAAACTTGACCTACAGGTCTATGGTACCTAGATACATGAAATCATGAAGAGAAATCACAATATTAACAAGGTTTGAGGGTATTTACCTATTGAGTAAAAACTCAATGAAAAGCCAAGAATAGGGGGGGTGTCCACTTCTCTTGGTGATGCCCTAGCCTTGTGAAACTTTGATTGCTAGCCTCCCTCAGCTTCCTCAGTATAGTAGGGTCCTAATACAAGAAACTAGAGGTGAAAAGGATCAAAATTGATGAAGTTATGGTCTTGTGAAGGAATGGGAATTTCAAGGTTTTGTGTATGTAAAAATGGCATGTTGATGAGGGGGGTGCATATATGTGATGGGGGGTAGGGTTGGCTGCCATGGGAAGGGTATGGGTAGATATTAGGGTCCCTTTCCACCTTGCAAACTTAGCCCTTAAGGTTTTGACTAAGGAGATAGATATTTAGGTTTCTAGGAAATATCTTAGATAGGTAATATCTAGATATTTGTAAACTAGATATTTATACATAAAGCTAACATCCTCTACTTAGTCTTCTAGGTTAGTTGCTAACCTCTACATTAGGCTAAACTAGGTTAGAAGCTAACATGACACTAATCAACTAATTAAATAATAATAAATCACATAAATCCAAATAATTCCAATAAATTCTAATAAATTACCAAAATACCCTTTTGACTAAAAAGTGGTAATTTGATGTTCTAATCACATGGTTAGGCTTACATGGTCATGGTTAGTCTCTAGGTTATGAAATCTCTAGGGTTTATACTAGGGTTATACTAGTAAAATCACAAAGTCATAAGTCGTGACTTAGAAAATAGTTTTAAACTATCTAAAAATCACCAAAATTTATAACATGACTAAATCATCATTATTTAATAATAAAAATGATAAAATTTTAAAATATCCCAATTTTAGAAAACTGGGTGTTACAGCAGTGACCAAGAGCAAGAGTGGGCTGGATGAGAAGAACCCCATCTTCGAGACGCGGCGGCCGGTGACGAGGAAATTTGCTGCTTCTTTAGTGAATAAATTACAATCTTGCGCCGAGCAGCACCCAAATGCAAAGGTGCTTGCACCCATCGGGCATGAGAGGCAGCATAAGAAGCCCGCTGTTCTTCCCATACCGTGTTTTGGCACGATCGATGTGGAGTACTCGAGCGACGACTTGCCGTTGCTGATGGTTGAGGAGAAGATGGATTATGAGCTCAAAGAGGTAGAGATGGAGGATCTAGTGATAGAGAGCGTACATGACATAGACAGCTATGATTTGAAGAACCCGTTGGCCATGATCGAGTATGTGGAAGACATACACGACATCTACAGAAGAGCAGAGGAGTCTGGTCGCGTGAGCCCAGATTACATGACCAACCAGTTCGACATTAACGAGAAGATGCGAGCTATCCTTATTGACTGGCTGATAGAGGTCTACTACAAATTCGAGCTCATAGACGAGACCCTGTTCCTGACCGTCAACATTATAGACCGGTTTTTATCGAGACAGGCAGTCGTAAGGAAGAAGCTCCAGCTGGTCGGAGTGACGGTGATGCTCCTCGCCTACAAGTATGAGGAGGTGTCGGTCCCGGTGGTCGAGGACCTGATCATGATCTCCAACAAGGCTTACAGTAGGGAGAAGGTGCTCCGGATGGAGAGGGAGATGGTGGGCGCTCTGAAGTTCGACATGTCCGTCCTGACGTCTTACGTCTTCATGAGGAGGTTCCTGAAGGCCGCCGGGTCTGGCAGGGAGCTGGAGCTCCTCTTCTTCTTCATCGTCGAGCTGTGCCACGTCGAGTATGAAATGCTCAGGTTCTGGCCGTCGCTGCTGGCAGATGTTGCCATCTATACCGCCCAGTACAGCCTCAAAGGGTTTAAGAACTGGACAAAGACTGCTGAGTCGCATACAACCTACACAGAGGACTAGCTTCTGGAATGTTCAAGGATGATGGTGGATTTCCACCAAAAGGCGGCGGTCGAAAAGCTGACCGGGGTTCACCAGAAGTACAACACCTTCAAATTCGGGTACGCCGTAAAATCTGAATCGGCAGTCTTCTTGCTGAAAAGTAACTTTGAGTAAACCGGTGGAGGAAGAAGAAGACTTTAACTTCTAATTTAAATGAGGAAAATGGAGGGGGTGCGTGCATGATTTTTTGGATGGGATCGTCGTTGTTGTTGTTGCATTGAGTAAAATTGGTGCAACAGAAGTTGCGGAAATTCGTCTTAGATCTTCGTTCGTTGTGAGAAAGGAATGTTTTTCTAAAAAAACCTTTTGGAAATTGGGGATAACTTGTGTTCATCTTATGTTAACCATTGCCAAGTGATTTTTAATTCACAAATAACTATTTTTTGTTATTAATATATATATATATATATATATATATATATATATATTGTTATTAATATATATATATATATATATATATATATATATATATATATATATATATATATATATATATATATAATAATATATAAAATATATAAAATATATATATATATATTGTTATATATATATATATATATATATTTTTTATTTTATTTTATATATATATATATATATATATATATATATATATTTCTATACTCTTAATATATATATATATATATATATATATATATATATATATATATATATATATATATATATATATATATATATATATATATATACAACATTTAAGAGTATAGAAATGATTGTAAAGCAATTATCCCATACAATTGGAATTAGTTACATGAACTATCTTCCATTGTAGATCTGACCTGAGCCTTTTGTTGGCACAGTTTATTTTGATAACAGTAATAGCATCTTCGTAGTCTAGTTTTCTCTGTGTTTCAGCTAAAGTTTTGTCCATTCAAGCCAAGTCATCAAAGCCTTATGGAAGTTCCAAAGAAGACTGATAAAAAGACCAGCGATCCTTAAAGACGGCTCTCAACAAATTCAAGATGTCGAGTCTGTACAAGGTCTAGGTCTTTCTGTAAACACCTAAGGTTGGATGAAAAAACATAAAGCTCTTCTATTTTTTCAGTCAAAAATCAATGTCTAAAAGAACGGCATACCGACGGTATAGCGCTGTATACCGACGGCATACCATTTTTGAGCCACAAGAATGTTCTGTGACAAATATCGTCGTACCGACGATATACTACGGCATACCGACGGTATAACGTTTTGTGAGCCACAAAATGTTCTGTGATGAATATCAGAATACCGACAGCATACAACAGTATACCGACGGTATACCGTTTTGTTAGCCACAAAAATATTCTGTGACGAACTTCGGCATACCGACGGCATACAACAGTATACCGACGGTATACCATTTTGTTAGCCACAAAATATTCTGTGACGAAAATCGGTATACCGATGGTATACCTCTTTATCTGATTTGATTTTTGAATGGACAAATACTAGCATTAATTGCTAGCATTAAATGCTCCCCAACGGATATAATTATTACCGTTACTGTTCCAAACGGAACACCGACGGCATGTCGGTCCATACCGACGGTATGCCGTCTGGGTTATATTCAGGAGCATTAAATGCTACCGACTATTGGTTTTCTATATAAATTGATTCATTCTCTCTCTTGAAGGTTATCCACTTAAGCCATAAATTTTCTCAACAACCAAGAGCTCCACCATTAATACTCTACCAAAGCTTTCAATTGTTACCCAATCCAAAAGTGCTAGAGTATTCAAGAGTTATACTTTTTGATCTTCAAGTGTTAGAAGATCAACAGTTCTCTTCCTTTCCTTTTTGAAGTTGACGAGCCTTCGTAAGAAAACTCGTATGTAAGAAGTTGGCGAGTTCTTCGGATACAAACTCGTGTTGAAGTTGGCAAGTTTTTTGGATCCAAACTCGTGTGTACTATTTACTCAATAGTAGATTTAAGCCGGAGAGAGTTTCGGGACTAGATTGCCTCTAGGGAGGAGACTAAGATACATCGCGTGTTTGATTTTCTCACTCTCTCTTATTTTATTTCAGTGATATAGCTTACTTGTGTTTAGTTTTATTTTATTTCCCTATTTACCCGTCCCTCTAGGGTTCTACAATTGGTATCAGAGCTTTGTTCTCTTGATTTGGATTTACACCCTTAGAGTGATCCATGGACACTAACCCTAGTATCAATATATTCCACAATGAGGGACACTTAACAAATAGACCACCTCTATTTGATGGAACCAACTATAACTATTGGAAGATTAGGATGAGCATTTATCTGAAGTCCATAGATTTCGATTTATAGGATTGTGTGATAAATGGTCTTCCTACTCCTTCCAGAGTTATTGAAGATGTTGTATCTGACACCCTTAGGGATAAACTCACTGAGAATGTCAAGAAGCTTGCTAGTCGAGATGCTAAAGCTATGAACGCTCTTTACTGTGCTCTCGATAGTAGTGAATTCAATAGGATCTCTACCTGCAAGACTTCAAATGAAATTTGGAAGTTGCTAGAAGTCACTCACGAGGGAACATCACAAGTAAAAGAATCAAAGATTAGTAGACTCACTCAAGAATATGAATCTTTTAAGATGAAATAAGATGAGTCTATTACTTGCATGTTTACTCGTTTCGGTGATATCATTAACCCTCTTTCTTCTCTTGGTAAGGAATATCCTGCTCATAAAAAGATCAGAAAAATTCTCAGAGGATTGACTAAAGGAAGAAGTCCTAAAGCTACTGCCATCATTGAAGGGAACGACTTGACGACCATGAACCTTGAGACCCTCATGGGGAAGCTTATAACTCATGAACTTGACATGAAAGATCAAGAGGAATCATCCATGCAAGAGAAGGAGAAGGAGAAGGCCAAAGAAAAGGAGAAGTCTCTGGCTCTCAAAGTTACAAAATCCTACTCAAAGGATAGCTCCGACGATAACTAGTCGGATGATGATGAAGAGAGAGCTCTCACAACAAAGCATTTTCGAAAGTTCCTCAAGTTCAACAAAGCCAACCGCTTTAGACGGGACAACGATAAAGACCCTGCTTGATACCAATACAGGAGAACCGGTCACATCAAGAGAGATTGCCCTATGACAAGAAAAGACTCCAGTAAGTACGAGAAGCCTAACAAAGGAAGCTCTTCCTCCAGAAAATACACCAACACCAGCATCTGGTATGAAAGTGATGCTAGCGATTCAGACAACAACAAAGATTGCAAACACAATACAAATATTTGTCTCATGGCAACCGATGAGGTACTCGATGATCTCTCCTTGAATACTCTCACTTATGATGACTTGGAAAATACTATTCTTGAACTACACGAGGAACACAAAGGTGTTAGAAACAAGTACAAGAAATCTCTAAAAGAGATTAATGTACTCAAACTTGAAGTAGAAAGACTCTCCAACATAATTATTGATGTAAAAGAAAAATCTCATGCCTCCGACACGGATGAGATAGAGTCTTTGCGACTCAAGTTACAAGAATCTCAAGTTATCATTGAAAAAAATGATAATGAGATTCATCCCTCAGAAGGGCTTATAATTTTGCTATGCATAAAGTTCAAGCTGCAAATAGAAGAGAATATGATACTTCTACTAAGTATAATGATCTTCTTGTGCAGGGTAAGCAACTAGTTGATAAGAACACTACTCGCACACATGCTCCAAGACACGCCTTCACTCATCACAATACTAGTCACAATTCCTACATGAACAAGAACACTACACACAGGTCCTATCCTAACACAAGAAAAGGACCCTTTGTTAATAAGAATACCTCACATCATGCCTTCTACTATCATCACCATAACACTCATGAAGAACTCCTTGCACTAAAGCTTCACATGTGCATAACACTCACACATTCTCTTCTAAATCTTCCATGATGTGCAACTATTCTGGCTTACTTGGACATACTTCTAATTATTGTCTAACTAGGAAACAAGTTGATATGAAAGTTTATAAATGGATTCCTAAGACTAACAATCAAGGACCCAAACAATCATGGTACCAAAATGTTCATCTTCAACTTATGTTGTAGGTGAAGAATCCTTCTTATGCTAGAAGTAAGTGGATCCTCGATAGCGGTTGCTCACGGCACATGACCGATGATGCTTCACTTTTTACAACGCTATAGATGAAGAAAGAAGGACATGTATCCTTTGGTAACAATCTAAAAGGCCACATCATAGGAAATGGTAATATCGGTTCCCCTCCTTATCCTTGTATTAAGAATGTTTATCTTGTTACAAATCTCAAACACAAACTTCTCAGTATCAGTCATCTTACGGATAATGGTTATGATATTAAGTTTGTTAAACTCAAATACTTCATTACCGATAGCTCTAGTGGATCTACAGTGTATGAAGGCATTAGAGAAAACAATATCTATGTTCTCTATCTTGTTGAAGGTACTAACAATGACAGGTGCTTAGTCGCAAAGAACGATGAAAGTTGGATTTGGCACATGAGACTCGGACACGCCAACATGGATACCATCTCCTGTCTTGCAACCAAGAAGCTTGTACGAGGACTTTCAAGTATCTCCTTCAAAAAGGATATGGTATGCGAAGAATGTGAGAAAAGTAAGTTGACCAAGTCATCCTTCAAATCCATCAACTTTGTGAGTACCACTAGACCACTTCAACTCATTCATATGGATTTATTTGGTCCTAGTAGAGTATCTAGTCTTGGAGGCAAACTTTATGCTTTTGTTTTGGTTGATAATTTTTCGAGATTTACTTGGGTCATTTTTCTTGCTAGTAAAAGTGACACTTTTCATAAATTTATTACATTTTGTAAACGTGTTCAAAATGAGAAAGGCATTTCTATTAACAAGATTAGAAGTGATTGATGAGAACGTAAAATGTTATATTTTTATCCCTTAATGTTCATCATTTTATGCTCATTTTATGACTATAGGTACTCATTATATTTATATTTTGTTGTAGGATGAATTTGGAGACACTATGTGCAAAATGGAGCTAAAATACAATTCTGGACAGTTTTGATACCTTTCACCAAAATGGGCATAACTTTCTCATACGAAAAGCAATGGAGGTGATTCAAATAGTTTTGGAAAGCTAAGACACAGGGCTAAAACTTTTATATTTTGTGTTTTTCGCAAATCAAGCTGCATCATGGACGAAATCAGACTTGAAGTTGGGTCAAAGATGCTGTGAACAAAAATAGGAACTAAAACAACCATGTTCCTACTTGTTCTATGACTTATTCTATTTGGTTTGAGAAGTTATAACTTTCAGAGGATATGTGGGAAGATATTTTGGGCTTGACACAACTTATTTATGGTGTATAATAGGGGGTAGAAATCATGAGAAGAAACACACAACACAACACAACACAACTTTTCTTCTTCTTCTCCAACTTTTCTTTTGAAGTTTTGATGAATATGTGCGGCTAGAAGTCTTGTTGGTCGAAGTGTACGGAAGCCTTGGAATCAGTAAACTTGTGAGATCTAAATTGCTTTATATATTTGTGTTATACTTTGAATATTGAATGTTTTTCTATGCCAACTTTCATGATTGTTTTGTTTAATTACTAGGAGGCCTACTAGTTTATTATTCATTTCGATCTACCGCTAAATTAGATATCAAATCCGTAATAGTTTGATGTTTCTAATTTGTGAAGCAACCAAGCTTTAATAAACTGCTTTGTTTTATTAGATCTTAGGAGAAAAACGTTTGACAAAATTAAATGCAACCGCTTTTAGTAAAAGTGACACTTTTCGTGAATTATTACATT
Organism: Iris pallida; assembly: GCA_029216955.1. Lineage (NCBI taxonomy): Eukaryota > Viridiplantae > Streptophyta > Magnoliopsida > Asparagales > Iridaceae > Iris > Iris pallida. The sequence continues at coordinate 13,962,353 of JANAVB010031019.1, read as the reverse complement.
TTGTAAACGTGTTCAAAATGAGAAAGGCATTTCTATTAACAAGATTAGAAGTGATCATGAAAGAGAATTTGACAATGCCGATTTTAAAAGATTTTGTGAAAAGAATGGTTTTGGTCATGATTTTTCTTGTCTACGAACTCCTCAACAAAATGGTGTAATGGAGAGAAAGAATAGAACCCTTGGCGATATGGCCCGGGTTATGTTAAACCAATATAAGCTCCCCCAATACTTTTGGGCGGAAGCCGTAAACACGGCATGTCATGTTATAAATAGGGTCTTGATTAGACCTATTTCTAAAAAGACTCCTTATGAGCTTTAGTTTGACAAAATTCCCTCTATTGAGTATTTTAAAGTTTTCGGATGCAAATATTTTATTTTGAATACCAATGACAACCTAGGCAAATTTGAAGAAAAAGCTTATAAAGGTATTTTTCTTGGCTACTCAATACATAGTAACGGTTTTCGTGTCTTTAATAAAAGAAGTCTCGTTGTCGAAGAGTCAATTAATGTCTCTTTTGATGAACTTAACTCTTCTACATCCTCCTCTTCCGATGATATTGATGACATCTCTTTTGGTTTGGAGAACTCTTCTATTGGAGATGCTCATCCTTCTTCATCTAACAATAAAATTGTGACTCCTCCAACAAAAGATTCTTCACCACTCGAGCCTCCTCAAGAGTATCTCCCAAAAGAATGGAGATTTGTCCCCAATCATCCTAAAGAGCTTATCATTGGTGATCCTTTATCCCGTGTCAGTACTAGATCCTCCACTCATGATTTTTGTGCAAACGTGGCTTTTATTTCTCAAAAAGAGCCTAACAATATTAATGATGCTTTTCATGATGAATTTTGGATGATAGCAATGCAAGAAGAGCTAAATCAATTTGAGCAAAACAAGGTTTGGGAACTTGTCCCTAAACCTAACAACCACCCCATTATTGGAACTAAATGGGTGTTTCATAATAAACTTAATGAAGATGGGTTAGTGACTTGTAATAAAGTCTGATTGGTTGCTTAAGGCTATAACCAAGAGGAAGGCATTGACTACGATGAAACCTATGCTCCGGTTGCTCGTCTTCAATCCATTCGCATGCTATGTGCTTTTTCTTGCTTTAATGATTTCAAACCTTTTCAAATGGATGTTAAAAGTGCTTTTCTTAATGGCATTTTAAAGAGGAAGTTTATGTTAAGCAACCTCCTGGATTTAAAATTTTTTAATTTCCTCATCACGTCTTCAAACTACACAAAGCCCTTTATGACCTCAAACAAGCTCCTCGTGCTTGGTATGAGCTCCTTGTAGGACCAATTGTAGGAACGAGTTGTAAAGCGCAATACTCTAGAGGGGGGTGAATAGAGTAGGCAGCGGAAATTAACTATTTAAAAGTGTTAGTAACAAGATCACAGAATATATATCACAGATATGTAAATGAAAAGTAGAGAGTAGAGAGCAAACGCAAACACAAGGATGTATACTGGTTTCCCTCTTGTGAGGACTAGTCCAGTCGGAAGAACTCTAGCTTCCAGTTGAATCCACTATGGAAAATCACCACAAGTTTTCATCCGAAGTTCTTGCAACTTCTACAACGCGAGCTTTGATCCGAAGTACTCGACCAACTTCAATTGTGAAGTGTGTAACTTCAATCAAGCCTCTGATTACAACCACTCTGAAACTTCTAGACTGTACCGCACTGGCAAATAGACTAGAGGATTGTAATTGGCTTGGGATCTGAAAATGAATAGCTCAAAACACTTTGGAAGAAGTAGTAGGCTTATAGAGAAGAGATATGAAAGTGAATGAGTGAGTTGAAATGATCGAAATCCTTCTCTATTTATAGTTTTTCCAAAGGCAGAATTCTGACAGAATTCGGGCAGAATTCGGGCAGAACTCTATGAGAAAATCTCGTTAGGATCCGTAACTGCAGGAAGACCAAGTTCAAAAAGCAACGTTTACTAACCGAACTCTGGCCGAACTCTGGCCGAATTCGGGCCGAGTTCTGCTAGGGTTTTGTTAGGTTTTTGTAAACTGATTTTTGGGCTTTTTGAAAAGTCAAGTAGTTAGGAAGTAATTTGGGCTTTTGTAAGTGGACTTGTTTTCAAAATAAAAGGGTATTTTGAAAATGTTTCTTGGGTAGCCTATTTGCCAGTACGATGCAGTGTACATCGTATTCCTAGACTCAATAAATATGAAAAATACATTGATAAAATAGGAAAACCAAGAGCCCTTTGATGACGCCTTTTTTCAAATATTTGAGCAGACTTGAAGACGCCTTTTTCCTTGACGGTGGTCGTCCAAAGATAAACAGATCTGGAAATCTGAATACCTTTCGGGAGCTTCGCCCCCGAACCCCTGACGGGAGGCGCTGCTCCCTCGACCCCTGTCCGCTGATCGGGCAGCGGAACCCCCGATGCGAGGCCCCGGATAGGTCGTTAGGCGGTTCAGAGAAATCTTCTTGTATAACGCCGTCTTTGGCCCATCAATAATTCTCCATTGCATATGTCCTGGTTTGATAATGTTTGATCATGCTTACAGCATGTCTACAAATACATGTTAGAACAACAAAGCAGTATGATGCATTATAATACAAACATAGCAATATTGATATAGAACATTAGGACAATGCTAATAGTAGGATAATGCTAAGTTTTAAGTAGCAACATGATAGTGATTACATGAATATTAGTGACGTCATTATGTTAAACTTAATTGATTAGCCATATTCAAAAACATGATATATTCATTGGGCTAACAATCTTCCCCTTTTTGATTATGGAAAATCCTTTACGTTTAATATATATACAATAGATGCATGTATCACTAATAGACACATAATACTAGAATATTGTGTGCTAACTTAAACTTATTTTGCTAACTTAAACTTATTTCTCCCCCTTTGACATGATCAAAAATAAGCTCCCCTGGAATTAGAGCTAAAAGAACTCAAGCATAAGTAAAGAAGGAAAGCGAAAATAATCAAGATCAAGGATTAGGAGAACAGTGTAATGTCAAGTTTAGAAAATTGCATAACTAAAGTATAAAAAAAAACTTATCAAAACACAACATAGTTGGTTGAACTTAAAAACATTGAAATCAATCAATACATAGTTTACCAACTAAAAATCCAAAAATGAAATATGTTTTGAATGTCATTTGACCAAAAAAAATCTATCAATATAGTAGAAATCAATCATTGGTCATAAATAAATCTTATGGAATAGAAATTTGCAGTTCTAGTATATATAAAAGAATAAAAAATATAATGAGACTTTCAATAATGATCACAAAAATATATGATTCATAATTTGCCCATACAAATTAGTGAATCACATCAATAAAGAGTATAATCATCGAAAAGAAATCAAAATACGTATACTAGAATCTATGCAAAATCTATACCAAAGTTCATACATTTGAATTCAATTACCTTAGCATGATATATGAATATCCATTAGATAAACATGAAGGTAATGAAGACAAAATACTTAAGAAGGAGAAATTCAGTCGACTTGAATGCTCCCCCATAAAGTATGACCAGTCTAAATATAGATAATCGTGAACTTTGAGATAAAATCTTAATAAGAAATACCGAAAGTAATTTTAAACTCAATCAAATAAGGATAATTAAATATATTTGGCAAGATAACTTTTAGAAACTCGAATGAGAGAATTAAAAAAAAAATAATAATAATCATATATTCTCTCATCTAATACAAATCGAAATATCATGAACAACTTAACAAGATATTTAAATAAGATAATATAAGTCCATGGTGAACTAGGTATACCACATATTAAGGGCATAAAATAATTGAAACAATTAATTTGCTCTCCCTTAAAATATGCGTATCTAGTTCCGAAGAAATTTATATGCAAGGATAGATAAAATAAATAATCATAAGATCTAAGGGATATCCAAGATATACATATTTTCTTTCCTTTGATCAAATGCATATAAAATTCCAAACTCAAAACAAATATCATCTTTAGGCAAATAAAAGAAATATCCAATGAATAAATGCTTAAAGATGAACAAACAAAATATATCTCCAATATATATATAAAAGAAATATTTCAAGACATTAAAAGATTTTGAAAACTGTCTTTAATAATAAAATTTGAGTACCGGACAGATTCAATAAAACAAAAAAAATCAAAAAGATTTTTCAAAAATGTGAAATTTATTACGAAAAACTGTCTTAATAAATGTTCGAATGCGTCCATTTAGTCCTCAGACTGAAAGCTGGCGATTCGAATCACGAAAAAAAAATTCAATAAAAGAATCCATAAATCATAAATAAATCCATTTGAACAAATAAACATAACTAGATAAATTTCTAAAGAAAAGTGTATTCTAGATATATGGCATGTCAAGGGGATAATTGATTTGAAATAATTAATTGCTCCACCTTTACATGGCTATATCCAAAAATAATAGTATAGATAAAATTTTAAAATAAAATTCAGAGACATATTTTTAGAAGTAGGAAACTAATTCAAACATATTAGGTATTCTTATAAAAGTTCATTTCTTCCCTTTTAAAGCCTTAGCACGGTGTCCACCTGACAACCGTAAGGTTTAAAGAAAAGAAACGCTTTGAGAGAGAGATTCAATATGCATGACTTCTTCCCTCAAAGAATTACTGTTATGCACAGTAAGTATCTTGAATAAGAAGATAATAATATAAAGCTCAAAATCATTAATATTACGAATATTACACAAGCTAAAGATAAAATCACAATACCATAATATTCAATGATTAGTCACAAATACGAAAAACAGTCATCTTTAGACAAAAGAAGAAATATCCATTAAATGAACATTTAAAAATAAAACAATCAAAAGATATTTCAAATTAGCATGATGAATAATCGTATAAGTCAAAAGATGACATAAATTGATCTATGTTATAGAATCTCACAATCGACAAGATAGATCAACATATGCTACCTTTTGTGAAAATAGAAATCATTAAATAATATTATCCATCAAATCTCAAATTTAAAATCCATCAGATAACAATTGCAACTAGATCTCGATAAATCTTTAGTTTATAAAATGTTGATCAATCTTGGGTTAGCTGTAGAGGTACTGTCCCAGCTAATGGAGGTTCACCGGGGAACTCTTAAGTACCGCTTCGCTTCGACCGTAGTCGTGGTGACAGACAGACCCTTTGTAGGCTTGTACCCAAAACAAATCTCTTCTTTAATAACCGAGGATTTAAGAAGAATTAGTGTAATATAAAAAAATTATATTCTATGGACTTAAAAAATCTTAGAACAATGTAGCATGCGACATAAGATGTATCAATTACATTTATCCATATGTTCTACTAAATCATTGGGTAACAATAAAATATAAAACATTGTAAATCAAAATGTAAGACCTAGATACGTTGATGTATTCTGGACCTAGGGGACTGGGTTCAGTACCTTGGATCCAGAACTAGACGATAGTTGCAAGTACACCTTAATAAATCTTAAGTCTATAAAGTATTGATCACTTCGGGTTAGCTGTAGGGGCCGGTTCCCAGCTAGCGGTAGTCCGGAGACTAGTGCACCGTGTTGCTTCAGGCTATTTACACCTGTACGACAGAAGGACCCTTTCGGCTTGTTCCCAAAATGATTTCTACTCTTAAGAACTTAGATTCAAAAGAATATATGCAGTATCATCGAACAACATCGAAATCCAGAATCCCTAAAAGTAAATACCCAAATAATGGTTTATCAAGATCAAGATATTAAAAAAAATATTTCAATAAGAGTCATATATCTAAAATGTCAACCAAAAAGCCAAGAAAAACATACATCATTAAAAGAGGCTTTGAGGAAGGAGCTAATAAGAGAAGAACATAAATTTGTTCAAAGAAATCAATAGCTTAAGTATGAGATAAGCACAAGTTTAAAAACTACTTTTTAAAATAATATAGAACTTGAACTTAACTCATATATCCCCATAAAGGTATTTATACAAAAATATAAGAAACATATCAATATATAAATGAAAATGAATTATTCATGTATCCTTAATAAGCATAAAAAAATATCATAAGATCAAAAACATGCATAAATATGCTTTATCGACAAAGATGTAATTGATTCATAAGAAGTTAATCAAAATAAAATATGAGAATCAATAGTGAAGTATATTATGCAAGCACAAAGTTAAAATAAAAGTATATGTATATACTTTTCAAGTAAATAGAAAACTCGTGCTAAACATACATACTCACAAAATACCAATCAAAGTAAATACGACATGTTAAAGATAAATCGGTAAGAAGTGACCATTAAAAAATATTAAAGACGAAGAGTCAAAAAAAATATTCACCAAAACAAAATTAAGCTCCTATGCATGCTTCAAGAATAAAGATTAAAAGTAAAAAAGCATACATAGACAAATGTGTCACACTAGTGGAAAGTGAGTAAAATACTGTATAGTATGAACTAAATATTTAAGCTAAACAGCTAGTCAAGCTAGGATTATGTCTCACATTGATTCAAACAATAAACAAATTAAAAGATATCAATAAAGGCTAATAGTAAGAAATCAGTAAAAATATGCTAGATATTAAAAAAAAACTATTTAGGAAGCATGTTACCGAAGTGGTTCTAGTGACCACACTTTTGTTGGTACAATTGCATGGAAGATGACCTTTGTAGCTTTGCAATCACCAACATGTTCCATGGTTCTATTTGATATGAGAAGCTTCACCTGCAATATTAGGTGAAGACTTTGGTATCCAATACTTGGATCCACATTTGTTAGCTTTGGGAACCCATTTGCACAAGTTCATATCAACAAGTTTTTTAATCTGACAATGATTAGAAATGTGTCTATTCAAACCACAATAATGACAGAAAGAATTAACATTAGAACTATATGCAGCAGTATGAGAACGTGCAGTAGTGTGATATGATGTGCGTGGATATTTGTAATAGAAAGCATGGCTATGTGCGGCTTTAGCTTTGCTTGCTTCCTTTCTAGATGATCTGTCGTGTGTGACTTTGTGATGTACTAAGTGTCTTGAGTTAGACTGAGTCATAGGTTGTACTACCTGCTTTCCCAGTCTAATCTCTAACTTTTTAGAGTTAGCACAGATCTCATCATACTTAGCTTTAAGAGCATCAATTCTACATGAAGCAATATAATACTTCTTCTTTTTTGATTCTAGTTCCTCCTTAAGTTTAGCATTTTCTTGAGTGCTTTTCTCAATACAGTCAAGTGCCTCATGCAATCTAAACTTCAGTGTAGAAATCTCAGTAGAATTATCAGAAGTAGAAGTATCTCTAGCATCATTCAATAAGCAAGTAAGCTTTTCATTCTCACGCTTGTAGGATAGAATATCCTTTCTAGCTTGCTTATATTTATCTAATACTTTCTTGTGTTCTTCTAACAGATCACTGAAAGCATCAGATAAATCATCATAAGAAAATTCACTCTCTCCAGAAAAAGAATTATTTTGTACCTCGTTAGATAATGCCATTGAGCATAAATTTGTAGCTTGATGAGGTCTCTCTTCTTCTTTTTCTTCTTCTTCTTCAGAATCTGTTGCTTCGCTTTCACACCATATGCTCGTGCTAGTATACTTGTGAGATGATGATCTACCTTTATTTGATTGTTCATAGTGACTCTCCTTTCTAGTAGTAGTACAATCTTCTTGGATGTGGTCTATCTTCTTGTAATTGTCACATACAAGCTCTTCTCAGGATTATGTTGTACCTTAAATCCCAATTCCATTATGCACATATTTGCATCATTATGAAGACTATCCTTCTCTCTGGAGTTGCTAGCTTTGCTTTCATACCTGCACTCATAAGTACCTTCAAGAACTTTCCAAATTTTATGAGATGTTGTGCAAGTATTAATAAGATTAAATACATTTGTGTCTATAGCACAGTAAAAGATATGCATAGCTTTTGCATCATGGCTAGCTAACTTCTTCTCTTCCTCTGTGTAACTATAATAAGGCTTATTGATTATAGAGGATGTGAGAATAGAAGTGATAGTAGGCTTCTTGTAGCCAGTGACAACAATTGACCATAGGTCAAAATCTAGAGACTTCAAGTAGAAGCTCATCCGTGTCTTCCAATAACTATAGTTTGTTCCATCAAATAGTGGGAGTCTATTTGAGGATTGCTCTTCAGTTGTGAAGCACATACTTGCCATATGTAATATAGTGATCTATGTAACAGCTGCAATAAAAAATATAATAGCAGTGTTACCTCGCTTTACCTGTATAACTCGCTCTGATTGTAGGACCGATTGTAGGAACGAGTTGTAAAGCGTAATACTCTAGAGGGGGGTGAATAGAGTAGGCAGCGGAAATTAACTATTTAAAAGTGTTAGTAACAAGATCACATAATATATATCACAGATATATAAATAAAAAGTAGAGAGTAGAGAGCAAACGCAAACACAAGGATGTATACTGGTTTTCCTCTTGTGAGGACTAGTCCAATCGGAAGAACTCTAGCTTCCAGTTGAATCTACTATGGAAAATCACCACAAGTTTTCATCCGAAGTTCTTGCAACTTCTACAACGCGAGCTTTGATCCGAAGTACTCGACCAACTTCAATTGTGAAGTGTGTAACTTCAATCAAGCCTCTGATTACAACCACTCTGAAACTTCTAGACTGTACCGTACTGGCAAATAGACTAGAGGATTGTAATTGGCTTGGGATCTGAAAATGAATAGCTCAGAACACTTTGGAAGAAGTAGTAGGCTTATAGAGAAGAGATATGAAAGTGAATGAGTGAGTTGAAATGATCGAAATCTTTCTTTATTTATAGTTTTTCCAAAGGCAGAATTCTGACAGAATTTGGGCAGAATTCGGGCAGAACTCTATGAAAAAATCTCGTTGGGATCCGTAACTGCAGGAAGACCAAGTTCAAAAAGCAACGTTCACTAACCGAACTCTGGCCGAACTCTGGCCGAATTCGGGCCGAGTTCTGCTAGGGTTCTGTTAGGTTTTTACAAACTGGTTTTTGGGCTTTTTGAAAAGTCAAGCAGTTATGAAGTAATTTGGGCTTTTGTAAGTGGACTTGTTTTCAAAATGAAAGGGTATTTTGAAAACGTTTCTTGGGTAGCCTATTTGCCAGTACAATATAGTGTACATCGTATTCCTAGACTCAATAAATATGAAAAATACATTGATAAAATAGGAAAACCAAGAGCCCTTTGATGACGCCTTTCTTCAAATATTTGAGCAGACTTGAAGACGCCTTTTTCCTTGACGGCGGTCATCCAAAGATAAACAGATCTGGAAATCTGAATACCTTTCGGGAGCTTCGCCCCCGAACCCCTGACGGAGGGCGCTGCTCCCTCGACCGCTGTCCGCTGACAGGGCAGCGGAACCTCCGATGCGAGGCCCCGGATAGGTCGTTAGGCGGTTCAGAGAAATCTTCTTGTATAACGCCGTCTTTGGCCCATCAATAATTCTCCATTGCATATGTCCTGGTTTGATCATGTTTGATCATGCTTACAGCATGTCTACAAATATATGTTAGAACAACAAAGCAGTATGATGCATTATAATACAAACATAGCAATATTGATATAAAACATTAGAACAATGCTAATAGTAGGACAATGCTAAGTTTTAAGTAGCAACATGATAGTGATTACACGAATATTAGTGACGTCATTATGTTAAACTTAATTGATTAGCCATATTCAAAAACATGATATAATCATTGGGCTAACACGTCTTAGTTCCTTCCTTATATCTCACAATTTTTCTAAGGGCAAAGTCGACACCACACTTTTTATCAAATCCCTTAATAACACACTTTTATTAGTACAAATTTATGTCGATGCCATTATCTTTGGTTCTACTAACAACGCTCTTTGCTAAAGTAATGTAGGATGAATTTGAAATGAGCATGATGGGAGAACTATCATTCTTTTTGGGCTTGCAAATCAAACAAGGACCCAAAGAAACCTTCATCAATCAAACCAAATATACAAAGGATCTCCTCAAATGCTTCGAACTTGACTCATCCAAATCAATGAGGACTCCTATGGCAACAACGACAAACTTGATAATGATGAAGATGGTACTTCGGTCGACATTCGTAAGTATCGTGGTATGATCGGTAGCTTATTTTATCTAACTGATAGTCGACATGATTTCATGTTTAGTGTGTGTCTTTGTGCACGATACCAAGCAAATCCAAAGGAATCACACTTATGTGCTGTAAAGCGTATTTTTCGATATCTCAAAGGCACCATTAATATGGGACTTTGGTATCCAAAATCTTGATCCTTTGAGCTTCACGTCTTCTCGGATGCAGATTTTGCCGGATGCAAAATTGACCGAAAAAGTACTAGCGACACATGTCAATTCCTTGGAAAATCCTTGGTATCATTGTTTAGTAAGAAACAAAACTCTGTTGCTCTTTCAACCACTAAGGTCGAGTATATAGCGGCCGGTTGCTATTGTGCACAAATTTTTTGGATGTCACAAACACTTGTAGACTCTGGCATTTCTTCTACTTGCACTTCTATTAAATGTGATAATACTAGTTCGATAAATATCACGAAAAATCTGATTTATCACTCCCGTACGAAACACATTGAGATTAGACACCACTTTCTTCGTGACCATCAACAAAAGGGGGATATTCGACTTGATTTCATTGACACTACTTATCAATTGGCCGATATTTTCACCAAACCACTCCCGGAGGATCATTTCGTCTATCTCAGCTAAGAATTAGGCATCATTCATTTTGACTCTTAGCTCCCCTCCAACGGCACACCGCCGGCATACGTCGACATACGGATGGTAGACCGATTTGTGTTCAGAAATATCTTCTGTGCACAAAATCGGCATACCGTCGGCATACGCCGGTATACCGACGACATGTCGTTTGACGCGGACACAGCCTGTCCACTCTGCCTCGGGCCCCACCAAATCCTCTACTTTCTCTTTTCAACTTATCTCATTAACTACCCATCCTATCACATCCCATCTCTCATTAAATTCCTATCCCATCCCAACCCTTCACCTCCCTTCATTAAATTATATCCATCATTACTTTTTCGAAAAATCCCCTCATTTATTACTCTCATCAATTCATTTCCCTTTTCAAAACTCTCCCAACCCCTTCAACTTCCTCTTCTTCCTTAAAAACCCCAACTTCTTCTTCTTCCTCCTCTTCAATCTTCATCACTTCTCCATCATCCTTCTACCATCAACCCATGGCCACTCACAAACGTCCTCGCTCCTTCTACAACGCTGCGAACCCGTTCACTCCCGTGCCTCTTCCAAACGGCTATGATCCGAAATTTTTTACCTTCGCCCTAGCTACCGATGCCTGGTTCCAATATTTTGCCAACCACAACGTCTTCAAGGGCAAGGCCATCAACTGTAATGTATTTTTCGGCCATCTCTCCGTCTTTCAGATGGCCGGCCTCTCATCTCTTTTGCGCCGTAAAGTGCCCGTCTACCCGACAGCGGTGTGCCTGTTCTACTGCAATCTCGTTCCCGATCTCCAAAACAACGCCATCGAAACTATGGTAAATGATCGCCACTTTTGCCTGACGGTTCGCGACATTGCCGAGATTCTCGAAGTCCCTAACAAAGGAGATGCTCTGCCGACCTTGGACGGTCTATATCCTTCTGCCGAAGTCTCCTTTGACGAGTTCGGCGGTATCATTTGCAAGTGACCCAATCCTCCGGCCTTTCCGGCCCTTTCCAAGTAGTTGGAGCCCTTTTACTACGAGCTCCATCGAATTATCTGCCACACCATCTACTCCAAGGCCGGCAACTACGATGTGATCACAAATGACGCATCCGTCTATATGTACTACCTGTACTCCAAGAAGACTTGGTCGTTTTCCAAGACTCTTTTCAATACATTCTTCTCTGTCCTGCCCGTCGGGAAGCAATCCCTCAATTATGGCCCCTTCATCACCCTTATCCTTGAGGAGAAGAACGTGGATCTCTTCCTCTTCCAGTTGGACGGCGTTTCCTCCTTCTTTGCCATTTTCCGTTTTACCCTTGGTGCATCAGCATCTCGTGCGTCTTTCTCCCATGACTCGTCGGCCGCTTCTCCTGCTGCGCCATCTTCTACGCCTCCTCCATCCGGACGTTTTATGTCGCTAACTCAGCAGTATTTTGACATGAGCATGGCTCAAACGGAGGAGCAGATGAGGGCCAACACCCGCGGCCTTGAGAATCTTATCCAGAGCCGCTTCCATGACCAGACTTATTTCATCTAGCGGACTCTTCAGGACCAGAATGCCTATCTGGATCTTAACCTTCAGGATCTACAGTACCAAGGCTCCCGCTTCTCTGACCCCAACGCCTACGGATTCATGTACCCGGATGGCATGGATTCTTTCGGTGCATTTCACGATGCTCAGGGTGGGGAAGACGATGATCCGGCGGATGAGTAGTTGCGGGCTCCTGTTGATGGTGGTAGAATAATTTGGTGTCGTTTTAGTGTGTGTCCTTTGAGGTCCTTCGGGGACCAGTAGTATGTTTTTATCTTGTGTGTGGTCCTACGAGGACTGTTTTTATGTGTTGCTTGTCTTGCTCACTTTCGTGAAGGAGAGTTTTATCTGTTTTTATGTAGTACCAAGCATGCACCCTTTTTTCAATATCTAATATATGCTTGTTTTGGTTCTCCATAATACTTTCATTATTTAGCGCTGATATTTTTTCCTACTTATTTCTCATCTTTGACTAAGTGACAAAGGAGAAGAAAACGTATTGAGGGAGGGTTGTCTACCTACGGGGGAGTCACTCCCTAAAGATGCTATCTCTCTGTTTTGTCAATTATCAAAATGGAGGATATTATTGACACAGTTTATTTTGATAACATTAATAGCATCTTCGTAGTCTAGTTTTCTCTGTATTTCAGCTAAAGTTCTGTCCATTCAAGCCGAGTCATCAAAGCCTTATGGAAGTTCCTAAGAAGACTGAAGAAAAGACCAGCGATCCTTAAAGACGGCTCTCAACAAATTCAAGATGTCGAATCTGTACAAGGTCTAGGTCTTTCTGTAAACACCTAAGGTTGGATGACAAAACATAAAGCTCTTCTATTTTTTCAGTCAAAAATCAATGTCTAAAAGAAAGGCATACCGACGGTATACTGCTGTATACCGACGGCATACCATTTTTAGCCACAAGAATGTTATGTGACAAACATCGGCGTACCGACGGTATATTACGGTATACTGACGGTATACCGTTTTGTGAGCCACAAAATGTTCTGTGATGAATAACGGAATACCGACGTCATACAACAGTATACCGGTGGTATACCGTTTTGTTAGCCACAAAAATGTTCTGTGACGAACTTCGGCATACCGACGGCATACAATAGTATACCGACGGTATACCGTTTTGTTAGCCACAAAATGTTCTGTGACGAACATCGGTATACCGACGACATACGCTTCATACTGACGGTATACCGCTTTATCTGATTTGATTTTTGAATGGACAAATACTAGCATTAATTGCTAGCATTAAATGCTCTCCAATGGATATAATTATTACCGTTACTGTTCCAAACGGAACACCAATGGCATGCCGGTCCATACCGACGGTATGCCGTATGGGTTATATTCAGGAGCATTAAATGCTACCTACTCTTGGTTTTCTATATAAATGGATTCATTCTCTCTCTTGAAGGTTATCCACTTAAGCCATAAATTTTCTCAATAACCAAGAGCTCCACCATTACTACTCTACCAAAGCTTTCAATTGTCATCCAATCCAAAAGTGCTAGAGTATTCAAGAGTTGTACTTTTCGATCTTCAAGTGTTAGAAAATCAACTGTTCTCTTACTTTCCTTTTTGAAGTTGACTAGCCTTCGTAAGAAAACTCGTGTGTAAGAAGTTGGTGAGTTCTTCGGATCCAAACTCGTGTTGAAGTTGACGAGTTCTTCGGATTCAAACTCATGTGTACTATTTACTCAATAGTGGATTTAAGTCGGAAGAGTTTCGGGACTGGATTGCCTCTAGGGAGGAGACCAGGATACATCGCGTATTTGATTTTCTCACTCTCTCTTATTTTTTTCAGTGATATAGCTTACTTGTGTTTAGTTTTATTTTATTTTCCTATTTACCCCTCCTCTAGGGTTCTACACCTGTCTGGTTCGAATGAGTTCCCTTCTATTGCAATGATTGTATTAAATTTATTATTAAGTTATGCTCCATGAAGTCTATTACTCCACCATAAATATGTTTATAACCTTTCATTATAGCAAAGACAGTAAATATAAATAAATTAGTAAGATAGTCGGTTTTGCATCTGGACGTGTATATAGCCTTACGAAAAATGATAGACAAGAAAAGAATCAAAACACAAACCATAGATCATCTTGCTCATGAAATATATATATAAACAAATTTAATGGAAAACTCTTATCTTCCAAAAACTGAATATATAGTTAAATTTATTACACCTTCAATTGTCTTCTAATGTAGTTGGCTGACTACTGTCACATACCCTATCACCTTTTCTTGAGCTTGTTCACTAAACTCTTAATCCAGTTCATAACATCATTTGTTTTAATTTCCTCTTCGGTTGCCAAGTCTGCGGCTTCGTAAAATGCATTACACATTATATCGAAACGTTCATTTTCAGGATTCATTATCCAATCAGAGTATGAGATTTTAACTTTCATGTGGCACTTGCCTATTGACATCTTTTCTCCATATGATCTGAGGTAAGTACTTTTCCGGCAAGGTATAGACTTACATTTTACTCAAGACCGTAATAGCATGTCTACACAAGATTCCTCTAAATTCAAACAAGCGACAATTGCACTTGATATCACAAGCATCTTGGTTGAAGCAAACTATGAAGTTGCTTGTTGAATTTTCTCTCCAATCATGTCTTCTTCAATTTCATATACATGATATCCACCTTCCTCTTTAACTGAAGACACAGTACAATAATAAGCTTTGTTAGCTGTTTTTGAAACTCCTTAAATTTTGCGATGGTGTAAGTATCTTGAAATTGTTTCTCTATCTCATAACGAGTAATACATGGGATCCAACAGTTTGAGGAGTTGAAATAATCTTGATTCTCTTTAGAGAAATTTTGAGTTGCCCCCACTTATTTTACCATAATTTAATGTGCACCCACCAAATTACCATAATGCATAAAAATCTCCACTTTTACGGAAACTGTCAGTGACTAACAGTCAACTCCTTTGACCTGCATAAATAAAAAGAGAATATTAAGTTGTACCACACTTATTTTACCACAATTCAAGGTGCACCCCACTTATTTGAGGATATTTTGGTCATAATTCAAGTTACAGCCCACTTAAATGTAGGGTCAAATGAGTTGACTGTTAGTCATCGACGATTTTCGTTAAAAATAGAAGATTTCATACGTTATGTTAATTCGGTATGGTGCACCTTAAATTATGGTAAAGCGAGTGGGGTGCAACTCAAAATTTCTCCTCTTTTTGAACCTTGCTTCGAAGTGCATTCTCATATTGTTCAACAAATTGTTTTAAAGTAGTCTTTGAATTCACATATCCGTCAAAGAATGCATTCATGCTCTCACTTCGTTTAGTAGTTGACATTTCCGTCCAAAAAGTGCCTTTAACAAATGCAGGAAACCAACGACTTCTTTCATTGTATAACCCAATCAACCAATCATTCTTATTCAAATTAAATTCTTAATGAAGTTGTCCCAACTTTCTGTAAATTCTTCAGGTGTCAAAGAATCATAAACTGCATTTTGCATTTCAAACTTTACTTACTCGTATTGATTATGACTCTATAGTTTCTTAGGCAACTTTTTCATTATATGCCATAAGCACCATCTATGTCGCGCATTAGGAAATACAACTTCAATGGCCTTTTTCGTGGCTTTGTCCTGGTCACTAATGATTACAGTAGGAGCACGTCCATTCATGCATGCTAGCCAAGCATTAAAAATCCAAGTAAAGTTTCGACATCCTCGCTCGATATTAACCCACATCCTAAAAGTGTTGAGTGGCCGTGATGATTGACACCAACAAAATGAGCAAATGGCATGTCATACTTATTAGTTAAGTATGTCGTATCGAATGTTATGACATCCTCAAACTCTTCATATGGTGACATACTCCTTAGTCCTTACATCTTCTCAGAAAACATTTTCAACCGACCCTCATCATCTAAATCCATTAGATTAAAAAAATTCTATTATTCGCCTGCATTTTCAAGAAGTAGTTCTGAACTATCGTAGCATCTCCACTCCTAAGTCTCAAATTTTTGATTTTATTAATATAATTGTAACGATCTTTATGTAAAAAATGACACATTCCCGTGCCCTCCAGCTTCCACCAGAAAGGAATTAAAAATTTTATTTGGCCTGATACATCTCATGTCATTTATCTCAAGTCTCCTTTTTACATAAGGTTTGATTTTTTTTTTTTTTGGAAATGTTTGGCTTCTCCTGGAGTCAACAGTTAAGATTGTGATCAAAGTAAATAGATGTTACTCACCATTTGCCATCGGGTTCTAAAGCAGCTCTAACCCTAGCATTACAATTAGTTTTAATTATAGGATATTTCTTAAAGGTATTTTTGCACTTGCTTTTTGATGTGCCTGACCTAGAACATGAGAATATAACCCATCTAACTTCCCCGTCATCATCATGTCTTCGTCCTTTCTAGTTGATTTTTTTCACTAGAAAACCTTTTTGGTTACCTTATTCATTGTCAAAATCAAATAACTCATCAAGAGTATCAAATATCATTCCTATTTTTGGCTCTGTTATCTTTTCTTCAACAATTTCATCAACCATACACTCGTTATCATAAGTTACCACTTCCATTTGATCTTTTTCAAAAATATGCTCACTCAATATCATACTTGATTCCTACAGAAGTAAGATTGAAAATGAGTAGTTGATAATGAATTAGTACATCTAAATTAGAAGGAAAAAATTCAAAATTTAAAGTGGGAAAAAATGAACGATAACACAAAAGGAAGTCCATATATACATCAGATTTCGAAGAGAAGGATAAAAAAAATAATAAGAACAAGAAGAAGAAGATCAGATTACAGAGCCTAAACGAAATCCCATTTGTGTAACAAAAATAAAAAATCTTTGAGTTGAAGACGCCTAATAATCAACAAAGTAGCACCCAAAAGTACAAAAATTACAACAAAAAGGGAAAAATTGCAAAAACAAAACCCTTAAATACCACAACAAAAATATTTTATGGTGATTTCGAGACCATATCAAGAAATACATATGAATGAAGAAAAAGAACCTCAAAATGCTAAGCTCTAGATTCGTCACATTATAGGGTTAGGATTTTTCTTTCTTTATTCTTCTTATGGTGGGGTTAGAGAAGAAAATAGAGATGAGAAGAAGAAGAAGAAAATGGAGGAGAAGAAAATAAAAAAATTATAAAAAAAACGTA
This sequence comes from Iris pallida, assembly GCA_029216955.1. Classification (NCBI taxonomy): domain Eukaryota; kingdom Viridiplantae; phylum Streptophyta; class Magnoliopsida; order Asparagales; family Iridaceae; genus Iris; species Iris pallida. The sequence continues at coordinate 13,944,962 of JANAVB010031019.1, read as the reverse complement.
AGAACAGATTTTATTGCAAATATTTTATTTTAAAAAATATAACAAAATTTGGTAAAATATAAAACATTTTCTCCATGTAATTATAACTACCTTATTATGCAGCATTTTATAAAAAAAAATCCTTCATTAACTAACCATGTAAAATTGATTGGCCATGCAAAATTGCAGCACCTGCCAAGAATTAGAAATGTTTCGTACATGCAAAATTGGACATGCCAAAAAATTAACTAATGGGTCTTTAATTAGTTCGTATGCCAATCACTTGCTACATAAGTGTGGCTACATAGTATGTCAATAAAAATGTGTTTCCATATAATTACTCAAAAAAATATTATTTTTCATAAAAAATAACTATTTTATGTGAAAAAATAATAACAATCAAACAGCCAATTATTATTTAAATATGAAAGATTTGGTAATCAAGCAAACCAACAACCCATGTGGCGTGGCTACCCACACGTAGGCACAAGATAACCTACGTCTTATGTGTCCCCTCCATACAAAAATCTTCATGAAACCAAAAACACAAATACCTACAAACTCACCCACCAACCGACAAGTGGGCCACACCACAAAGATCCCAGTAGGTTCGATTTTCACAATCAAAATTTCCTCTATATATGACTCTCAATTAGTGTCCCCTGGTATTATAAAACCATGCATATAAACCCCAAAGAGAAAAGAAATACAGTTATTTGTATTTACCCTCAATTCTAATTGATGCTACTATAATCCCCTTATTTTAAAAAATTAATACTACCGCCAATTAGTGGCTTAGCCAGGATTTGGATGTAACAGGGTTTGTCATGACCCGCACCCGGTGTAAGGACACGAGACGTAGGTACGTCCAGCCTACGCCGCAGTGTCGGCGGTAGAACGCTGTCCTAGGTCCAACATCTAACACAATCTAGAATAAGCTCCAATTGGAGAATAATATATATATGGTACAACTCAATCACAATAACTAAGATGGAATAGAAGAAAGATAATCTCAATAGAGAGTCACAAAATGAATAATAATCCCGGTATAAACCACACCATAATAAATCTCAGTACAATCATAAAGTCTCATAACTAGATAATAATAACAGTCTAATCTAACTCATGGCAAGTCCTTAGCGACTATTGGATCCTGCTGAGGTCCAGGTCACCTGTGTCAACTAGGCCTACTCTATAGTAAGTGTCGCAGCAATCCTCATCATTTGTAATATTTTCAACGGGTCCAGTCAGGACAGAAATGAATACATATCTCTCATACAGTTCATAACATAAAAGGAAATATGAAACAAGCCATAGGATAATATACATGAACTACTGATAAAGAAATAGTAGAGAGACTGTAAAAAGAAGAACATGATATAGTGGAAATAGATATACATGATATAGATAAGAAAACTGAGCTAACTACGTGATTCAGAGCACATGTTTGGTTATATAAACAGGCCTAGGTTATACATGACTTAAATCTAGTCTGAAGTTATACATGAAATAGTGTAGATCACATAACCAAATAAATACTCCCCCTGCCCCAAACAGTACACAAGGATCTGTCCAGGTTATGTTATTGCACATGAAAGTAGTACGTCACATGGATAGCTAGTCCACATGCACACTGGGTTATACATGAAGGCTCACATGATCATAAGTGTACATGAATGTCACATGAGTATACATGAATAAGTACGAATATAATGAGTAGACGATGCACATGATAAAGTACATGAGCACAATATACCCGATGTATCCAAGGGGATAACATCGCATGAAGAGATCCATATAGTACTAATCCGTGATATATCATGACAGCAATAACTAAACTAGTCTATAACAAGTAAATACGTCCAAGCAAGAATGAAACGGTCAGAGAATGTACTCGTCTGACAATCTGAGCTGCTGATGAGGATGTGTAACCGAACTGGAGTGAGGTAAACCTATTTAAAACCACCACAAGTCACAACGAGGTCTAAAATATCCTAAGGAATCCCTACAATAAAATTCTACATGATTCTAGGCCCTTCTAGGTCAAAGTCAACCCTCTTGGTCAACTCTAGTCAAACCTGGTCAACTAAAGGTCAACTAGTCCGTTTACTAATTTTTAGGTCATAGTCAAGTTTACAAGTCATTCAAAGTTTGTTTGTATAACACCCAGTTTTCCAGATGAGGGTAATTTTGAAATTTTGTAATTATAATTATTATTTAATGGTATTTATTTCATGTTATGATTTTTAGTGATATTTAATTATTTTTAAACTATTTAAATTCATGACTTATGATTTGGTATCTTGCTAGTGTTCATTTCCAGACTGAGGGGTATTTTAGTCATTTTTTGTAATTTTAAGAATTATTTGGGATTATTAATTATTATTTAAATTATTAGTATTAATTAGAATTTATGGGAATTTTTAGGAATTATTTTGGATTTATTTGGACTAGTTTAATTTTTGACTAGTTTTGACTCATGTAGACCAACCTAGGAGCTAACCCTAGTTAGTTGGGCTTGGTTAGGTCAAGTGACTCTAGTCTAACCTAGTATGACTTAAGTTAGTAGTCATTGATTCATTAGAAATTTAATTAGGAATTTAGGAATCAAGTGTTTTGATAAATGGCTTGTGGTTTCACAAGTCATTTTGTGACTAAACTTGATAGGACTAGCTAACCTAGCTCAAACCCCACCCAAACCCAACATGGCCGGCCAGCTAGGTTTAACCTAGGGATTCCCCTACTATAAAGTCCCTCCTAGATTTTAGGGCTAGCCTCTTTTAGGGTTCATCCAAAAGTTCTAAGGAAAGAGGTGAGTTCCATCTTCCAAAATTCATTAAAAATCCAATTTAAATCCTTTCTTCCCCAAACCAATTTCATTAGGACCTAAAATCAATGCTCTTGCTGTTGGTAATGGTTATTTGCAGGAAATCAACAATTTGTGAAACTTTGGGTGGCTTGAGGAATCTCTCCATTTAGTTTCTATGAAGGCTTGTTCACCAATAGGTAACTTTCCCATTTCTCCATAGATTTTCAGTTTATCTTCACCAATAGGAATCCCTAAGGGTCCCCCTAAGGTCTGGATAGGTTTCGTGTCCAGTGTCGAAGGATTCGTGTCCATTCTGGACACATATCAGTACACTAGCCTTGGTGTTCGACAGAATGCCACAAAGGGCATGTCGATCCACTTTGCCTATTATTTTTGAATAGGAAATAGGTTTTTGATCTAGCTTAGGGTTTCCTGTCCTTGTGTCTTGATTTTCGTGTCGTCCTGTGTCATTTTAGTGATGTGGACACGCGCGCACACGGTCGCGCGCTGCTACAGGGATCCCCTGCTACTCGGGCCCTGTAGCGGACACGACACGCAACTATTGGACACGAAACTCGACACGAGGCAAGGGATACTGACTGACACGCCATGTGTCAAGTCCCACGTGTCTTCGTGTCATGTCGAGTGAGATTTTGATCCCACACGGGAATTTGCCTGAGACAGTACACTGTGGTTTCACCCACTGACACGGGTCTCGTGTCCGACACTGACACGTCGTGGACACAGGCCAGTGGGCCTATGAGGTAGCCCTATAGGTGGGCTACCTATGAGGGTGACCACGAGATCCTCTCGTATCTTGTGTCGTACACACGACACAAGTGCACGTGTGCACGAGACATTGCACTGACAGTGCACTGTGTGTGTATCATTTTAAATTCTTGATGTGGATACGCCGTGTCCGGCCATGGGTGACACGAAATGAATGTGAGGGGTTGTGCACATGAGTTGTCTTCATTTACCAACCACTAATAGTTCATTTTAATTAATTTTTGTAAATGTTTCCTTCAATACCAAGTTAGGACTGTTATGAGCATGTCAGTTATTCCAGTTTTTATTGGTTAACTTTGTCAATGATTTTAACCTATACGAATGCAATTCTCCACATGTTTTACTTCCAAATTTTGTTAATCTATATGTGATCTATTAGATTGTTGAATTTTGGGTGATTTGGCATTGATTTAAATTCAATATGGGATGGGAAAATTTGAGACAAACTGAAGCTACATTCTCAGGAATCTGAGAATGTATGGGATCTGAGTTTAGTTTTTGAAACAAACCTGAGACTGTTATGACCAAACCTGAGTTGAATCTCAGTTTTCAATCTGAATGTGATTCCCTCCTTTCCTTCTTTCCTTGTTAACTGGATATTCATTGTTATTTGAGTTTGAATGTGGTTCCTCTCCTATATTTTGGAATAACTGTCATTGAAATACTTAATAAATTGAATTGATTTCCTATTCCCCTCACTGTCTCACTTTCCTGCACATATGAATCCTTGTAGACACTTGTATACACACACTCTTCCCTCTTCTTTCACTGTTGTTTATTTCCTGCACATGGGTAGGTAATTCATGTGTAACACCACAGTTTACACACACATGTTCTCCTCTATTTACTGTTCCTGCACACTTTCTTGCACACACTGTCACAGTTTGTACACACTGTCACAGGTGACCCTCACCTATACACACACACACTTCTCTTCTTATTCACAGATTGTACTGCCTACAAATATTTCACACACACATACTTCTCCTTATACACTGTCATATTATCCTGCCACTTGACACATTATGTCATATTACACACACAAGCACACCCTTTCACTGTTATTTCCTGTCCACACTTCATGTTTCATACACGCCCACACTAGCACTCTCTCTCTCTTTCTCTATATTTCTAGCCTCACATGTTTAGGCATATACAATATAAATTGTATGAGTGTATATATATATATATATATATATATATATATATATATATATATATATATATATATATATATATATATATATATATATATATATACTTTCTTGTTAGCTAATAATGTAGGAGTTACATTTAGCCTAGATTGTGTAGTGTATTATGTGGTGTTAAATCTATGGGTGTAATAGTGAGGTTGTAACTTGCTAAGGTTTTCTAGAATTAGCTAAGTTATATTGTGATATGGCTAGTATAGGCTTGCCTAGCCTTGTTAGGAATGGTGCTAGCTAGTGTAGATTAGAATAGCTTAGTTTAGACTCAATTAGACTTAGTTGACCTAGTTGACTCCTAGGGTTGACTCTGTGTTGACCAGAGTTGATCAGAGTTGACTTTTTGACCAAAAGTCAACCTTTGACCCCGATTGACCTAGTTTGACTTGGATTGATTTCCTGTGACCTTGTTTGACCTTGGTTGTCCTAGTATGACCTAGTTTGGCTCAGTATGACCTAGAACGACCTAGTTTAGCCTGGTGTGACTTAGATTTGACCTAGATTGACCAAGATTCATTTAGAATGCATTGTAATGCATCTTATTATCATTTTTAGACTCATAGTGACTTGTACTGTTCTATAGGAGACAGACACCACTCCTCGGACAGTATATTCTCTTCAGACACTCAAGATATCAGGCGAGTACATTCTCTGACCGTTTCATACTTGTATGGATTTACATTCTTTCTCTAGATTACTGTACTTGATGCTGACACGACTGTTATCACGGATTGGTACTATATGGATCTTCTTTTGAGATGTTATCTCCTTGTATTCACTAAATACATATTGTGTTGTGCGTTTCACTTCCATATTATATTTATTGAATACCCATATCCTTGTATACTCATTGTGCATATTGTACTCTCATTATCACATGAGCCCCAGGGATAGACCATTGTACACTATTGTATAACATTGTACATCCATTGTATAACATTATACACTATTGTATAAGATAACGTAACTGGAGTAGATCCTTGTGTATTGATTGGGGAGGGGGAGTAGAATTGGTTATGTACTCAAATCCTATTGTACAATATTGTATAACTATTTTATATGTCTATTGTACACCCACGTACAATGGAGTTACCATTGCATTTTTTTAGCCCGTTTACATAACCAGATTGTACTCTAAAATCACATGTTCCTTACAGTTCTTACTTATCATATTTAGATGTTTCCTATTATCAAATCTCTACTGTTTTTTATATATCTTCTTCTTTCAGTGTTTCATGTACTTTACTCTATTGCATGCTTTATATTTTCTAACTCGATATGAACTGCGTGAGATATTTTATGCTCGCTCCCGTCCTGACTGGACCTGTTGAAAATTTTACAGAAGATGATGAGGCACCCTGCACCCTTACTTGGAGTTTGCCTAGTTGACACTCGCAACCTGGACCCCAGGGGAGGTTCAGGCAGCTGCTGAGGACGTTACCTTGCTTAGTATAGATAGTTTAGACTGTTTTCCTTTTATGTTTAGTTGTTGTTCTTGATTCAGAGTTTGTATATTGTAGAGATGTTGAGACTTGTATTTCATTTCTGTTGTACCTCGGTTGAGGATTCTCTTATCTATTTTATCATGCCATATTCTATCTCTAGATTGTGATTGAGTTATACCTCTGTGTTGGCCTCCTTATGGAGAGCATTCATATTATGTTAGTTATAGTTCATGACCTATAACAGCGTTCTACCGCCGACACTGCGGCGTAGGCTGGGCGTTGTTACGCTCTCGTACCCTCACAGTGGGTGCGGGTCGTGATACATTTTTAGTGGTGGCCCATGCAGGTCGAGTTTATGTAGTGGTGTTCGAACTAGAGTATCACTACAGCCTACAGCAGGATTAGGATTATTTTTAGAGGTACTCAATCATATTAGGAAAAACTCTTAATCAGATTCCTTTGTCTAAAATTGTTGCTTATTGACTTCCCTTGAATATAAACTGTCCTCCTTTGAATTTTTGCTTCATTCTCAGAAATTGCTCCTTGTTTTGATCTGTTTTCATGATGGTTATGAAGACAGGATCTCATCACTTCAGTTCGGGGGATACTATCGAGAGGCTGGCCACCTCTCATCCTGTTCATCAGGGCCTCGAGATCGCAGCTCCTGTTGTGCCGACTCAGGTTGGCGTATCTGCTACATTGGAGGTGCACCTCTATCTGTACAGAGATTTTCTCCCGTTATTTCTGATTTCTCTCAGCAGCGGTGATTCATGCAGCATCAGCAGCAGACCAGCAGGCCGAGCTATCGTCAGGACAGTCAAGGATGCACAGACCATTGGAGATCTTACTGCAAGTTCTGTTCTTCTCAATTCCATTCCCGGAATTATCTTTTATAACTACCTTGAAATCCGATTCCATCTGTTCCTTGCTGATTTATTAAGTTTGTCATGTTGTTCTTTTGTTATGATGTTTTTCTTCAGAATCGTATGGGCTAGGTCACCTAAATCATGGGATCTAGGATCTTCGATAGTTGTGTTAGTTGGCATAGTGAGGACATGTAGTCAGATTTCAGATGTATTTCTTGGGTATGGGAATTTAAGGTTTTTGCCGTCGCATGCGACTATACGAAAATTTTAAATACCATGAACCTAGAGGTACGTACCTTAGTCAAGGACTCTGTGATTATCGTAGCCTTTCTCACTAGCATGATGAAGACTCTGGACAATATGATTTTGGACAGACGCATATGATTAGCAGATTGTATCTTGAGAAGGTTTAAAACATCATACCCTTTTGTTGTTATAAATGACTTAGGAGTAGGGATATTTAGATTGTAGAGCTTGTTCATAGGTAGTTCCTTCATAGTATATAGATATGGTGACTTGTAGAGTGTCTGTAGCCTAGAGGTGATAGTTAGCATTGGTGCTAGAATAGTAACCTATTGCAGATAATTCCCTATTATTATGATACCAACCAGTTACGTATAGGATGTTAGTATGCCATACAACCTTGATGATTATTTATTGTTTTCCTTTACCCTTCCAGTAAGGCACCCAGTAACCAGAGCCTGCCCTTGAGCATAGTTGTAGTTTCACCTAAGACTAAGAGGTCTCTATATATAGATGATATACTTAGGATATATGTGATGGGTTGTTGTTCTTGAGCATATATATATATGTGGTATTTGGGATTGGTGTGCTTAGCTTGTGGGTAATTAGTTATGGGTGACTTGATAGGATTTGGAAGTTAAGAGCTAGTCTATAATAGAGTTTTCTTTGCTAATCCCTAGTTGCCAACACTAGGTAGCTAGCATAGGTAAAAGTCCTAAGAAGTTGACCAGCTGATGACCGAGTACTAGGATGTTGAGGAAATTGACTAGTGATTGACCTTTGTCTATGTTCGGCCTAGAAAAGGGTACGATCATCTTAATTTCGAGGACAAAATTTTTATAAGGTGGGTAGGATTGTAACACCCAGTTTTCCAGATGAGGATAATTTTGAAATTTTGTAATTATAATTATTATTTAATGGTATTTATTTCATGTTATGATTTTTAGTAATATTTAATTATTTTTAAACTATTTAAATTCATGACTTATGATTTGGTGTCTTGCTAGTGTTCATTTCCAGACTGAAGGGCATTTTAGTCATTTTTTTGTAATTTTAAGAATTATTTGGGATTATTAATTATTATTTAAATTATTAGTATTAATTAGAATTTATGGGAATTTTTAGGAATTATTTTGGATTTATTTGGACTAGTTTAATTTTTGACTAGTTTTGACTCATGTAGACCAACCTAGGAGCTAACCCTAGTTAGTTGGGCTTGGTGTTCAAGTGACTCTAGTCTAACCTAGTATGACTTAAGTTAGTAGTCATTGATTCATTAGAAATTTAATTAGGAATTTAGGAATCAAGTGTTTTGATAAATGGCTTGTGGTTTCACAAGTCATTTTGTGACTAAACTTGATAGGACTAGCTAACCTAGCTCAAACCCCACCCAAACCCAACATGGCCGGCCAGCTAGGTTTAACCTAGGGATTCCCCTACTATAAAGTCCCTCCTAGATTTTAGGGCTAGCCTCTTTTAGGGTTCATCCAAAAGTTCTAAGTAAAGAGGTGAGTTCCATCTTCCAAAATTCATTAAAAATCCAATTTAAATCCTTTCTTCCCCAAACCAATTTCATTAGGACCTAAAATCAATGCTCTTGCTGTTGGTAATGGTTATTTGCAGGAAATCAACAATTTGTGAAACTTTGGGTGGCTTGAGGAATCTCTCCATTTAGTTTTTATGAAGGCTTGTTCACCAATAGGTAACTTTCCCATTTCTCCATAGATTTTCAGTTTATCTTCACCAATAGGAAGCCCTAAGGGTCCCCCTAAGGTTTGGATAGGTTTCGTGTCCAGTGTCGAAGGATTCGTGTCCATTCTGGACACATATCAGTACACTAGCCTTGGTGTTCGACAGAATGCCACAAAGGGCATGTCGATCAAGTTTGTCTATTATTTTTGAATAGAAAATAGGTTTTTGATCTAGCTTAGGGTTTCCTGTCCTTGTGTCCTGATTTTCGTGTCGTCCTATGTCGTTTTGGTGATGTGGACACGCGCGCACACGGTCGCACGCTGCTACAGGGATCCCCTGCTACTCGGGCCCTGTAGCGGACACGACACGCAACTATTGGACACGAAACTCGACACGAGGCAAGGGACAGTGACTGACACGCCATGTGTCAAGTCCCACGTGTCCCCATGTCGTGTCGAGTGAGATTTTGATCCCACACGGGAATTTGCCTGAGACAGTACACTGTGGTTTCACCCACTGACACGGGTCTCGTGTCCGACACTGATACGTCGTGGACACAGGCCAGTGGGCCTATGAGGTAGCCCTATAGGTGGGCTACCTATGAGGGTGACCACGAGATCCTCTCATGTCTTGTGTCGTGCACACGACACAAGTGCACGTGTGCACGAGACAGTGCACTGACAGTGCACTGTGTGTGTATCATTTTAAATTCTTGATGTGGACACGCCGTGTCCGGCCATGGGTGACACAAAATAAATGTGAGGGGTTGTGCACATGGGTTGTCTTCATTTACCAACCATTAATAGTTCATTTTAATTAATTTTTGTAAATGTTTCATTCAATACCAAGTTAGGACTGTTATGAGCATGTCAGTTATTCCAGTTTTATTGGTTAACTTTGTCAATGATTTTAACCTATACGAATGCAATTCTCTACATATTTTACTTCCAAATTTTGTTAATCTATATGTGATCTATTAGATTGTTGAATTTTGGGTGATTTGGCATTGATTTATATTCAATATGGGATGGGGAAGTTTGAGACAAACTGAAGCTACATTCTCAGGAATCTGAAAATGTATGGGATCTGAGTTTAGTTTTTGAAACAAACCTGAGACTGTTATGACCAAACCTGAGTTGAATCTCAGTTTTCAATCTGAATGTGATTCCCTCCTTTCCTTCTTTCTTTGTTAACTGGATATTCATTGTTATTTGAGTTTGAATGTGGTTCCTCTCCTATATTTTGGAATAACTGTCATTGAAATACTTAATGAATTGAATTGATTTCCTATTCCCCTCACTGTCTCACTTTCCTGCACATATGAATCCTTGTAGACACTTGTATACACACACTCTTCCCTCTTCTTTCACTGTTGTTTATTTCCTGCACATGGGTAGGTAATTCATGTGTAACACCACAGTTCACACACACATGTTCCCCTCTTTTTACTGTTCCTGCACACTTTCTTGCGCACACTGTCACAGTTTGCACACACTGTCACAGGTGACCCTCACCTATACACACACACACTTCTCTTCTTATTCACAGATTGCACTGCCTACCAATATTTCACACACACACACACTTCTCCTTATACACTGTCACATTATCCTGCCACTTGACACATTATGTCATATTACACACACAAGCACACCCTTTCACTATTATTTCCTGTCCACACTTCATGTTTCATACACGCCCACACTAGCACTCTCTCTCTCTTTCTCTATATTTCTAGCCTCACATGTTTAGGCATATACAATATATATGTAGGAAATTGTATGAGTGTATATATAAAAATATACATACATATATATATATATATATATATATATATATATATATATATATATATATATATATATTTTTTTTTTTTTATATATATATATATATATATATATATATATATATACTTCCTTGTTAGCTAATAATGTAGGAGTTACATTTAGCCTAGATTGTGTAGTGTATTATGTGGTGTTAAATCTATGGGTGTAATAGTGAGGTTGTAACTTGCTAAGGTTTTCTAGAATTAGCTAAGTTATATTGTGATATGGCTAGTATAGGCTTGCCTAGCCTTGTTAGGAATGGTGCTAGCTAGTGTAGATTAGAATAGCTTAGTTTAGACTCAATTAGACTTGGTTGACCTAGTTGACTCCTAGGGTTGACTCCGTGTTGACCAGAGTCGATCAGAGTTGACTTTTTGACCAAAAGTCAACCTTTGACCCCGATTGACCTAGTTTGACTTGGATTGATTTTCTGTGACCTTGTTTGACCTTGGTTGTCCTAGTATGACCCAGTTTGGCTCAGTATGACCTAGTACAACCTAGTTTAGCCTGGTGTGACTTAGATTTGACCTGGATTGACCTAGATTCATTTAGAATGCATTGTAATGCATCTTATTATCATTTTTAGACTCATAGTGACTTGTACTGTTCTATAGGAGACAGACACCACTCCTCGGACAGTATATTCTCTTCAGACACTCAGGATATCAGGCGAGTACATTCTCTGACCGTTTTATACTTGTATGGATTTACATTCTTGCTCTAGATTACTGTACTTGATGCTGACACGACTGTTATCACGGATTGGTACTATATGGATCTTCTTTTGAGATGTTATCTCCTTGTATTCACTAAATACATATTGTGTTGTGCGTTTCACTTCCATATTGTATTTATTGAATACCCATATCCTTGTATACTCATTGTGCATATTGTACTCTCATTATCACATGAGCCCTAGGGATAGACCATTGTACACTATTGTATAACATTGTACATCCATTGTATAACATTGTACACTATTGTATAAGATAATGTAACTGGAGTAGATCCTTGTGTATTGATTGGGGAGGGAGAGTAGAATTGGTTATGTACTCAAATCCTATTGTACAATATTGTATAACTATTGTATATGTCTATTGTACACCCACGTACAATGGAGTTACCATTGCATTTTCCTAGCCCGTTTACATAACCAGATTGTACTCTAAAATCACATGTTCCTTACAGTTCTTACTTATCATATTTAGATATTTTCTGTTATCAAATCTCTACTATTTTTCATATATCTTCTTCTTTCAGCGTTTCATGTACTTTACTCTATTGCATGCTTTATATTTCCTAACTCGATATGAACTGCGTGAGATGTTTTGTGCTCGCTCTCGTCCTGACTGCACCTGTTGAAAATTTTACAGAGGATGATGAGGCACCCTGCACCCTTACTTGGAGTTTGCCTAGTTGACACTTACAACCTGGACCCCAGGGGAGGTTCAGGCAGCTGCTGAGGACGATACCTTGCTTAGTATAGATAGTTTAGACTGTTTTCCTTTTATGTTTAGTTGTTGTTCTTGATTTAGAGTTTGTATATTGTAGAGATGTTGAGACTTGTATTTCATTTCTGTTGTACCTCGGTTGAGGATTCTCTTATCTATTTTATCATGCCATATTCTATCTCTAGATTGTGATTGAGTTGTACCTCTGTGTTGGCCTCCTTATGGAGAGCATTCATATTATGTTAGTTATAGTTCATGACCTAGAACAGCATTCTACCCGCCGACACTGTGGCGTAGGCTGGGCGTTGTTACGCTCTCTTACCCTCACAATGGGTGCGGGTCGTGACAGTTTGAGTCGATTTGGAGTAAGTTTGACCCAAAGTTGACTTTTGTCAACTTTGTCAACTTGTCGGTCAACTCGACTAAACTAAGCTTATTGGGTCGATCCTAATCTGTCCCAATACCCTATGGTTACATTCATAAGCTATCCACACACATATAGAAATATTCACATTCATTAAGGCAATATATATATATATATATATATATATATATATATATATATATATATATATATATATATATATATATATATATTTTATATATATATATATATATATATATTTTTATATATATATATATATATATATATATATATATATATATATATATATATATATATATATATATATATATATATATATATATATATATATATCAAGTTTGACCCAAAGTTGACTTTTGTCAACTTTGTCAACTTGTCGGTCAACTCGACTAAACTAAGCTCATTGGGTCGATCCTAATCTGTCCCAATACCCTATGGTTACATTCATAAGCAATCCACACACATATAGAAATATTCACATTCATTAAGGCAATATATATATATATATTTTTTTTAAGGCAATATATATATATATATATATATATATATATATATATATATATATATATATACATACATACACATATAATTATATAATATAAGACTAAAGGAAAATGTGATAAAGGACTGTTGTATAATGAATCAAATCTGAGATTAAAAAACCCAAGTATTAACTATGGAATATATCACATATAGAAACACATATACACATATACCCATTTGAAGGAAAACTATATATATATATATATATATATATATATATATATATATATATATATATATATATATATATATATATATATATATTTATATATAAAATATATATATATATATATATATATATATATTTTATATATATATATATATATATATATATATATATATATATATATATATATATATATATATATATATATATATATATATATATATATATATATATATATATATATATATATATATATATAGGCATATGCATGAATATAAAAATATATATATATATATATATATATATATATATATATATATATATATATATATATATATATATATATATATATATATAGGCATATATATATATATATATATATATATATATATATATATATAGGCATATATATATATATATATATATATATATATATATATATATATATATATATATATATTATATATGCATATGCATGAATATACATATACATACTCATATAGGTAAGAAATAGGTTACTCGAATCCGGGAAGTGAATTCAAACCTGGAAATCAGAATATTAAACTCCTATTCCAACATATTTACATATATACAAGTCATTTATATATATAATTATATATATAAATGATCAATAAACTCAGAATGTCATCTATGAATCATAAACTCAGAATTTGATACGTAAAATCCAGAAAATCAAAATACTATAAAACTATTCAATTTTATAATGGAGGAAAAACCCAATTATACTTGAAAAAGGCAACAAATAGGTAATAATCTTGCGGATCACTTCTCGCAAGTCCAAAATATCATATATAAGTTAACAAGTCAGAAAATATCGATTAAAAGTCGAAGAATCAAAATATCACATTTCTATTCAAAATATTGAACCCGAAAAACCCAATTTCGACAAAACGACCCAAATCACAAAATACTCAACAATAAATCACAAAACTCGGCAAGCATGTTAGTCTCGACATACGTGACGTGCTCGGGCACTCATGGAGTCGAAATCGTGTCTGTGTCATGTCCACGGAGTGCGTATCGAAAACCGATATCGCGTGTCGAAGAGGGTGTTCTCGCTCGATTGCGCGTCACACGCACAACGAGAAGCCTCGTGCTCATGCACATGGCTAGGTAGGGTCAAGGGGTATGTCAAGGACACGTCAAAATGACACGAAGTCATAGTGATGCGACACAGCGGCTCGTGCAACAGCGCACGGCCTGTACGCACGCGCGTGCGTGCGTGCTCGTGCATGCGGGTCGCCGCTCGTGGCTCATGCGTCGGGCCACGCCACGACCAAGGATCGAGTCCCTGGGTAGTCTAGGTATAGGGATGCATGTTCCAACTCCTGGTACGGGTCTTTGACGCAACATGTTCGCGTATGATGGCCGTGTCAGCGACGAATTTTAGCTTGAGTGTACAGTTTAGCCGACCAGTGTACGCACGATTACTCTGCGCTCGCTCGACGAAACATCATGAAATTTTACGGACATATGGGCAGAGGTTTCCCCTACGTGATCATAAAATTTCACGTGAGACGGAGCTCTGTGTGTCAAGTTATGACACACAGACAGCAGGGCGTGCACGGGATCTCGTGCACGCGTGTCCGTGTCCGTTCGAATGCCAAAATCGTGTCAATTTCTGATCCATCTTCACAAAAGTTGTTAAAAATCATATAAGGAATGATTTTGTGAAAATAGAATAAAAAATTAACACTTTTCAATTTTAAGTGGTATTTTGTCGAACACGTGCAACGTGAGACCGATACGTGTCCGATACCGCTATCAAACGAAACCAAAATCCTACGAAACTTCATACACAGATCAAGGGTGCCTATATGGATGCAATAATGAAGAAAATTTAGGAGAAACAAAGGTAGATCAGGATTTACCTATTGAGAGTCGGAATCTCAATAAAAAGAATTCCCCGAGCGCTTTGTTGGCCAATTTCTCCCGAGCAAATGCCTCCTCCTTCTTGCTAGCAGTACTCCAGCAAGATCCTCTACTTCCTACGAGCACAACGGACTTCGTTTGGGGAGAAACAGACTCCGGATGCAAAAGTTAGGATTTTTGGAAAGTGGAGGCTAGGGTTTTCTCTTGGAGGCTAAAGATTTTTACACAAAGAAGGGGGCTGCCTATGGCCGGCCAGCTATAGGGGGGTTAGGGTTAGGTTAGCACATGGGCCTAGGCTCCCTAATTTGTTAATAAATCCTAAGTCCAAAAAGGCTTTAAAAAGGCTACTAGAAAATGACTTAAAAATTCATTTAAATAACCAAACATTTAGGGTTAGGTTAGCTATCCATGTGACGCACTACCTTCATGTGCAATAACATAACCTGGATAGATCCTTGTGTACTGATTGGGGCAGAAGGAGTATTTATTTGGTAATATGATCTACACCATTTCATGTATAACTCCAAACTAGATTTAAGTCATGTATAACCTAAGCCTGTTTACATAACCAAACATGTGCTTCGAATCACGTAGTTAGTTCAGTTTTCTTATCTATATCATGTATATCTATTTCTACTATATTATGTTCTTCTTTTTACAGTCTCTCTACTATTTTTTTATCAGCAGTTCATGTATATTATTCTATAGCTTGTTTCATATTTCCTTTCATGTTATGAACTGTGTGAGAGATATGTATTTGTTTCTGTCCTGACTGGAACTATTGAAAATATTACAGATGATGAGGATTGCTGCGACACTTACTATAGAGCAGGTCTAATTGACACAGGTGACCTGGACCCTCAGCCGGATCTAGTAGTTGCTGAGGAGTTGCCATGAGTTAGATTAGACTTATATTATTATCTAGTTATGTGACTTTGTGATTGTATTGTGATTTATTATGGTGTGGTTTATACTGGAATTATTATTCATGTTGTGACTCTTTGTTGAGATTATCTTTCTTCTATTCCATCTTAGTTATTGCGATTGAGTTGTACCATATATATATATATATATATATATATTTTTTATATATATATATATATATATATCAATCTCCAATTGGAGCATATTCTAGATTGTGTTAGATGTTGGACCTAGGACAGCATTCTACCGTCGACACTACGGCGTAGGCTGGACGTACCCATGTCTCGTGCCCTTATACCGGGTACGGATCGTGACACATTTTAGGGTTAAAATCGATTAAAAATAATAATTCAAAAAAATTACAAAAATGTATGAGTTGTTTTAAAAATAAGAAAGAATGAGAAGGAATTGGTAGCCAGAAAACTGTACGTAGCTTTTCTCATTGATAACATATATAGAGGGAATGAGATAGAGATGTTGTTGTGGGTATGGATAAGGGCATCCATATTTGGATTTATCCAAATCACAACACTCCCCCTTGGATGCCCACTTTAATTATTGCCTCAATAAAAACTTTTCTAGAAAAAATCCTTTGGAAAAAAATCCATAGAAAAGAAAAGAGTACAATAATATTCTTCAGGAATATGAGTCTTCAGGAATCTAAGTTGGTGCGACTTACACTGCCTCATTAAAAACATTTTGAAGGAAAAACCCAGTGGAAAAAAACCTCAACGAAGGAAAAGAGTACAATGTGCAAAGACATGCTTCAAGATGTCTTCATTAGCATCTTCAGGATGCTTGCATCTACAGGATGCTCCTCCTCAAAAATATTACATTATTGTTGTTACATCAATTCAAAATAAAAAATCAATCCCCAATACAATTTAAATATTACATATCACCCCAACACTTTATTTGTCTATACATTTATACTCGTATCCTTATGAAGAGGTTGCAGGCTTTATTTGATTCTTGAAAGCTCGTAACTCTTCCTGATATGTCGAACTGTTGAAAATATAGCCATGCACATTCCTTGTTCGCTTTGGTGAAATTGCCTGTAACTCTTCTTCCCGAAATTTTGTGATATATTTTTTATTTGATTAGTTTACATTTAATTTTTCTATGATCATAGGAGTTGTGACTAAGCCCACAGGTGATTTATGACCATCTTGTGGTCACATGATCTCTAGATAGGGTTTATAAGCATGTTATAGCTATATTATATTTTTCTATAATTTTTAAACATTTTTAGATATTTATTTATTAAAGATATATTTATTTTATTGACTTTCATGAATTACTATAAGGTCATTTGGGTCTATTTTGAGACAAGTTATTTTTATTTAGGTTCTAGGAGGTTAAAAATATTTTCTAGAATATTTTAGAATTTTTCTGGATTTTTTTAGAATTTTTGGGAATTTTTAGATAATTAAAACCTATAAAAATTATATTTTATAGGCTTTAGGAATTTACTGTGAGGTCACACGATGATATTTTATGTTAAAATATATAATTTATATTCTAGACACTTAGAAATATTTTCTAGAATTTTTTAGAATTTTTTGAATTTTTTTGCAATTTATTTTGATTTATTTGGACTTAGAATGATTTTTAAATAATTTTCTGAGTTAAATAAATAAATACCTAGAAATCCACCCTGGGGGGGCCAACCTGTCGGCGCCAACTGCTACAGTGACCGCCTCTCTCTTATATATATATTATTATATTCGTCCACCCTAATTAAATTTCAGCAGCTTTTTGTGGGAGAACTCATCTAGGGTTTTCGACTTCCCGAAGCGATTCTCGCCAAGTCCGACATGCTTTTTGTGCTCCATTTTTTTTGCTGGATTCGTATCAAGTTATATTTCTGATTATGTAATTTATTTTTGTAGATATTATTCGTAAATTTCTGGAAAATTCGTAGAGTGTCGGTTGTCCGAAACTTGACACGTTTCGGTATTTTCGAGATTTCGGGAGGACCGAAAATCAAAATCACGAACCGTTTGAAGTTTCGAAAAGCTAACACAGAGCTCTATAACATATAATTTTTCTAGAAATTATTTCATTCATCTAGTATTTTAGTTATTCTGTTGAACTCAGAATTGATTGGTTGATCACCACTTTGGTCATGATTATCAATAACGGCGATATCTTTTGACCAAAGCGTGATTTTGCGGCACGGTTGATTCCAGCGCACTCGTGGCACTAAAATCTACCAAGGTACACTTTCAAAATCTAGAGCTCACAGCGTTTGACTAGATAGTCAATGGCATATCTCGATTTGCGTGCCATAGTTTTCAAAATTGGAAAACACAACTTTTGATGGCCAAACTTGCATGTTTAGATTATATTCAGATTATTATTAGGTTAAATTAGGTTTTTAAGTAAATTATTGTAGAATTAATTATTATTAGATTAGTAACCCAACTAGCCACTATTCCATGAATTTAGAACTAGAATATTAGAATTAATTTATAGTTTTCATGCACGGTTCATGGTACGATATGTGTTATAGGTTGACAGCTCTTAGATCGGCATCCCCTCATCCTCGACTTGTGACTACGATTTGTGCAAGGACCACAGGCAAGTATACCTTGCCGAACATATACAGTATTTACATTATTTTCTCTTTTTTTACTGTGTTCCTTTTCATATTGTCATATGATTCCATATTGTGACTGATTTGCCCTTGATTGTTTTACTTGTTCTAGATTTATGTACATGTGTAGGATATTCGATATTGCTTAATTATTGGTCTTATCATGTTACCTTGTCTCGCGATTGAGTTGTCAGTTTCTATATCTTGTTCTTGACTTGACTATTCTTGACTGGAAGTATCTTGTATTGTACTATAGTTGAGATATACTATAGATTGGGAGTATCTTACATTGTACTACGACCTATAGCCGATTCTTTTCTCTTGATATTGCTTGATTGACCTGACTTGATATATACTATAGATTGTGAGTATCTTACATTGTACTACGACCTATAGCATATATTGATTGATTGATTGACTTGATTTGCGACACTATGAATTGGAAGTATCTTGCATTGTACTATGATTTATAGGAGTCTGCTTGACCTTGTAATCTTTAGGAGAGGAGATCGATACTAGGATTGGCTAATATCGACTGAGAGTATCCTGCTTTGTACGTCAATTGAAACACTATAGATTGGGAGTATCTTGCATTGTACTACAAGCTATAGGAGTTCTGATTGATAGTTAGCCAAGTCTAGTATTACATTTCCCCACGACTCGTCGTCCTTAGAGGTTCTTCTTGCAGTGTTCTTATCCTCCATATATGTTATTTACTGTCATATTAGTAGACATATTTTATGTATCTTACTAGTCCTCTGAGGACCTGATGATCTCTTCAGGTAGCTGATTGCACGGATTTAGTTAGCTGAGCATGTGATAGTTGACTTCATCTGTATGATTCAGTTATTTAGTTAGTGTTATTGATTTACTATCTTTCTCGTGCTTTATGATATATCCTGCTTATCGGCTTAGCTTTATAGACTCATGTTATTCTTGGAGTCTAATCGGACATATATGCTAGTGGGCTGTAGACCACGACCCATACTTGTTCATTCTTGTCTGATATATTCTTGTGGATTGAGATACACTGTAGATTACCATATTAGCCAGGATACCATGATCTTGACAGCTTATACGTATTCGAGTTGGACTGGAGTGTAATGCCTGTGGTTCGTATTACGTATTTCTGGAATACGTATACATATTTTATCTTGTATTGTTTGATTCCTTGTTTAGTTTTCTTCATGGCTTGGCTTGGTTTATTCTTGGCCCGGGTGGCTTGGTTCGGTTGGGATTATTTTGGTTCATTATGAACCAAGGTGAACCCCATACCTACCACCACCACTCATATTTATTAACCCATTCTCTTTCTCTCTCTTCATTAATCTCATCTTCTTCTTCCTCATTTACTTCCTTACCTACCAGAGAGAGAAGAGAGAGGTCTAGGCAAGTGCAACTTGCTTTATGGAGGAACTCCAATTTTATTACTTCATTCTCTTCCTTACTACATTCTAATGCACTTTAGTACTTGGCATTTCTTATTTCCATGGCTAAATTCTTGTAGATCTAAGTTTATTTTATTTTTGGATTTCTTGGGTT
This sequence comes from Iris pallida, assembly GCA_029216955.1. NCBI lineage: Eukaryota > Viridiplantae > Streptophyta > Magnoliopsida > Asparagales > Iridaceae > Iris > Iris pallida. The sequence continues at coordinate 13,924,605 of JANAVB010031019.1, read as the reverse complement.
TTGATCTACTTAATCTTGTTATTTCTATGTTTTGATGGTTCCATGTTGTAGAGAATCTCGTTCTACCCCATTTTGACCTATGGAAGTTCGGATTTGGGCTCCGGATGATGGAGTTGTGGAGCTTGAGAACTTGGCACTCATGGTGTTCTTCCTCTCAGAAATTTAGAGAAGATGAACTGTGCTTAGACTTGACTTGACCGCATGACAATTCATGCGGCAAGTGATTCGGCCGCATGAGACTCTCAGCCGCATAGGCTGGATCTCACTTCCTGAGCCGCATGGGCTCATTCCCCATCGGCCGCATATGTGCCCATCTCCTTGAGCCGCATGAACTCTAGCACTTGCGGACCGCATAGGCCCTGATCTTCGAGCCGCATGAGAACCCCCAGACCCAGCCGCATGGACTTCTTAATCCGGGCCGCATGACCCTGATTAATCCCAGCCGCATATGCATCCTTTATTTCTTGAGCCGCATGGGCTTCTACTGAACCGCATGCGCCCTCGTCCCCCTGAGCCGCATGCGCCCCTCTTGTCTTGGCCGCATGGGTTCCAGTGGCCCGGGCTGCATGCGCTCACCTAATTGAGCCGCATGTGTCTTGCCCTTCTCTTGGCCGCATGAGGTTGGGTCCCTTATCAGTCGCATATGCACCCTTCACTCCCTGCCGCATAAGCAGCCATGTTGACCCAGCCGCATGGGCTTCTTTAAGCCGCATGCGCCTCCTTCTATACCCAGCCGTATGATACTACACTTTCCAGCCGCATGGACCTGAACTCCTTCTTAGCCGCATGGGCTTTTTCCTTATCAGCCGCATGCGCCGGATACCATCCAGCTGCATGGGCTGTTCCCTTTCCAGCCGCATGAGATCCATCCTGGCCGCATGTGCCTTAGCCGCATGACTCTTCTATAGCCCTGCATATTGATATTTTATTAGATATTTTACGTCCATTTTATATCCTTACGCCTTTTTTATGAACTTGAAAATCATGAATTTATTTAATATGTTTAGAACTGATAATTGAGCACGACCTGACAGTGACCCGTAGTGGTGCACTCCTGACATGACTAACCTGACATGACCTGATAGTGGCCCGTCGTGGCGCACTCCTGACAAGTACACCTGACATGATATATCTGATAAGCTGTTGCGACGGCTACCTGACATGACATGACTTGTATAATTACTTGGACACCGTGGGCGATTGTGCTTGTACAAATAATCCAGTCCTGTCTTGCATCATGTCTAGGTGGGGACTCCTGAGTACTACGGTCAGGAGTACCCATTGAAATGGACTAAGGCTAATAACTAGATTAATACATTAGTCATGAAGAGATCTCCCAGCTACAGGCAATCCCGTTACCTGGGCGCGCTTGGGATCTGTAGCCTGCCGTCGAGTAGGGCACATTTCCAGCACACTGTTATGTGTTGCACCCTTCAAGCTACCTAAGGGTACATGCATTTCCTGGACGGTGTACCCACCTGAATGCAACGCCTAATTTCGACCTGGGTAACCTGGATGGACTGCAGGGCTTGTGGCTGTGGATGATTCTCACTGCATCTTGTTAGTAACTAGGCCTGTGATAACCCTAGTTAGTTAAAGTATCAAGTCGTAGTTCTTGCTTGGCCGTGGAATGATTGGATGGAGTCTGACCTGTCTAGTCTGGCCCTGATCTTGTTCCAGATTACTGCATGACCAGAATGCCTGTATTTATTTTACCGATAAATGGTAAGAATTCTAAGTTCTGTTCAGACGAAGGGTTACAACCCCGGTCCTTGTTTGGTTTACGGGTTGTAACCTGGTTATCTGAATAGTTCCATGGTTATCTCGTCGTATATCATCCTGATGTATTTTCTTTATTTCCAGTTCTTCCTTTATTTATATCTTGTGCTGATTGCTGGTTTTAGTTTCTAAGTGAAGCTTCCTTTGTGGCACTTGCTCTTTCTGGGATCTTACCCAGCTGGTTTTGTATGGCCAGATTTCGGAGCAGCTCCGGAGGATCCACCGACCTTCCAGCCAGATGGTGGCCACTAGACGGAACCCTGGCAACGAGTGGGTTTATTTTTGATCTCCCACTTTATTGTAAAAATATTCTTTTGAGGCGTTTAGCCGACGAGCACCTGTTTAGCTCGATTGCACTTTACTTACTGTCTGCCTACGGGCTGTAACATGATTGACAGATCCTAGGGTTGATCATGTATGACTAAACTCTTGCTAGTCCTCATATTTTGTAACGACTAGCTTCATGATCAGCTGAATATGTAATATTTGGGATGCCTTATTATTGTATATTTAGTGATCATACATCTTGCAACATTTACTTACTTGCTTGTGATTGAGACACTAGGCTTGTTTATGACCATAGGAGACTGTTGGCTTGTAGTAAACCCTCATGTATCTAGACAGCCGTGACCGTATAGTTGAGATATATTCTATTTTAATATACGTAGCTGGCTATGTCTGCCCCCGCTCTCCAGTATTCTGGTTCTGGGGCGTGACATGGAGTCCGCTTGATACGTAGTTGGCTTGTTCACGAGCTCGCGTCCGAAAAGCGGGTGCGAGTCGTGACATTGCCGCAGTGATTTGATTTATTCTCTCTACCTGCAATATTATTTATAAAAACATACCTTGTTTGTGGTATCCGCTTAATAGAGTATCAGATAAATATCATTCATCTACATATCTTATTAGATCAGAATATTCATCAAGAATAATTTACGCGCCTAATATTATTCTAAAATATTGTGTTGAGTAAATGACAATAAATAATTTTATATTCTTTAAACATGGTACTTCAGGACCCAGAACATGTTCTTTTGGTTGTAAAAGATCCTACTAATCTGACCATTATAGGTATATCATTCATATTAAATCTCTGCAAGAGATTTATAGTAGATCTCTTCTAGAGATTCTTCTTTTCATGAGATTACATGAGATCTCTTTTGAATATTTATCTTTATCTCTTCTGAAGATTCCTCTTTCTTCAGGAGATTCCGATCTCTACGTGAGATTTCGATCTCTTCGGGAGATTCCAATCTCTACGAGAGATTCTGATCTCTTCGTGAGATTACAATCTCTTCGGGAGATTCCAATCTCTTCGGAAGATTCCACTCTCTACTGGAGATTCCACTCTCTACTGGAGATTCCAATCTCTTCGAAGATTTTCTCTTCAGGAGGTGTCACGACCCGCACCCACTGTAAGGGTACGAGTACGTAACAGCGCCTAGCCTACGCCGCAGTATCGGCAGTAGAACGTTGTCCTAGGTTACTATTTAATCAACAACTCACGCAATTATATAATGTACTTGTCAAATCTCAACTCCGAACGGAGGACAAGTATAGATATAATGAAATCTCAATCACAGTCTAAGCACGATAAGATAACACAGAAGTTTATATCTAAAGACTAACAACAACAATTATAAACTACTAAATAATAATATCTCAAACAAACTCAAATACAAACTCGTATCTCAAGTTATTACAATTCAAGTTCTAAAACATGAAAACTAAACCAGTCTACTAGCTAGTCTCCCGATCACTCCTGAGTGTCGGGGTCAAAGGTAGCTATCCCTCGTCAGGTCCATAATGAGTAGGGCAAGTATCCTCAGGACAATCATCTGTAAAATTTCAACAGGTCCAGTCAGAACAGGAACGAGCACAATCTCATCTAGAAAACTCAAGTAAATGACAGAGAACTATAAAGCAGTTATAGACAGTTGTATTGATGAACATGGCAGTTTATATTCAGGTGATGGTATAGAGAGACATATAAAGTACAAGGAAAGTAAGTAACTAAACAAGAGAAGAATCATGGCAATAAAGACTGTAAAATAAAATCTAGCTGAACTAGAGTAACATGATGTGTCCCGACAGTACAATATAAGTCGAGTGTAATCCCAATGTGAGTCTAATACAAGCTGAGTCGAATGTGATTCTAATCATTGTTCTAATAAGGTGATTCGAATAAGGTGGTGTGAATAATGATTCACATGATGTTCTAACAATGATTCGAATAAATTCTCCAAGTGTGTTTTAAAATACTTTGATAGACATGTAAACGGCTATGGGTAAATCCGACACAACACGCACTGATCAGGTGAGAGATGGCTATCATTCGAATATCATTCACAGGGGGTGGTTCGAATAGTGGGAATGTTCACATGTCTAATCAAGTATTTCCCCGCCCAGTCTAATACAATGAATCCATAATCCAACACATAAGACGAATACCAGTCCAACCAGCACATGAAGATACGAATAGATGGTTCGAGTGATTTGTATGGTGATTCGAATAATAGAGGTAAGACGAGTAAGTATGTGTGTCGTATACATGGATTCAGTAATAACAATACATGTTTGTAACATAGAATCACATACAGCTAACTAGAACTGAAGTACAGTAATTGACAAGTAAATGAGAGAACTATCAGAGAATGTACTCGCCTGGTACTCTGAAAAGAGTAATGTAATATCAGATGTCTGCACCGGAGTCACAATGTCCTAAACAGAGTAATACAGGTTATAATGTCTTTAAAATAAGACAAAAGAAGTTTACGATGTAATCTACATGACTTCTAGGCCAATCTAGGTTAAAGTCAACTCTAAGTCAAACCTGGTCAACTGTCTAGGTCAAACTAGGTCCAAGTCAAACTTGGTCAACTCTGGGTCAACTGTCTATCTAGGGTTTGGTCAACATCTAAGCTAACTTGGTTAACTGTCTACTCAAGGTAGGTCAATACTAGACTATGGGTCAACTCTCTAGTCAAGTCAACTCTACCTCTAAGCTAAACTCAAACCAAATACCATTAACACATAAACCAATTTACTATATCTCATCTAAACACAACCATCCATATTACAAGTTTATAAACCTACTATAGGCAACCCACATAACTTATTCATATATGCCTAAACCCACAAGTATCTATAACCTATAACATATATATTAACTCAAAAAATCTATCCTATATCACTCACAACCTAACTTTTACTCCCAAAGGACACACCCATAACAAATACTTATATACACATTACATATATCATATATCTACACATTACCTACATACATACACAACTATTTAACCTTATCAACCAAACCTCAGATATCAACATTCAAAACCCAACGTCTCAGTATAATTCAATAACCCAAACTCTCAAGACACAACATGCAACTCATATAACTTATGCCAGGCCAAAACAAGGCTGCCAACCTGCCTTGCCACTGCTGTAGCCTACTACTACTACCTTGCTAATGCTAAGCAAGCCAAGCTTGCACTGCCTAATGCAGCTGCTAGGCTACTGCTACCCTCTTCACCCTTCCCTTACTAGCTCAATATAGCTTAACCCAATCTAGGCAACCTATAACAGAACATGTAGAGAAGAAAGGGGATATACACTAACCCATATCTGGACACTACAGAACTGGACAAGGATAGAACAATGTGGACTGAACAATGAACAACAAATACACCTATGCAGGACATGATATAACATGGTGTGGATAGGACCAAAGAGATCATGAGAAGACTGATCATAAATTGGAGAATTGGACAATACATGGATATCTGAACAAGGCATGCTAAGGGACTGAAACCTTACCTGTACAGGAACCCCACAACCTGAGACTGAATGGCCTAGCTATTCAAAACCCAAACAAGGTGTACCCCTGTGCTATTACAGCAACCATGTTGCATTGCAATGAACCCAAGCCATGCTTTTGCCTGCAAGTGCTTGCTGCTACTGCAATGCACCACTCGAACTGCAGGGGTTCTAGCCTAAGGGAGACCCCTCTACCCAAGCCTACCCTCTCCTCATGCCGATCTGACACCAACCCTCACACTGAAACACACAAATCACATGAACTCAACATACATATATACATATATATGTAACTATATGCATACAATATCTAATCTCAGGAAATCATAAACACCCTTCTCAGGAACATATAGGAAATGAATTCTCAGTGTTGCGTGTGTGTGTCAATGTCAAGTGCAGTGACCTGCAATGTGCAGCAGTGGTGTGTGTCAAAGAAAATGTAACAGCATGTCAAGTGTAAAGAGCGTGTACAGAGCAATGTAGTGCATATGCCATATACCATGGGGTGTTAGCAGTGAATGCAGTGTAGCGTGTGGGTGTTTATTGTGAGTTCTCAGGACAATTGACAGTGTAACAGTTACATATTAAGCTCCAAACTCCCAAATTCGAAATCCCAAACAATCCCAGTTTTGGTCAACAGTTCAAAATCAGTTCGCAACCAATTTTACCCATACCAATATGAAAACATAATATAAAGGTTAAACCCAGACTTGTACTGGTGAACCAATCCTCAAATAATCATTAATTTCTAGTTTTAAAATGTATTTAAATCTCAGAAATAGTAAAACTTGTGAATTGGGTATCAGAGAAATTACGAAACCTTAATTCCAATTTCAAAAATACAATGAACACAACCGAAATAGTTTAGGGTAGAGTCGTGCACGGGTCCAGAGTCCACACGAGTCCCCACGTATCTCCACGACTGGACACGACGTGTCCAAGTCACAAAATACGTACAGACACTTCGCGTGCACAGACTGCATCGTGTTGTGATGCAGTCGACTCGTGGACACGACTCGTGTCACTTTGTGCCTCGTGGACGTATTCCTAGGTTCGCCAAGGATAGGGGAACATGTATAGGTGTCTGTATTGTGTCCACTTAAGCCGTGTCCAAAGAAATCAATGCGTATCAGTGGGGTTTACACGTGCATGCGTGTCTGTGCAAAATCCGTGCGGGTGGGATTTCTCCCAAACCCTTCAATGAAATCAATTCAAAATTTGTGTGTGTTGTGTTAGTCAGTAGGCCACCATATCCACCAAAAATCGGGGCCTAAGTCGCCGTGTCGTATCCGCAATGGCACCCGAGCAGCAGGACAGCGCACCGGGGCCTCGTGCATGCGTGCGTGTCTAAATATGGACACGAACGTGTCCAGAAATATGCTCAGTAGGACACAAATATGAAGTACACATATAGATCTAGGAATTCAATCAAAAAGATTTGGAAAAACAAAAAAAAAATCCCTCTTAGGCATTTCATCAAACACCTAGGTATACACTACGACACGTGTCCGATACGGACACCAAACGGACACAAAATCCACCCAATTTCGAGGTACAACTAGGGGACACCTAAACCTAGCCTAATATGCAAAGAAATCAAAATAATAATACAATTTAAAGGATTTTACCTATAGGTGCAAATTGTATGGAAAAGCTCCAAATGGGGGGTGTTCCTCTTGATGGCTAAAAGCTCCAAATTGATCTCAAACTAAAATTAACCTCCAGAAATGATAACTATATAGAAATTAGAACCTAATGCAAAAGACTAGGATTAAAAAGGAATTAAAATGAATTTATGGGGATTTTTGGAAGGGGAAAAATACTCTTCTTTCTCCAAGTGTTGGAATGAAATAAAAGAGGCAAGCCCTAATGAATAAGTATTTATATAGGGTGGGGATCCCTATGTGGCTGGTCATAAGCTCAATAATTAGGGTTAGGGTTTACTAAATGTCCCATGGGCTTAAGTCATGATCAATCAAATCATTAAGCCATAAGTCATTTCATGAAACCACAAGCCATGACTTAAATTCACTTAAACTAATCCTCCTAATCCAAAATTAGTTTCTAATGACTAAAAGTAGGTTAACCTAAGTTAGACTAGGGTCACCATGGCTAGGGTTAGCTTCTAGGCTAGTCCACTAGGTCTCAACAAGTCAAGGTCAACTAGAATTCACCAATTCAATAAATCATCAAATAATTCAAATAAGTCAAAATAACCAAATTATCCCTAGGCTAAAAATGATAATTAAATCATCCTAATGACATGGTTAGGCTCTAGGTCATGCAGTCTCTAGGGTTTCACTGGTAGCACATCAAAATCACAAGTCATGACTTAAACCAGTTTTTAAATTGATTTAAAAATCACCAAAAATCATAATGTGATTTAAATACAAATAATAATATTTATAAATACAAAATTTCAAAAATACCTTCATTTCAGAAATTGGGTGTTACAGGAGGCACTCTTAATCTTTTCATGAGATCTTCTCTTCAGAAGGTGACCATTTTGATGAATCCGTTCAGGGATTTCTCCATAAACTCAATAAGCCTATCATATTCTTCTATATGGTTTAATCCATATGTAGATCCTTCGGGGATAACATGATAATATCAAATCCTTCAAGGATTTGTCTGAGAATTTTAAATCCATGACCTTCAATAATATATCTTATCGTCTAGGTTATCAGGATCAAAGAATATATTTATTCATATTCTATTCATGATTATTTCATGAATCCTTGAGCTCTTATATATTTGGATCTCTATTTGTTACAGATATCCATTTAAAACCTACCGGGTTTATTCTCTTTGGGTTTTGTACTGTAGGACCGAACACTCCATATCTTGCGAGAGATATCGCATCTATTCATTAGATTATTCGTAGTTTTAGTGTTATCCTTTAATTTTATCACCCTTTTTATTCTCATTCGATAAAAGATGATTGCACGATTTAGTAAGAGATGATTACACGATTTAGTTTGATAATTATTATCGTTACTGATTTGGGATATCTTGTCGATGGTGTCACAATTTAAAAATTATGTGATTATTCATCTTCTGGTTCACAATGGACTTAGGATTAAGCTTCTGGCTTAATATAGTATATGAATTGACAAAGTAATGTTGACACAAAGTCACAGTCATCCAAATATTGACTACATTTACTAAATAATATCTGTATAAATTCAATACGACACACGACGTCTGCATTCAGTTCAGGACAGACAAAAGCTCAGTTTCCGACTCTCAGTGTATTTTCGAGTCTGTACTTTTACATTTTATTGAGTCTAGAAATATGTACTCTGAGTTATGCTGAGCTCTTGGAACTTAGTCTATAAGCCTACCCAAAATTCCAAGCTCCACCAAAACAAAAATTGCCCACAAGTCCCACTTAGGACCACTCTGTGCTCTGGAGACAGAGTTCGGGCCGAACTCTGCCTCCACACAGAGTTCGGGCCGAACTCTGTCCCCTAGAAATCAGGAACCCTAATTTTAGGGTTAGCTGGTTGCTAGCTGTCCAACGGCCAAATTTTTGAATTTCCCTACCCGAATTCTGGCCGAATTCTGCCTCTAAAAACACTATAAATAGGGCATGAATTCTCTCATTTCAATTCACTCAATCTTCTCTTCTCTTCTCTCCTACAAGCTCAATAAGCCATACCCTTCCCATCTACTAGCCACAAGCCTCCTAAGTCTCGAGTGCTCAGCATCTCTCAGTTAGGATTCTTGTGCAAGAGTTGAAGAAGTCGCTTGGACAATTCCAAGCAAATCGCCACTGCGATCCTTTGTTAGAAGTTGACGTGCTCTTCTGAAGAAAAGGCACGGGTTGTAAACTACTATTTCACAAATAGTGGATTTAATCCTGAGCTAGAGTTCTCAGGCCTGGACTAGTCCTCCACGAGGGAAACCAGGTTAAAATCGCTGTGTTTGCGTATGCTCTTCTGCTCTTCATTTATTTTCCGCACTTTACTCTGATTATTTATTATTGGTGAAAGAGTTATTTTAATTGGCTATTTTTTCTATATAAACTCTATTCACCCCCCTCTAGAGTTGCCAAACTGTTCTTCAATTGGTATCAGAGCTCTGTTCTCTTTACAAGGACTAACATCCTAAGAGCTGATCCATGGCAACCACACAATCCTTGATTTCCAATCATGGTGAAGGTCAGTCCACTCATAGGCCTCCCCTATTTGATGGGACTAACTACACATATTGGAAAACAAGGATGAGCTTCTATCTTAAGTCTCTAGACTTTGACCTGTGGACTGTCGTCACTGACGGTTACAAAAAGCCCGCCAGAATAGTTGTCGATGGTGACCTCATTGAGAAACCACACGACAAATATTCTGTCGAGGAGAAGAAACAGGCAAGTCTAGATGCTAGGGCTATTAATGCTTTATTCTGTGCTATAGACAGGAATGAGTTCAACAGGGTCTCTACATGCACCACTGCTCATGAAGTATGGAGACTTCTAGAAGTGACGCATGAAGGAACCACACAGGTCAAGGAATCTAAAATAAGCCGTCTCACTCAAGAATACGAAGCTTTCAAGATGAAGCCAAGTGAGACGATCACTCAAATGATCACAAGATTCCTCGACATCATCAATCCTCTATCTTCGCTTGGAAAGCAGTACTCAAACCACGAGAAGATTCGTAAGCTGCTCAGAGGGCTACCAAAGATTTGGAACCCTAAGGTGACAGCCATCATAGAAGGAAACGATCTCACAACAATGTCAATGGAGACCTTGATGGGCAAGCTTATGACTCACGAGCTTGACCTCAAGGACTTCGAAGAGCCTGCTCCGAAGACCAGGGAGATCGCGCTTAAAGCTCATCAACGAAGAGCTAATCATGATGAAACCGAAGAAGACAATTCTGATGATGAAGACCAAGCTCTCATGGTTCGCAACTTCAGGAAATTCCTTCGCTTCAATCGAAGGAAGAAGAAATCTCAAGAAGACGATGAAGAAGAACCAACTTGTTACGGTTGCAAGAAAACTGGACATGTCCGAAAAGACTGCCCATTCCTGAAGAAGAGCAACCGCTATGAGAAGCCATACAAAAAGAACTCATCAAAGAAATATGCCAACACAGGTATCTGGCATGAAAGTGAAGCGAGTGACTCTGAGGAAGAAAAGGACTCTCCTCAAGATACAGCAAATGTGTGCCTGATGGCAACCTCCAACAAGGTATCTAACGAAACTCTGGATGACTTCTCTTTTGATGAACTTGGCGATACTTTCACTGATTTACTCGATGATCATAAAAAGGTCATCGGTAAATATAAACATGCCAAGGACAAAATCAAAAGTCTAGAAGATGAGATACAAAGAATTTCTTTACTTCTTGATAATGTTAGAAACACATCACCCACAAATGACACTGATGAAGCATCCAAGCTTAAATTAAGCTTACATGATGCTGAAGCACGTATTGAGCAATAAACTCAAGAAATCACTACTCTCAATACGTTGCTTGCTGAAGAAAAGAGTAGACACAAGATTTCCATGACTAAGATTTATGGCTTAAATATTAAGGTTGATGAACTGCAAGCTGTTTCTAAAAGATTAGAAACCAAATTGGGTAAACAGGTTGTTCAACCTCAAACCCAATCACATGGGCACAACACCACTCATGCTAGTCAACCACGTCAATCTCATGCAGCACATAACCATGCTTTTATATACACAAACTTTCACAAACCACGTGCACGTAAGAACAATTCTCACTCAGTACACACTCATCATGCACAAAGACACAATCAACATCACTCCACACATAAAAAGCATCATGCCATGCCATATAGACAAAATCATCATGCAATGCCATATAGACAAGATCCTCATATACCATATAGACAAAATCATCATGCCATGCCATCTAGACAATATCAGCATGTCACACATCATAGACAATACCATCATTCTATGCCTCATAGACACCATCAACATGCCACTTATTCTATGCATAATCATCTTCACCATGCTAACTCTTCACATCATGTTCATCCTCATTCTGTTGCTTATAGATATTATTCTCATGCTCCTAGTATAAATAAAAATACTATCTGTACTTATTGTGGATTACATGGACACATCTCACCACAGTGCAGAGTTAGAAGACTTGTAGATAAAAGAATATATGCTTGGTTCCCAAAGACTAACTTTTCAGGACCCTCAAGAACTCGGGTACCAAAGGTCACATCTACTCTTGATGTAGGTGGACCTTCCCTCCTCAACTGAAAGTAAGTGGATTCTCGATAGTGGATGCTCGTGACATATGACGGGAGACGCAAATCTTTTTGCATCACTATCGATGAAGAGAGAAGGATACGTATCCTTCGGTAACAATCTCAAAGGGCACATTATAGGTAATGGTATCATTGGTCATCCTCCTTCTCCTGTAATAAAGGATGTCTGCCTAGTGACCGAGTTAAAGCATAACCTGCTCAGCATTAGTCATCTTGCTGATCATGGATATGATATTAACTTTGGACAAAACAGTTGCTACATCTATGATAGGTCAACATGAGACATTGCTTTTGAAGGGAAAAGAGAGGACAACATCTACATTTTCTATCTTTCTATAAATTCTAACAATGCAGGTAGATGTCTATATGCCCACAAAGACGAACGACTACTTTGGCACCAGTGCCTTGGTCATGCCAACATGGATGCTATATCCAGGCTTTCCACCAAGAAGCTAGTGAGAGGATTGCCTGACATCACGTTCAAAAAGGACACGGTATGTGCCGAATGTGAACTAAACAAGGCAACTAAATCCTCATTTCATTCTATCAACTCTGTAAGTACTACTAGACCCTTGCAACTACTTCATATGGATTTATTTGGTCCTAGTAGAATTGCTAGCCTTGGAGGCAAACTTTATGCATTTGTTATTGTTGATGATTTTTCGAGATTTACATGGGTTTTCTTTCTCGCTAATAAGAGCGATGCTATTTCTGCTTTCAAAATTTTTGTAAAGAAAGTTCAAAACGAAAAAGGCTACATGATTACTCGAATCCGAAGTGATCATGGAGGCGAATTCGTAAATTATAATTTTGAAAGTTTTTGTAATGCAAATGGTTTTGATCATGAATTTTCTTGTCCTAGAACTCCTCAACAAAATTGTGTTGTGGAGCGGAAGAATAGGACTCTTGGCGATATGGCTAGAGTCATGTTGAATAAATTTTCTCTTCCGAAATATTTTTGGGCAGAGGCTGTAAGTACAACATGCCACATTTTGAATAAGGTGCTTATTCGTCCCATTACGAAGAAAACACCCTATGAGCTTTGGTTTGGGAGAACCCCCAATGTTTCTTATTTTAAAGTTTTTGGCTGTAGATGTTTTATCCTTAACACCAAAGACAACTTAGGCAAATTTGATGCCAAAGCTGACGATGGTATCTTTCTTGGTTATGCCGCCAAGAGTAAGGGATATAGAGTTTTCAATAAACGCTCACTTATTGTGGAAGAGTCAACAAATGTGACTTTTGATGAAGGCAACAGTGCAGCAAGTACTCTTGATGATGACGTTGAGCCATCAACTTCTACTCCAATGAATACTTCAACCGAAACTAATTCTCTGGAGGGTTTGCCTAAGAAATTCTCTTTCAAACCTTCTCATCCAGAAAATTTAGTTATAGGAGAAGTTTCACGTAGAGTAACTACTAGATCATCACTAAGAGACTCCGTTGCTAGCACTGCCTTCATTTCACAAGTAGAGCCTAAAAACATTTCTGAAGCTTTTAATGATGAATTTTGGATTTCTGCTATGCAAGAAGAACTCAACCAATTCGAGAGAAGCCAAGTATGGGAACTCGTTCCTAGACCGGTTAATCACTCAATTATTGGTACTAAATGGGTTTTTAGAAACAAAGTAAATGAAGATGGTTCAGTCACACGTAACAAAGCTCGTCTAGTAGCTCAAGGATATAACCAAGAGGAAGGTATCGACTACGATGAGACGTATGCTCCTGTTGCTAGACTAGAATCCATTCGGATGCTTTGTGCTTTTGCTAATTTTCAAAACTTTAAATTATTTCAAATGGATGTGAAAAGTGCTTTCCTGAATGGTTTTATCAAGGAGGAAGTTTATGTGAAACAACCCCCTGGCTTTGAAAATCACAAATTTCCCGACCACGTGTTCAAGCTGAAGAAAGCGCTTTATGGCCTTAAACAAGCCCCCAGAGCTTGGTATGAAAGGCTAAGCAGTTTCTTGCTTGAGAAAGGTTTTTCAAAAGGGAAAATTGACACTACACTGTTTATAAAATCTTTCAAAGACACTATTTTATTAATTCAGATTTATGTTGATGATATTATTTTTGGGTCTACTGATGAAACTCTTTGTCAAGAATTTGCCAAGTGTATGCAGACGGAATTTGAAATGAGCATGATGGGAGAGCTCAACTACTTTCTTGGTCTGCAAGTAAAACAACTGGCTAATGGAACTTTCATCTGTCAATCGAAGTATACCAAGGACATGCTGAAGAAGTTCGATCTTGACAACATCAAACCAATCAGCACTCCAATGGCTACTTCAACCAAACTCGAACCAGATGAGAGCGGCAAACCCGTTGATCAACGTAAGTATCGAGGTATGATAGGCAGCTTACTTTATTTAACTGCTAGTCGCCCCGATATCATGTTTAGTGTTTGCCTATGTGCTAGATATCAAGCAAATCCTAAGGAATCTCACATGACCGCGGTTAAGCGTATCTTTCGATACCTTAAGGGTATGGTTACAGTGGGCCTATGGTATCCCAAGTCAACATCATTTGACCTCATCGGTTACTCTGATGCTGACTTTGCTGGATGCAAGGTCGACCGTAAAAGTACGAGCGGTACGTGTCATTTATTAGGAAAGGCTTTAGTCTCATGGTTTAGCAAGAAGCAGAACTCTGTCGCACTATCCACAACAGAAGCTGAATACATAGCAGCTGGGCGTTGTTGTGCACAAATTTTGTGGATGAAGCAAACCCTTGAAGACTATAAGTTATCTTTCATGCATATTCCTATATTCTGTGACAACACTAGTACAATCAATTTGACTAAGAACCCTGTCTGCCACTCACGCACTAAACACATTGAGATCAGACACCACTTTTTGCGTGATCATCAGCAAAATGGCACGATTAACTTAGAATTTATTGACACTGATCATCAGCTGGCAGATTTCTTTACTAAGCCACTATCCGAAGAGCGCTTCAATTTTCTTTGTCGTAAACTTGGAATTTTAGATGAAGCAGTTATAAATTGTAACTCACCTGCGTAAATATCGAGTATATTGTGATTCCTTTTCGAAGAATTTGGTATGGGTACAAGCCGAAAGGGTCCTTCTGACAACAAGGCGTAAAAGCCTAAGCGACACGGTGCACTAGTCCTCAGGACTACCGCTAGCTGGGATCCGGCCCCTGCAGCTAACCCATGGCAAATTTGGACTATTGAACCACAGTATATGTCCTTATTTATTATATGGCTCGTTTTCAATTTAATATTGCCTAATTGAGATTTTCTAAAGTTCATTCTATTTTCTGAGTACCTCTCTATCTATTTTTTAAATTCAACACTCTTTGTTGACCTCAACTACCTTTTGTTTAACTCTTAAACATTTTCTTCATGTTCTTTACCTGTTTTCAGTTCTGGACCATTGATCCAGAACTCGGGTCGAACTCTGCCCCTATCAGAGTTCGGGCCGAGTTCGGTTCTTAGGTTCTAGGGTCGGGATCTGGCTCTGCCGTTGGATCAATTCTAATCCAATGGTCAATATTTCATCCGACCAAAGACAAAGCCCTACTTTTTGTCGGGATTCCATCTCTCTCCTTCACTATTACCACCTTTCTCACCTATACAAACTCTTTCCTTGAAACCCTAACCCTAGTTTTTGATCTAGAGTGCTCCATTGCTTCTCAAAATCAAGAAAAAGGGGTTTCTCTCCATTCTCTTCCATTGTTCATTACTTATTTGAGGTACCATTCCTATTTTCTATCTTCTAGTTAAAATCTTTTAATGGCTCCTTGCTTGTTCAATCGTGGGAAGAGAATTCGAGTTGAAAGTATTTCCTCTTCGGATTCTCCTCCATCAATTGAACAAATCATTGAACAACTTCAACCACCTCATCCCTTGTTCAATCCACCACGTCCTCATAATCCTTCCACCTATGACAACAGACTTTTTGTCTCACAAGATGCATCAAACAACTGGTTTAGTGACTTTCGGAATCGTCAGGTATTCACAGGACATCCTATTAATTTCTCCATATTCTCTCAATTTGATTCTTTATTCCATGATCTCTATCTTGATGAACTAGTTACCACAACTTCTGCTATCTATCGTCATGCCGTTCAAATGTTCTACTGCAACTTAACCTTTGATGACCTTCATATTTATTCACGAGTTGCAGGTATCAATATATCTTTTGATGACTTTGACTTAGCCGAATATCTTGATCTTTTAGAGCCCAATTCTTGGGAAAAGCTAGTTGACGCTCGCTCGTTCCGTTTTCCCGACGGAATTTCCCTTGAGAGCTTCAAGGACGATTTGTGTACTCCATACACACGTCCTCGCAAGCTCACGGCTAAATATCTCAACCCATATTTTTCTGACCTTCATTGGATTATTTCTAACACTATTCTACCCAAAATAGGTTCCCATGAGGACATCACTTATCTTGAAATATCTGCTCTTTATCATCTTCATTTGGAATTTCTTTCAATCTTCCACGTACCATGATGGACTGGATGATTCACTGTAGGAGGAAACCACGAGCTTTGGTTTATCCTCTGTATCTTCCTTTGATCTTTCGTGCTTTTCATATACCACTTGATGATTGTCCGTTCCTGCCTGCACCTGCCTTTCTATCCAAAGCACGACGCCTTCAGCCTGTCGCTGCTTCTGAGTCATCTGAGCACTCTGCTGATGAGGAGCCTGACGTCCCTCCTTTTGGTCAGGATGCACCTCCTCCTCCTGCCACTCTTGAGTCTCTTCAGACTATGCTTCGCGATCGCTTTGCTATTGAGGATGATCGCTGGACGCAGCAGGATTACCGTACCACCTTGCAGATCAGTGCCCTTGGGAACTCTCTGCATGATATGCGGTATTCGCTTGCTCGTCATCCTGATCTGCATGTGCCTATTGAGCGGGATCCAGATCGCGCGGGTCATCGTATAGACGATCCGTGGGTCATGAGGTATATGGATCCTGATGATGCTTTTGTGGACCCTCGTCGCTCATTCCATGGTCATTCAGATGTTCCAGGACCTTCTCATGCTCCATGATGGAGACTGGCTTGATATGCTGCTGCCACTGCTGATGATCTTAGTTGCCTTTTTGATTTTAGTTATTTCAGTTTGTGTTATGTACTGGATTTATGTCTTCAAACCCTGATGATGTGCTGGTTGGTGGATAACATTTTATGCTATTGTTCGTAGTTCTACTTTATGTCAGTGACTTGTTTTATTAGTATTATACTGTTTCTTCTCTGCTTGGTGTGGTTGGATTACTTTTCATTATCTATACTGCTATTCCCATGCTTTTCCTTATGCAGTCTATATGATCCTTTATATTGCTAACTGCCAAAAGGGGGAGAAATATGTATATCTGTCTGTGCTTGTGTTTGCTTTTGGGAAAATATTTTTTTCAGGCCACAGGTTCTATGCATTATTTACGGGGGAGAGCTATTGATTCTAGCTCGGCACCGTTCACTGATTACGGGGGAGCTATCTTATTCTAGCTCGGCATTGTTTATGGGGGAGCTGTGTTTTAACCAACTGTGTCCAGGTATGAATATTGAAATATACATTTATTATTTTGTCAATTATCAATATGGGGGAGATTGTTGACACAAAGTCACAGTCAACCAAATATTGACTACATTGACTAAATAATATCTGTATAAATTCAATACGACACACGACGTCTGCATTCAGTTCAGGACAGACAAAAGCTCAGTTTCCGACTCTCAGTGTATTTTCGAGTCTGTACTTTTATATTTTATTGAGTCTAGAAATATGTACTCTGAGTTATGCTGAGCTCTTGGAACTTAGTCTATAAGCCTACCCAAAATTCCAAGCTCCACCAAAACAAAAATTGCCCACAAGTCCCACTTAGGACCACTCTGTGCTCTGGAGACAGAGTTCGGGCCGAACTCTGCCTCCACACAGAGTTCGGGCCGAACTCTGTCCCCTAGAAATCAGGAACCCTAATTTTAGGGTTAGCTGGTTGCTAGCTGTCCAACGGCCAAATTTTTGAATTTCTCTACCCGAATTCTGGCCGAATTCTGCCTCTAAAAATACTATAAATAGGGCATGAATTCTCTCATTTCAATTCACTCAATCTTCTCTTCTCTTCTCTCCTACAAGCTCAATAAGCCATACCCTTCCCATCTACTAGCCACAAGCCTCCAAAGTCTCGAGTGCTCAGCATCTCTCAGTTAGGATTCTTGTGCAAGAGTTGAAGAAGTCGCTTGGACAATTCCAAGCAAATCGCCACTGCGATCCTTTGTTAGAAGTTGACGTGCTCTTCTGAAGAAAAGGCACGGGTTGTAAACTACTATTTCACAAATAGTGGATTTAATCCTGAGCTAGAGTTCTCCGGCCTGGACTAGTCCTCCACGAGGGAAACCAGGTTAAAATCGCTGTGTTTGCGTATGCTCTTCTGCTCTTCATTTATTTTCCGCACTTTACTCTGATTATTTATTATTGGTGAAAGAGTTATTTTAATTGGCTATTTTTTCTATATAAACTCTATTCACCCTCCTCTAGAGTTGCCAAACTGTTCTTCAAGTAAATAGCTGGATAATCTCTCTAGGACGAACTTCTGGTTGTCTAGGATGAACTTCTGGTTCTTTAGGATGAACTTCTGGTTATCTAAACTAGTGGTTACACACAAATAAAATATTTCACTTGCTCAGCGTTTTAATACGAGACCCATTTTTACTCCCAAGAAAAATCTTCTGGAATTATGAGAGTATAAAACAATTTTTATAAGTGAGTAGGTCTATTGGGTAAAATCAAGTGGTCTCTACCGGAGCCTTCAATAATATGACCCTGTCCAGCTATTATGGATAGTATTTCCATACTAATATTCTTGTTGGAGGAAAAATTACATTCTTAAGGATGATGTTGGTAGGAGCACTATCATTCATGCATAAGATGTCTCTTTGACATGGATTATAGTTTCTAGATATGGCAATATCTTATCAATAGTTACTGTAAGCCCCCTGAATTTCAGGGTTTATTTTTTAATTTTTCTTAATGAATTATTTTTGATAAATATTTTATTATTTAATTGTTTAGATCATTAATGTACCCTTCCATGACTTTGACTTCTGGAGCGTCAGGGATGCCAATCTCTGTAAACTCTCTTCATGGGTTTTGAAGTAGGCAAGATTATCTTCCTGTTGATATATCGTGTCCCACTTGAATTTGTTCCTTTGTACTCTTTTTGTATCGCGCAACTTCGGGTCAACTTAGACCAATTAATCATTGAATAATTATTCCCACTTTTATTTCTGATCTTCGTTTGCACGTTACCGTGGCTTTTAATTTAGGAGCACCAGACCAGTCGTTTTCTCAGAACCAACTTCTCATAAATGATCTACTCGAGACGCTCTTCACCCATGACCTTCGTGTCCCACTCAGACACTCCATTTTGTGCTCCATTTCTTTCGCACAACTTTCGGTTCAATTTAGGCCAATTTATTTTCTATCGTGAAATCCGATTTAATTTCCAATTTAATTTCGGGACCCGACATCGATCCAACCTAGTCGACCCGAAGTATGGACGTGGCCCACTTGAAGCCTACTACCCACATGAAACTTGTGTCCCATTTATTGGAGTCCCCGCATGTTCTTTATTTATCCATGATTATAAATCTCAATTTTAATTCCATTATTGCACCCGGTCCGATTTTGACCCGACCCGGTTCGACCGAACCCGAACCCAAGCTCCACGTTGCCCTTTTATGACTGCCCAAATACCTTACATAATTTTCCTATTTTTTCCATTCTGAAAATATCTTTCTCTCTCCACTTTACAAATATCTATATACTTATAGATGCTGTGTTGTGATGAACTTTAAATATGATATTAGAACTGTTAGTAGCTTAGACCCTTTATTGTCTATTCTTAGAACAGCTTACTACACTTTAATCAAGCGTAGGCTGGACATGGCTCGGCCCGACCCAACAATTTGGGTAACGGGTCGTGACAGTTACAAACGTAGATATTATTAATCAATAATAATAATTCTAAACATAGAACTTCAGGTCTATGATAGTAGGACAATAATGCATCTGTAGTATCCCTACAGATGTACCAACCTTGTGGCACCAATATTAAAACTTTATAGTTTAGTATCACCATCATTCATGAAATACCAACATTCAGGTTGGTAGTTTCACTTTTGACCTTTCGAGGCTAACAATCCGCTGCAACCTACAAAAGTGAGTGTACGGACGACTGGTTTCTTCCGGACATGTAACGTAACGTATGTCATACATGAAGCCATTTGGTAGTGGTAAAAAAATCAAACAAGTAATTTGTATCTTTGTACAAAAAAAACCACACAAAAAGTGAAATGACATGAAGCCATTTATATAAGTGGTTTTGTCTCATTGTTGGCAAGAAATATCGAAGCATATCAAATAATACAAAATATGCTAGTAAATGCAACTCTTCTTAAAAGAAATATGATTTAATGCTCCGTCTCAATTTACTGACCAATTTAGATATTTATGTCGCATTATTTCAATACTTAGAGTTTTCAACAAAACAGAGTTTACAAATTTCTCACATGATCGTTTAAAGCAAGACTGTAAAGCAACATAATTCTTAATAAAGCAAGATTGTCAGTCACATATTAACCCAAAACAAAATTACATATATATTCTGGCATTTCCATAATAAATCTGAGTTCAATTCAAATTCTAATACCACTTACAATTCAATTCGAAATTAATTTATTAAACAAAATAGTGTATAACTTTCTCTATGGAGAAACGTCAAATAACACCAAATTTTCATAACTTAACGTTTAAGAAAGTACACAGTGTGTCCTCTAATTTTGGATGCCAATAAATCCATGGCTATAAATTAATATTTAGATGGTCGTTCTTTTACAAAAGATCAAATCAAGTACAATCTATTGTTGGGACGAACTGTCATTCTTCAGGATAGAAAATAATTTGAAGCAGAGTATCATGGAGGACCAACAAAATACCACAACTTAGAGAAGTATTTTTTTCATGAGAAGTTACTATCTCATCTGCTGATAAATATCACTACCAAAATATGTCCATTTAGCGACGGCCACATCCGTCGCTCATCCATCGGAAATCAGTATTAGCGACCGATCGCTGACGGATCTTGGTCAAAATAATCCGTCGGCAATTAGCTCGTCGCTAATAATGATCCGTCGCTAAGTCATCGAAGAGCGATGACTTTTCGTCTTCACAATACGATTCATTAGCGACTACTTTCCGACGAGTTTTTGTCCATTTCAAGTATTAAATACTTAACAATGTTGACGCTAGCGGCGGATAGTCCGTCGGTAAACAGTCGTAACAGTGTATCCGAGGGTATCGTTCCGTCGCTAGTCTGTCGATCGCCGTCGCTAACAAATGACGGATTAGCGACGGAATACTAACGGATTATCCGTCGACCATGTTCTGGAAATGCTTGACATTTCCAGAACCTTGCGACGGATAAACCATCGCTACTCCGTCGCTACGCCGTCGACTGAGCGACTGATTAGTGGCTGATTATCCGTCGCCATGGTTCTGGAAATGTCAAGCATTTTCAGAACCTTGTCGACGGATTTTCTGTCGCTACGCCGTCGAGAGAGCGACTGATTAGTGGCTGATTAACCGTCGCCTGGGCGAAGGATTGTCCGTCGCCTGGGCGAAGGATTGTCCGTCGCCTGGGCGACGGATTGTCCGTTGCCTGGGCGACGGATTGTCCGTCGCTATTCCGTCGAATTATGTACCACCAGTACCTTACCGACGGATGTTCCGTCGACCACCCGTCGCTACCTGGAAATAGTTTCAAATCTCCAGTTAGCGACAGCCATTCCATCGAAAAGTAGTCGAAAACTGAAAATATCCATCGCCAACCGGTCACTAGTCCGTCGCTAACTGAGATTTTTTTGAAAAAAAATTACAGCACTTTTCCTGTTCAAAAAAATATGCATAAACCAAACCAATATATAATGCACACCAATTATCCAACAATCACATAGACCAAATATATAATGCACACCAATTATCCAAGAATCACATAGACCAAATATGCACATACGAATTTAATGCACACCAATTATCTAAGAATCACATAGACCAAACTAAATTAATATAAAATAGACATCAATTATCCTGAATAGTAACCTAATATCCGTCGTTATAATCCGATCATAGCACAAATAATCCAAAATTCCCACAAATATTTTAAATTTTCTTAATTACAATATTTTAAGAAGAAGGAGGAGTTCGATTACCCGGTGGTGGTAATCCCTGCTGCAACCGACGAATATACTCCTCTACTAGGTACGACGGTAAGTCGTCGTAGACACTGCTCGAAAGTCGGCGTAGCTGCTCTGGCAACATGAGATCCAGGAGTGCCGTCACAGTCGGAGGCGGTACCAGAGGGGCAGTGTCACGCCCCAGAACCGAAATACTAGAGAGCGGGGGCAGACATAGCCAGCTACGTATATTGAAGTACAACCCACCTCGCTATACGATCACGGCTGTCTAGATACATGAGGGTTTAACTACAATCCATCAGTCTCCTACGGTCATGAACAAGCCTATTGTCTCAATCTCAAGCAAGCAATAATAGTTACAAGATGTCAGAGTACCAAATATATAATAGCAAGGCGTCCCATACATTACATATTGGATGATCATGAAGCTAGTCGTTACAAAATGTGAGGACTAGCAAGAGTTTAGTCATACGTGATCAACCCTAGGATTTGTCAATTATGTTACAGCCCGTAGGCAGACAGTAAATAAAGGTGCAATACGAGCTAACAAGTGCTCGTCGGCTAAACGCCTCAAAAGAATATGTCACGACCCGGTCCCAATTTCTTGGGTCGAATCGGATCATGCCCAGCCTGCACCGTTGTTGAGACGGCGGCAGTAAGCTGTATCACTCATGCAGGTAAATAAACAACACAGTCTAATTGTCACAACTTTAATAATTCGATTAGTTTAAAACTTTTACAATAAAATGAAAGATACATCTGAAATACATTATTTTCCACAAACATCATGAATTATAAAAGAAGAAAAAAAATCTTGACAACCAGCTCATCAGTCTCGAGATCATCGTCCTCTAGTCGGGACCTCGGGAAATATCGCGAAACAAAGCCTCATCAGTGATACCTAAAATGTTGGGTCTCCAGTCAGGAGGGAGCAAAGTACAATTCATGCTAATTTAACAATTGAAATAATAATAGAATCATGCACTTTTAAACAATTTGAAATAAACAGTTTTCTAACAGTAAAACAGTGTGATTTGAATAGGCAATGAATATGACCGGCTTGGGTTTGTTACAGTTCAGATACGGCTTATCCCCGTGTGTATGAGGGGTAAGCTAATACAGTTACAGTAGTTACAGTAGTTTGGATGTGGTCATACTCATTACACTACTCCCACAGTCCCCAAACAGTTACAGTAGTTACAGTAGTTACAGTCAGTGCTCTCAGAGAGAGTTCCGTGTTGCATCATGGTTTAAACTTGCAGTAAAGCGATTATTAAATAACTGTAAACTAACACAAAATGTACTTGCCTCAATATGGACTGGACTGGAAAGATGGAGACTTCGAGATGGGGATTAGGATCGTCCTCGAATTTCTACATTCGAAAAATTGACTCAGAATCCAGGGTTACCAATCTAACTACGCTAGTTAAAATCTCTAATTGTGTCCTAATCAATTTTAATTCTTTATTAACAAAACACGAACAAAAACACGATTATTGGTGCGTTGAATTAATAACGAGGAAAGGATCATTTAAACTTTGTATTTTGGGAAAAACTCGTCAATACCAAATTAATTGATTAAAACTTTGTATTTTCATATTTATACATATAAAACTAAATTTCTTATTTTAATGAGAAAAATATGATCGTTGTTAAATATTAAAACTTGTAGATTTTATGTGAGAAAACTTTATTACTTTTTATATGAAAATAATTATATATTTCGATTTATGCGTATGCTACAAAAACTCGCAAAACCAACAAATAACCAAAATCCTTCACTACCAATTTACAAGCCACAGAACCAACAACCAGCTGGGCTTATGCCCATTACAATTTATTTACATAAATTGAAATAAGATAAAATGGTCGTTAGTTCTAAAACTTCCTATAATTAATTATGAATAGTAATAATAAAATAAGTTAAATATAAATATTTGATGAATCTCAGATATGGTCCAATCGTCAACTAGGCTAATGCCTCAACGTCCGGGCGTAGCCGGTTTCGTTTGCACTTAGCCGGGGCCCATTGACCGATACGGTCGTCGCCCAAAACCAAAATATTTAATATATTTCCGAAATCCATTTTAAAATCATTTTTAAAATATAAATAAATTTACGGAAAAATCCGGCAGCATTTCCTCTATTTTTTGGTCAACCCATAAACTGGAAAATATGCCAATATTTTCCTGCAAATTCCAAACCAGGGAATCCCAATATATATATATATATATATATATATATATATATATATATATATATCAAAATAACCACAACCATTCCACAGATTAATTCGGAACGACCCGAACCAAATTCGGGAGTCCGAAACTAAACCAGAACATCACAGCACAATAATCGGAAGGATCCGAAAACAAAAGTATTCAGAAAACCATTTCCAAAATATTTTGGAAATAAGGAAAACCAAATAACAGAACTTCCCAACGTTCCTCGGAAATCCCGGGAACGACGTTCACCCCAAAAATCGAATTTCCCAAAGAAAACTCGTAGACCAATTCATCATCGACATCGGGAAGGGACGAACTACTGTGATTAACCAGGGTTTACCCAAAAAGACGGAATTCGAAGGGTTGCCTCGGACTCGGGACGCGTAATCCACAGATCGGGGTTGAAAATCCAGCGAAGAATGCTGTCCAGAACAGCGGACAGCCTCGAAATCAGCGTTGGGGTGCTGGCCGGGCACGGAAATAGCGGGAGTTGCGCTGGATCGGGGTCGACGCGGAGGCCGGGAGGCGCTAGAAGGGGCACGCGGGGTCCGCTGCGAAGGGGGTCGGGCCGGAGAGCCGGGGGTCCGGGCGGCCGGGGAAGCCGCGGCGCGCTGGAGGCCGGGATACGCCGGCGGACGCGGCGTTGGGCGAGGGGACGCGCTGGGAAACGCGTCGGGGCAGGCGCTGCGGGGACGGCAAAGGGGCGCTGGGAGCCGGGGGCGTCGGGGTCGGACGCCGGAGGTGCGCCGGGCGGAGGAGGCCGGCGGTCGGGGTCCGGAGCGCGTGGCCGAGGGTGGACGAGCGGGGTTGGGTTGGGAGTTCGTGAGAGAGGAAAAGAGAAGAGGATGGGGTTTGTTAGAATGGGGAAGAGTTGCTGCTCTTTGTGAGGGGAAAAATGGGTTATTAGAGAGGAGATGGTGGTGAGGAGTTAAAAAGAGAGGTGGAAAGGATGCTGAGTGTTTGTAGGGAGAGTAATGGGGAAGTTAAGAACGTGAAACGAGGGGTTGCTGGTCCAACTTGGACCAGCACAAAATATTATTATTATTTTTTTAAACCAAATCAGAAATTAAGAAATAGGATTAGGTCCTGGTCTGGGTTCGGGAATCGGGTCCGGGCTCGAGTCTGGTCTGACAAACAAAAAGCTATGTTTAATATTTTCGAAATTGATTTTAACACTCAAAATGATACTAATAATTATAATATAAATATAATATTAATAATAATAAATCATAAAGCAAAAATTGGGTTTCACAATCTTCCCTCCTTAGAAAATTTTGTCCTCGAAATTAAAGGCAGGGTTAGGGAGTAAACTCAAACCAAACAGGTACGGGTACTACGCCCGTAACTCAGGTACAACAATAAGAATTTCCAAGGCAGTCGTGGATGAGACGGTTTAGGGACAAGTTTCATTTATGATATCATCCATGCAGAAAAATACAAAAGCGAACCAAAGTACACGAGGTTGATCAGACCATCATGTACCGGTCCTGATTAGACAATATATTAGTGGGTGCACCCAATAAAATACTGTCATGATCAAGCTTGATAAAGAGATAGCTTGCAAAACTAGGCTAACTTAGCAGCATCAGTCAAGTTTAGAACGAAAAGATAAGAAATAGGAGTTTATGTGATGGCTCAAATTCTGATCTTATTCTCACTTCTGACTACGCTTGCAACTGGTTTCTCTGGCACTGAAAGGTTGAGTCCAATCTTCAGCTCTGAATTGTCCGATATGTGACTCGGATTCTGGAATATAGCGTCTGAGCTGTGATACGTAGAAGACGTTGCACACTCTCAAGATTAGTTGGTAGAGCTAACCGGTACGCTACATCCGACTCGTCTTAAAACTTCAAATGGCCTGATGTACCTGGCCTCAATTTTCCCCAGCTACGTCAAAACTGATCGTTCCTCTGGTAGGAGAAAACTTCACAAAAATGCTATCTTCTTCTTCAAACTCCACTGGTCGACGACTACTATCAACCCAATGCTTCTGTCTGTCTTGGACAATCCTGAGCTTACGTTCACCTTCTCTACTGCGTCAGTTACCATCTCTGGACCCAGCAGTACTCTTTCTTCTACGTCATCCCATGCAAGTGGTGTACGACAACGACGTCCGTAGAGAGCTTCAAACGGGGTCATACCAATGCTGGCTTGGTAGTTGTTGTTGTAAGAGAACTCTACCAAGTGCAAATGATCTTTCCAAGACCCTCCAAATTCTAAGACGCAGAATCTCAGCATGTCTTCTAGCGTCTGGATTGTTCTCTCTGATTGCCCGTCAGTCTGAGGATGGTAGGTAGTGATGAACTTCAGTTGTGTTCCCAAACTGTCATGCAAATTCTTCCAAAAGTGAGAGGTAAATCTAGTATCTCTGTCAGATACGATACTTATCGGAACTCCATGAATCCGGTAGATGTGCCACATGTACAGTGCTGCTAACTTCTCGGTGGATAAACCAACCTTGAAGGGGATAAAGTGAGCTGACTTCGTCAGTCGGTCCACGATAACCCAAATGGCATCCTTCCCTCCTTGGGATCGAGGCAGTCCCGATACAAAATCCATTGTTATGTGCTCCCATTTCTACTCCGGAATGTCAAGCGGCTGCAATAATCCTGCTGGTCTCTGTCTGCTGGCTTTAACTTGCTAACAATTTAAACATCTAGCCACATACCTGGATACGTCCTTCTTCATCCCGTACCATCACACTATTGTACGCATATCCCGGTACATTTTGTTGGCTCCAGGATGTATAGAATACTGCGACTAGTGCGCTTCTTGCATCAGCTCATTCCTCAGTTCGCCAGTTGGTACGCAAAGCCTCGTACCATTCTTCAGTGCTCCGTCGCTGGCGATTGAGAATCCTTCAAGTGTTCCTGCCAGCACCTGATCTCTGAATTTGCAAAGTGTCTCATCTTGGAATTGTGCCTCCTTGACTCTGTCCATAAGACTTGAACACACTTGCAATTGCATCAATGATGATTCAGCTCCTGGTACGATGGCTTCTCTTCCGAGTTTCTTCATTTCCTCTTCAGGCAGTACAATCTCCAATCCAAGCTTCTCTATGTCCTCCAGCAAATGACGCTCCTTGGCCAAGAACATAGCCATCGGGTATCGACTAAGTGCATCTGCAACAACATTAGCCTTACCCGGATGATATTGCCGGTTGATGTCAAAATTCTTCATCAGCTCCAGCCATCGTCTCTGTCTCATGTTCAGCTCCTTCTGAGTGAAAATATATTTCAGACTTTTGTGGTCTGTAAATATTTCTACTCTCTCTCCATAAAGGTAGTGCTTCTATAGCTTCAATGTAAATATCATCGCTGCAAGCTCCAAATCATGTGTGGGATAGTTCTTCTCACGAGTCCGTAATTGCCTAGATGCGTAAGCAATTACTTTCCCGTGTTGTTGAAGAACGCAACCCAGTCCTTTACCTGAGGCATCACTATAGATTGAAAAACCACTAGTTCCTACGGGTAGCGCATGGATTGGTGCAGTGGTAAGTCTCTTCTTCAGCTCCTCGAATAATGCCTGGCAATCTTCCGTCCAGATGAACTCTTCATTCTTCCGAGTGAGCTTCGTCATCGGCTCAGAAATTCTGGCAAAATCCTTCACGAACTTCCGGTAGTAGCCAGCCAAGCCCAAGAAACTCCTGATTTCAGCAACTGAGCTTGGGGTAGACCATTTTTCAACAACGACTATCTTCTTCGGATCCACCAAATTCCTTCTTCGCTTCTCCTTCCTTAAAGTTTTCATAACTTTCCTGAGGTGCTCCTCGTGCTCCTCTTCCGTCTTTGAATAGATCAGAATGTCATCGATGACAACAACAACAATTGATCTAGGTATTCATGGAAAACCTTGTTCATAAGGTTCATGAACACCGCAGGAGCATTCGTCAGTCCAAACGGCATGACCAAGAATTCAAACTGCCCATGCTTGGTGTTGAATGCCGTCTTCGGAATATCTTCTTTCCTGACTCTGATCCGATGGTAGCCAGATCTAAGATCAATCTTCGAAAACACCATGGCTCCGGTCAATTAATCAAATAGGTCATCGATCTGGGACAGAGGGTACTTGTTCTTGATGGTGATATTGTTCAATGCCCGGTAGTCGATGCACATCCGTACCGTTTTATCCTTCTTGGGCACAAACAAGACAGGTGCTCCCCAGGGTGAAGCTCCGTCTCGAATGAATCCCAGAGCCTTCAGTTCATTGATCTGGTCTTTCATCTCCTTGGCCTCCTTCAGGTTGACTCTGTAGCATCCCTTAGAAATAGGGGAGAGCCGGGGACTAGGTCAAAAGTGAACTCTATATCTAGATCTGGGGTAATCCGAGAAGACTATCAGGGAAAATATCTACCATAAAGGTGTAACTAAGAAGTTTATTTATGTGGAGAATTATAGCAAAACTCTCATGATTGACCCAAGGACATCCTGTTACAAGTTCTTATGACAATAAACAATGCTATTCAGCAGTCCCAGGTACTAATCTTCATGGTTCTGGCTCTTGCATGAGCAGTCTCCAACTGCTTCCTCTTCTATAAACCTCGAGTCTGCATTATGCCTTATAGTAGGAGGCAAGGTCTGCTGGATAGGAAGAGCCCCTAGGTTGTGGCCTAACAGGTGTTGCTGGGATATGTGCTCTGGTTTGATGGAAAGATAATGGGCAGTCCTTTACCCGATGTTCAGCAGATCCATATGCCAAACATTTCCCTAATCTCTTGCGACAAATATTGGCTTGGTGACCAAGCCTTTTACAGTAGTCACAAACCAATAGCTTCTTATGATATGACTGCCGGATAGGGCTCAAATATCTTCTAGATTCAGGGGTATCCCTCCTAGGATGAGGTTCCGCTCCAAACTTGGTTTAAGATAGCTAAGGCTACATCATTGACGTTCTTCATGTCTTCTCTCGTGATATTCATCTGTTCCTGCTGGGCTTCATCTTGAGCTTTCTGGAACTCCAGAATTTCTTGAAATAGGGCAACCATTTGGGAGGTGTTTACTGGTACTGGTGGAGCAACAGGAATGAATACTCCACCAAGGAAATGCAACTCAGTTTGAGAAGAGATAGGATTCGCCAGTGTAGTAAAAACTTCACTGGATGCATCATGGAGACGGTCAATCAGCCGCGAGGGAATAAACCCTGGACTTGGTTGAAGAGATGGGGAATGATCCATAGATGACACCTCACCGCCAGCAGGATTGGTCTTGTCCTTGGTTAGATTCTGGAAGGTTTAGGGTGCAAACATAATCAAGGTAGCCTACCAGTCTATAATCAAACAAAAATATTTATTTATATATAATTCGGACCTATGTTGTGACAAATCAATGTTCTAGTGTTCTAATTGTTTCTAGGTATGTTTTCCTAAGTTGTTGTTTATGACCTGCATGGGCCACCACTAAAAATATGTCACGACCCGGTCCCAATTTCTTGGGTCGAATCGGATCATGCCCAGCCTGCACCATTGTTGAGACGGCGGCAGTAAGCTGTATCACTCATACAGGTAAATAAACAACACAGTCTAATTGTCACAACTTTAATAATTCGAATAGTTTAAAACTTTTTACAATAAAATGAAAGATACATCTGAAATACATTATTTTTCACAAACATCATGAATTATAAAAGAAGAAGAAAAATCTAGACAACCAGCTCATCAGTCTCGAGATCATCGTCCTCTAGTTGGGACCTCGGAAAATATCGTGGAACAAAGCCTCATCAGTGATACCTAAAATATTGGGTCTCCAGTCAGGAGGGAGCAAAGTACAATTCATGCTAATTTAACAATTGAAATAATAATAGAATCATGCACTTTTAAACAATTTGAATTAAACAGTTTTTTAACAGTAAAACAGTATGATTTGAATAGGCAATGAATATGACCGGCTTGGGTTTGTTACAGTTCAGAAACGGCTTATCCCCGTGTGTATGAGGGATAAGCTAATACAGTTACAGTAGTTACAGTAGTTTGGATGTGGTCATACTCATTACACTACTCTCCCAGTCCCCAAACAGTTACAGTAGTTACAGTAGTTACAGTCAGTGCTCTCAGAGAGAGTTCCGTATTGCATCGTGGTTTAAACTTGCAGTAAAGCGATTATTAAATAACTGTAAACTAACACAAAATGTACTTGCCTCAATATGGACTGGACTGGAAAGATGGAGACTTCGAGATGGGGATTAGGATCGTCCTCGAATTCCTACATTCGAGAAATTGACTCAGAATCTAGGGTTACCAATCTAACTACGCTAGTTGAAATCTCTAATTATGTCCTAATCAATTTTAATTCTTTATTAACAAAACACGAACAAAAACACGATTATTGGTGCGTTGAATTAATAACGAGGGAAGGATCGTTTAAACTTTGTATTTTGGAAAAAACTCGTCGATACCAAATTAATTGATTAAAACTTTGTATTTTCATATTTATACATATAAAACTAAATTTCTTATTTTAATGAGAAAAATATGATCGTTGTTAAATATTAAAACTTGTAGATTTTATGTGAAAAAACTTTATTACTTTTTATATGAAAATAATTATATATTTCGATTTATGCGTACGCTACAAAAACTCGCAAAACTAGCAAATAACAAAATCCTTCACTACCAATTTACAAGCCACAGAACCAACAACCAGCTGGGCTTATGTCCATTACAATTTATTTACATAAATTGAAATAAGACAAAGTGATCGTTAGTTCTAAAACTTCCTATAATTAATTATGAATAGTAATAATAAAATAAGTTAAATATAAATATTTGATGAGTCTCAGATATCGTCCAATCATCAACTAGGCTAATGCCTCAACGTCCGGGCGTAGCCGGTTTCGTTTACACTTAGCCGGGGCCCATTGACCGATACGGTCGTCGCCCAAAACCAAAATATTTAATATATTTCCGAAATCCATTTTAAAATCATT
Source organism: Iris pallida (assembly GCA_029216955.1). NCBI lineage: Eukaryota > Viridiplantae > Streptophyta > Magnoliopsida > Asparagales > Iridaceae > Iris > Iris pallida. The sequence goes on along the minus strand of JANAVB010031019.1, from coordinate 13,893,383 downwards.
TTTAAAATATAAATAAATTTACGGAAAAATCCGGCAGCATTTCCTCTATTTTTTGGTCAACCCAAAAACTGGGAAATATGCCAATATTTTCCTGTAAATCCCAAACCAGGGAATCCCAATATATATATATATCAAAATAACCACAACCATTCCACAGATTAATTTGGAACGACCCGAACCAAATTCGGGAGTCCGAAACTAAACCAGAACATCACAGCACAATAATCGGAAGGATCCGAAAACTAAAGTATTCAGAAAACCATTTCCAAAATATTTTGGAAATAAGGAAAACCAAATAACAGAAGTTCCCGACCTTCCTCGGAAATCCCGGGAACGACGTTCACCCCAAAAATTAAATTTCCCAAAGTAAACTCGTGGACCAATTCATCATCGACACCGGGGAGGGACGAACTACTGTGATTAACCAGGGTTTACCCAAAAAGACGGAATCCGAAGGGTTGCCTCGGACTCGGGATGTGCAATCCACAGATCGGGGTTGAAAATCCAGCGAAGAACGCTGTCCAGAACAGCGAACAGCCTCGGGATCAGCGCTGGGGTGCTGGCCGGGCACGAAAACAGCGGGAGTTGTGCTCGATCGGGGTCGACGCGGAGGCCGGGAGGCGCTGGAAGGGGCGCACGGGGTCCGCTGCGAAGGGGGTCGGGCCGGAGAGCCGGGGGTCCGGGCCGCCGGGGAAGCCGCGGAGCGCTGGAGGCCGGGGTGCGCCGGCGGACGCGGCGTTGGGCGCGGGGCCGCGCTGGGAAATGCGCCGGGGCAGGCGCTGCGGGGACGGCGAAGGGGCGCTGGGAGCCGCGGGCGTCGGGGTCGGACGTCGGAGGTGCGCCGGGCGGAGGAGGCCGGCGGTCGGGGTCCGGGGCGCGTGGCCGAGGGTGGACGAGCGGGGTTGGGTTAGGAGTTCGTGAGAGAGGAAAAGAGAAGAGGATGGGGTTTGTTAGAATGGGGAAGTGTTGCTGCTCTTTGTGAGGGGAAAAATGGGTTATTAGAGAGGAGATGGTGGTGAGGAGTTAAAAAGAGAGGTGGGAAGGATGCTGAGTGTTTGTAGGGAGAGTAATAGAGAAGTTAAGAACGTAAAACGAGGGGTTGCTGGTCCAACTTGGACCAGCACAAAATATTATTATTATTATTATTTTTAAACCAAATCAGAAATTAAGAAATAGGATTAGGTCCAGGTCTGGGTTCGGGAATCGGGTCCGGGCTCGAGTCTGGTCTGACAAACAAAAAGCTATGTTTAATATTTTTGAAATTGATTTTAACACTCAAAATGATACTAATAATTATAATATAAATATAATATTAATAATAATAAATCATAAAGCAAAAATTGGGTTTCACAGAATAATTTTACAATAAAGTGGGAAGACAAAAAGAAACCCACTCGTTGCCAGGGTTACGCCTAGTGGTCACCATCTGGCTGGAAGACTGGTAGATCCTCTGGTGCTGCTCCGATATCTGGCCATACAAAACCAGCTGGGTCAGACCCCAGAAAGAGCAAGTGCCACAAAGGAGGCTTCACTTAGGAACTAAAACCAGCATATCACAATAGAATATTAAAGATAAATAATAAATAAAAAACTGATAAGAATAGAGATAACAACAGTAAACTGAGTACGAAGAAACCATTCAAGTAGTCAGGTCACAACCCTTAAACCAAACAAGGACCGGGGTTGCAGCCCTTCACCTGAATAGAAACCCGTCTCAAATACTATTGGTACAGTGAAGACAATAAACGAAAAGAGGACACAGAACTGCTCTGAGCGCCTGGTTACAACCCTTAAACCAAACAAGGACCGGGGTTGTAACCCTTCGCCTGAACAGAACTGGACCCTTGATCTTTATTGCTAAGGCCAGTATAAATAATCATGGTATTAAGGTATGGTAAAACATGAGGAACGTAGCATAGGGTTGTAATAAGACAATAACGAAGAGAGGACACAGAACTGCTCTGGGAGCCAGGTTACAACCCTTAAACCAAACAAGGATCAGGGTTGTAACCCTTCGCCTGAACAGAACTGGACCTCCGATCGTTATTCCTAAGGCAAGCATCAATAATCATGTCATGTCACAATCTTGCACAGAATCAGGATAAGACTAAGCTGGAATAAACTTCATCCAATCAATCACGGCTAATCAAGAGTATGGCTTGATACTTTTAACTAACTAGGGTTATCACAGTCCGAGTAACTAGCAAGATGCAATGAGATTATCCCAATAGCTACAAGCCCTGCAGACCATCCGGTTATCCAGGTCGAATGTCCGTTTATGAAGAATGCAACACGTGATTGTGTGCTGGAAATGTGCCCTACTCGTCGGCAGACTACAAGTCCACTTGAGCGCCCAGATAACGGGATTGCCTGTAGCTAGGAAATCTCTTCATGACTACTGGATTATTCTAGTTATTAGACTTAGTTGAATTCAGTAGGTACCCCTGACCGTGGTACTCAGGGATCCCCATCCTAGACATGATGCAAGACAGTACCAGTTTATTTGTACAATCACATTCGCCCACGATGTCCAGATCATTCAAACTTGTCATGTCGGGCTAGCTGTCGTAACAGCATGTCATGATATATCATATCAGCTTACTTGTCGAGAGTGTGCCACGGTGGGCCACTATCGTGTTCAGAAAATATGCCAGAATTTATACGACATAAACATAATGGTAATTTTTCAATTTAATAATAATAATAATAAAAGGGACTACTATTGAAGGGGTCATGCGGCTATTAGACTCATACGGTAGAAAATACGTGCGCCTATGCGACTGGGACTGCGCGCTCATACGGCTGGAAGGGGGGGCGCATGCGGCAGCGGGATGGCAAGGCCTTATGCGGCTGGAAGTGCAGGAGCCTCATGCGGCTGAGATCCAAGGCCATATGCGGTTGTGGGTGTAATCAAGCTTATGCGGCAAATATGCAAGAGCTTATACGGCTGCAGACATGCCAGTGCTCATGCGGCTAAGGGCCCAAGCCATCTCATACGGCCGAATCAAAGGCAAGCCATGTGGCAGCGGAATATTTAAGTTCATGCGGCTAGATTCAAAGGGAGTCATATACGGCTGGATGCACTTCATGCGGCTGAAGGCAGTAGTTCATTCGGCTGCATTGTCATGCGGCCAAAAAACTTACCGCATGAAGGTCTATACGGTCAAGTACTTCATGCGGCTGAGAGACCGTGTTTCTTCTCCACCGATCCGAGAAGAATAGCCATGAAGTCCATGGCTTCGAAACTTCATAACTCCATCATCCAAAGTCCAAATTCGAGCTTCCATGGGTCAAAATGGGGCAGAACGAAATGCTCTACAACATGAAACCATCAAAACTTGGAAATAACAACGTTAAGTAGATCAAAACCCAAGAAATCCAAAAATATAATAACTTAGATCTACACAAAATGAGCCATGGAAATTAGAAATACTAAGTATTAAAGTGTGTTAGAATCTCAAGAGGAAGAGAATGGAACAATAAAAATAAAGTTCCTCCATGAAGCAAGCTACACTTGCCTAAGCTCTCTCTCTCTTCCTGGTGGTTGAAGAAGTAATGGTGGAGAAGAAGAAGAGTAATGAAGAGAGAGAATGAGGGAATGGCTAATAAATAAGGGTGGTGGTGGTAGGTGGGAGTGGTTTGGTTCACATTAAAATCAAGCAAAACCGAACCATGCAAAACTAAGCCGAACCAAGTCAAGTTGGGCCGAACCCAACAAGGAGGCATGCAATACGGGTCTAAATACGTACACGTATACCAAAATACGTAATACGAACAATGGTCTTTACAACTCTATCCACCTTAAAAGAATTCCGTTCTCAGAATTTAATCAAGAGGCTAGAGATGCAAGGACAAGCTGTACTACTCAAAGGCAAGCTGCACTAGTCAAGCAATCAAGAAATTATTCATGCAAGCAAGGAATCGAAGACATGAGGCATAAGAAAGATATTATACCTCACGAGTCAAATAGGTCGGGATATCGCGATCGGATATCTTCCTTACGCTCCCACGTTGACTCTCCCAAAGAGTGATGACCCCAAGCAACACGGACTAACTTGATAGCCTTGTTCTTGAGTATCTTCTCTCTTTGGTCCAATATAGATACGGGTCTCTCCTCATACGAAAGGTTGGTACCAACAACCAATTCCGAATGATCCAGGATATGACTCGGGTCCGGGATATACCGTCGTAGTTGGGATACATGGAACACGTCATGCACCTCACTCAGAGACGGCGGAAGAGCGAGACGATAGGACACATCTCCTACTCGCTCCAGAATATCGAACGGCCCTACATACCTAGGACTAAGCTTTCCCCGTACGCTGAAACGAATGACGCCACGGTTAGACGAGATCCTCAGGAACAAATGGTCGTCGACAGAAAATTCAAGGAGACGCCGATGAGAATCGGTCCAATAGCGCTGACGATCTTGTGTAACACGAAGATGATCTCTAACTCTCCTGACCACCTCAACTATCTGAGTGATCATCTCTGGCCCAAGTATCTGCCTCTCTCCCACATCATCCCAGGCTAGTGGGGATCTGCACTTCCTTTCATACAGTGCCTCGAACGGTGCCATTTGGATACTAGCTTGGAAACTGTTGTTGTACGAGAACTCCACCAGGTACAGGTAATCTTCCCACGAACCACCGAAGTCGAGTGTATAAGATCTCAATATATCCTCAAGAGTCTGGATCGTGCGTTCCGACTGACCATCTGTCTGTGGGTGATATGCTGAGCTGAACTGGAGGCGAGTTTCCAAACTCTCTTGCAAGCTACGCCAAAAGTGCAACGTAAATCTTGAATCTTGGTCCGAGGTGATACTGACTGGTACATCGTGGAATCTGACAATCTACCTGAGATACTTCTCTGCTAGCTGAGCTATCGACTGACCAACTCTGAATGGAAGAAAGTGAGCCACCTTTGTGAGCCTGCCAACTATAACCCAAATAGCATCTCTACCGGCTGGGGATCTAGGTAATCCAGTCACGAAATCTATGGTTATATGCTCCCACTTTCATTCTAGAATTGGCAAGTGCTGAAGAAGTTTAGCTGGCCTCTGATGTTCAGCCTTGACTTGTTGGCAAACCAAACACCGAGAGAAAAACCGAGCTATCTTCCTCTTCATGCCATTCCACCAAAAGTGCTGACGGATATCACGATACATCTTCGTGCCACCGGGATGAATTGAATACTGGAAGCTGTGAGCTTTCGCCATCACCTCCTGTCTAATATCTTCACTGGGTACACAAAGACGCTTACCATGTCAAAGTGTACCATCTTCATGAATGCATAATTCTGGTCGTCGCCCGGCTTCACATTCTGCTCTAAGCCGCTGAAGCTTAGAATCGGAGGACTGAGCTATCTTGATTCTCACAACTATACTGGACTATACTTGCATGCTGGCCATCAATGCCACATTGGTAGGAAGGACAACTTCTATACCCATATTTTGAAGATCTGCTAACAACTCTGGTTGCGCTGTCAGAAAATAAACTCTGACTCTCCTGCTTAATGCATCTGCAACAACGTTGGCCTTACCAGGATGATACTGCAAGTTGACGTCATAATCTACAAACAGCTCTAGCCACCTTCTCTGACGCATATTAAGGTCCTTCTGGGTGAACACATACTTCAGGCTCTTGTGGTCGGTGAAAATCTCTACCCTATCTCCATACAGGTAGTGTCTCCACAACTTAAGTGTAAACACTACTGTTGCCAGCTCTAAGTCATGGGTTGGGTAATTCCTCTCATGATCACGAAGTTGACGTGACGCATAAGCTATTACCTTCCCATGTTGCATCAAAATATATCCTAAACCTCTGCCTGAAGCATCACAGTACACTAAAAATCCTCCGGTCCCATCTGAAAGTGTGAGAACGGGTGCCGTCATCAAGCCTCGCTTCAACTTCTCAAAAGAATCCTGACATTCTGTTGTCCAAGCAAACTGCACATCCTTACGAGTTAATTGCGTTAATGGCACTGATATCCAATTAATGTCCGAAACAAACCTCCGGTAATAGCCGGCCAATCCAAGAAAACTACGAACTTCTGCAACTGTGCTGGGCACTGGCCAAGTTTTGATAGTCACGATCTTATGGAGATCCATTTCTACTCCCCCTCTGGTGATGACAAGACCCAAGTATGAAATGCGATCGAGCCAGAACTCGCATTTACTGAACTTGGCATACAACTAGTGCTCTCGGAGAATCTAGAGGACAACTCTGAGATGCTGCTCGTGCTCCGCTTCACTCTTGCTGTAGACCAGGATATCGTCTATGAACACGATCACGAACTGATCCAAATAAGGCATGAAGATACAATTCATGAGGTCCATGAATACAGCCGGCGCATTGGTCGCTCCAAAGGGCATAACAAGGAACTCCCAATGTCCATATCTAGATCTGAAAGCTGTCTTCGGGATGTCCTGCTCTCTGACTCTGATCTGATGGTATCCTGACCGCAAATCAATCTTCGAGAATACTTCGCTCCTCTGAGTTGATCAAACAAGTCATCTATCCTGGGGAGAGGATATCTGTTCTTAATTGTTACTGAGTTCAAGGTACGATAGTCAACACACAATCTGGACGTACCATCCTTCTTTTTTACAAAAAGCATCAGGGCTCCCCAAGGCGATCCACTTGCACGAATGAATCCTTTTGTCCAGAGTTCTTCAATCATCTTGTACAATATCTTCAATTCTGACGGCGCCATCCTGTAGACTCTCTCTGACACTGGTGCTGTCCCGGGGATCAAGTCGATAGTGAACTCGATCTCCCGTTCTGGCGGCATCCCTGGAAGCTCTTCCAGGAAAACATCTAGAAATTCCTCGACTATCCGGGGTAACTGTACTGCTGCTACGGCCATCCGCAATACTGGAGGAGAAGGTTCCACTTCGCCTCGAGAGAAGGAAAATTCTGGCTCGTCTGGAATGCTAAAAACAACTCTGCCAATATGGCAGTCTATCCTAGCATACTGGTCCCTCAACCAATCCATTCCTAAGACCATATCATAATTGACCATCGGGAATTCTATCAGCCTAGCGGGAAACTCTCTACCGCTAACCACGATCCGACACGAGAAAAATACCCTATCTACTCCCACAAGACCATTACCAGTAAGTATATTGAGCGTTACTGATAACGACTCGGGCTCCAGTCTTATCCGTTTCGCGAATCGTGCAGACATTAATGAATATGATGTACCAGAGTCAAATAATACTGAAGCGGGAAAGGTGTTGACGAGAATAGTACCTGCCACTACCTCACCTGGTGCCACTCCTTCTTCTTCCATAGTCAAAGCTAACACTTGACCATGTCCTCTGGGTGCCGACCCTCTCTGCTGGCATCCTCGCTGCCTATTCTGAACTTGCGCCTGGGCATACTGCTGAGGCCTTTGCTGCTGAAAAGCCTGGGTCTGCGTCGACAACGGTCTCGGGGATGGAAACTGCTACTGGACTGGTACTGGGGCTGGTCCCCTAACTGATGAACTGGTCCTGTTGGTGATGAGTCAGTCCCAAACGGGCAGGACCCTACCTTGTGGTCTGGCGCTCCACAAAGCAAACACAATCCTCGAGCCTTGCGACATTCTGAAACAACATGTCCAGGCTTCCCACAATAAGAGCAGCCCATGGGGGAAGACTGCTTCTGCTTCTGCTGCTGAGGATACGTCGGGGTTGAATATTGAACCGACGTAACTGAAGCTGTCCTTCTCGGAGCTCCAATGGTCAAAGCCTTGGCTGCCGGGGCTGGGGCCGACGACTGATTCATCTGGCCGTGAGATCGCTTCCGACCCCCGGTCCTATCCACGATCCTCTGGGAGGTATACTCATGCCTCCTAGCTGCCCTCAATACCGCATCAAAAGTCTGATGCTCAAACTGCTCCACTGCCAGCAAAATCTCCAGGTGGAGTCCCTGTTGAAACCGCTGGGCTCTGTCGAACTCGATCGCCACCAAGGTGGAAGAAAACTGACTAAGCCTGGAAAACTCGGCCGCATACCCATCGAAAGTCCTGCCCATCTGCTTCAAATTGGTGAACTTGGTCTGTAGATCGTACCGAGCCACCGTATCGAAGTACTTGGTCCAGAACATCTCACGGAATACTGTCCAAGCAATAGGCGCCACCAATCCAATGACCTGCACCGCCCACCAGCTGTGGGCTAGATCCAATAACTGCAGGCGCACTACGGCCACCTTCTCATCTTCAAGGGTCTTCGCTGCCTCCAATATCACCTCTGTGTCCTGAAGCCACGCATCAGCAGCGATAGCATCTTCGCTGCCATCGAAGAATGGAGGGTTCAGGCGCTTGAAACTGTTCGCTGTACTGTTCCCATGATGTCCACCTCTGCCCAGAGTATCTGCCACTACCTGATACAAGGCATCTCCTCGACAATCCTGCGACGCAAGCAACTACCTGATAAGTCCCACCAAGGCTCCATCATCCTGTCCTGCAGGCTGGGCTGGCTGCACCGGGGGTTCTGGATCTCTGGGAGGTATGACCCGGGAGGCTTCTCCTGAGTGCTGGACCTGATCTTCTGGTTGCTGCTGGTCCATGGGAGACGCTTCGCCTTGCTGATCGGTAGGACCAGGAACAATGCCGCTGAAGAAGACGACATAGGGAACAATAAGGACGGACCAAGACAGATCAACGATACAAGCATGTGATCAGGTCGAGAATCTCAGGAATTAGAAGATACGGGCAGAGATCAAGGGCGAGTGCTGATTGAGACATCTATTCGGTAAACCCTCACATATCTTGATTTACAAGACCTGCATGGGCCACCACTAAAACCATGTCACGCCCCAGAACCAGAATACTGGAGAGCGGGGGCAGACATAGCCAGCTACGTATATTGAAGTGCAACCCACCTTGCTATACGGTCACGGCTGTCTAGATACATGAAGGTTTAACTACAATCCATCAGTCTCCTACGATCATGAACAAGCCTATTGTCTCAATCTTAAGCAAGCAATAATAGTTACAAGATGTCAGATCACCAAATATATAATAGCAAGGCGTCCCATACATTACATATTGGATGATCATGAAGCTAGTCGTTACAAAATGTGAGGACTAGCAAGAGTTTAGTCATACATGATCAACCCTAGGATTTGTAAATCATGTTACAGTCCGTAGGCAGACAGTAAATAAAGGTGCAATACGAGCTAACAAGTGCTCGTCGGCTAAACGCCTCAAGGAATAATTTTACAATAAAGTGGGAGGACAAAAAGAAACCCACTCGTTGCCAGGGTTACGCCTAGTGGTCTGTCACGACCCGCACCCACTGTGAGGGTACGAGAACGTCACAACGCCCAGCCTACGTCGCAGTGTCGGCGGTAGAACGCTGTCCTAGGTCAACATACATCTAGCAATATAATACTAAGCAGTAAATGAACTCAATCACAACTAAGGAAGAAGAAAGCACGATATGATATAGAACTCAAGGAAAATCAGAAGATAGAATAGTCTAAGATAATATTCCAGCAAATATTCAGAGTACATATCTTTGCTACTGAATATGAAAGAATATATATAACTCCACATCTCTGAACAGAAGTAAAGTCTAGCTAAACAGTCTCAAGACAATCATAAAACTAAGAAAAGGCCTAACTAAACTAGTCTAGGCAGTGGGGGTGATGTCCTCAGCTAGAGCTGTCCCGTAGAAGGTATCCTCCCAGTCCTCCTCCTCGTCCTCTGTAATATTTTCAACAGGTCCAGTCAGGACAGGAGCGAGTACAATACAACTCAACAGTTCATAGCAGGTTAGAAAATATAATCATGCAGTAAAGTAAGATATAGATACTGAAAAAATGCAGTATGTAAACAGAGAGAGAGAGAACTGTAATAGAAATATCTACTATAAGTAAAGAGCTACCAGTGACTAGTGATTTAGAGCACAAAGACGACATGTGAACGGCTTGATTTGTACATGGCTATACTAAAGAGGCGTACATGGCTATTCTACTTTGGAATTGTTCACATGGCTATTTATACTCCCCCGTATCCCGAATTAATACACAAGGATCCAACCAGGTTATGTTATGATTCTATGTAACAGCCCTCGAAGGATGGTAAGCCTCCGAAAGGTGATAAGCCCCCAAAGGGTGATATGCCCCCAAAGGGTGATATGCCCCCAAAGGGTGATAAGCCTCCGAAAGGTGATAAGCCTCCGAAAGGTGATACATAGTAGTCCCATAAATGGGATAAAGATTCAAAGAAGACTCTGTGATCATATGGGTATATGTCACAAGTGATCAAAGAACCAAAGAAGCATATGATACGCTATGTAAGTGAAACGCACAGAACATAGAGTACCCGATGCTCCCTGAAGGGATAACATCTCATGGAGGGATCCATATTGTACTAATCCGTGTGACCAACGTGACAGTATCAAGTAAAGTAATTTAATGCAGGAAATAATTCTAAGCAGGATATGAAATGATCAGAGAATGTACTCGCCTCGTATCTGAATGTCTGAAGTAAATGTACTGTCCGAGGAGAGGTGTCTGGCTCCTAATCAGAACAGCACAAGTCACAACAAGTCTAAAATGATATAATGAAGTCCTAATATGCATTCTACATGATTCTAGGTCAATCTAGGCCAAAGTCAACTCTTGGTCAACTCTGGTCAACCCTAGAAGTCAAACTCAGTCAAACAAGACTAATCAAGTCTACACTAGTCTAAACTAGGCTAAACTAGCCTATTCCAAGTCTAACAAGACTGTACAAGACTAATCTAGACTCTACTAGGTCTAACAAACACACCCATGAATCACATATCATATGTCAATCATTTATCTAAAAATGAAATACACTATAATATAGGATACACATATGATATGTTACACAATCTAATATAGAAATACTCATTGGCTTATAGGTTATCCATAATGTACCACACATTTCATATATCATATATATATAATAGCACATACTTATATATATAGGAAATATATATATATATATATATATATATATATATATATATATATATATATATATATATATATATATATATATATATATATCCCAATACTTTATATATTTACATATGTAAAGAGAGGGGGCACATGAATTCAAATGTGTGGCAAGGAAACATTGGTGTGTGTGTGTGCTATGAATGTGTGTGTCAAAAACATAGGAAAATAGTGATTGGTTTTAGCATAGAGGGTGTGTGTGTGTGTTCAGGTGACAGGGATGAGTGTTAGCAGGACATGTGAACTTGTGTATGGGTGTGTGTAGTTAGATTAGATGGTGTGTGCAAGGAAACAAGAAGGGAAATAGAAGCATTGTATTAACAGTGAACCAATGCATAGGTGTAGCAGGAAATTTAAGTAAGAGGAAATCTGAAATAGTGTATCCATTACAAGGTGAAACAGGAAAAGGAAATCAGCCAATTAATTCAGAACAGTGCCATTATCCAGTTCAGTCCATCCATTTCCAGTTTAACATATATGCATTCAATTTAGTTTACAGGGAAAAGGAAGGAACCCATTTAGTTTTAAGGGGACTAACTACTCTTGCAACAAGGAAAGGAAATCAATTCCAGTTCAAAGGAAAGCAAAGTTGACAGTTAATCAAGAATTTATCATTCATTTACAGTATACAGAAAAGAGTCAATCTCAGTTCAAATGAAACTCAAACCAGTTTAACAATGTACATGCTCAGGTTTTTGAACAAATATCAGTTAATGAAATGAGGAATCTCATGTAAACAGGGGAATGCAAAATCAGTGAATCAAATCAGTTTAAAGGAATGTTCAGGTTATCTAGAGTCCCATTTCAGTTTTCAGAAATTATATTTCAGGTTTAAGACCATTCAGTCTACAGTTTACATTCAACCCAAGTCAAAAATCTCAGTTTTAGTGTACCAATGGGTGCACTTGACAGTTTTGCAGTTCAATGCAATTCACAAACCTAATCAGATTCTCATACATGAACCTAACATGTTGTCTATATATATAGCAATGAAATAACATGTTTAAATATGTGAAATTGGCATATCAAGTGGGTTATCATTCGAAAATCAGTGAACAACCTATAACTATACAGATATTCCGAAATAACCAATCAAAGCACCACAAAACACAACAACAACTCATGAAATAAACCCTAACTCATTACACATATATTCAGCATGCTTTAAAACATACAAACACACAGTTTTACATTTGAATTTCAGGTTTTGAACCAATTCCTCATCCAAATGATCTAAATTTCAACATACATTTAGAAATCAACTAGGTGAACAAGTTAGGGGTTTAATAACATGAAATTAGCAGTGTAAATTTGGTTAAAATGATGCTAAAAAATCGAATTTAAAACCTGGAACAAAACAGTGACAAAATGTGTGTATCAGGAAAATAGGGAAAGATTGAAATTGATCTAGAAAATTAAACTAAAATGATCAATTAATGGTTGGTAATGGTAAACACACATGTGTACGTGTCTTAGGATCCAATTCGTGTCCACCATAGTATGACACGACGTGTCCAATTCTCAGAAATCCAAAACGAGCACAACACAGACACAGAAATTGAGTGTAGTCTCGTGCACGAGTGCACGCGTGTCGTGCACTCGACACAGGACACATCGCATCTCGTGCACACACCCACGTGTTCGCCAGGTGTCAGGCTACGTGTCCAATACCCTGAATCCCCGTGTCGAGTCGCACAGATGTATCCACGACAGCGTATCAGAACCCGATTTCCTGTGCGCACTGCACAGTAAAGAATCCATGCGACACTAACTCCTCTTTCGACACGCTACGTGGTCACCTGAAATTTGACACGTGGTGTGTCAGACACTGCCCTAAGGCGTGTGTCAAATTTTACGTGTCCTGGTTGCGTGTGGTGTCCGATACAGCCCCTGAGTGGCAGGGGAGCTGTACGTTACAGAAATGCATGGGTTTCGTGTCCCATAGCGTGTCCGACACACAATAAATCATGCTCAGTCAATTGGAAACCTATAAACAAGACCTAGGCCTAATTTTCCATTCAAACACAATTTGAAAAATCATACGAAATGCCCTTTGGGGCATTTCATCAAACACCTATAGGAAAGGACTGATACGTGTCCATTTAGGACACGAAATGGACACAAAACCTAGGTCTAGGCATACCTATAGGACCAGGACACTTAGGGCTAGGTCTACATGCAAAGAAACTAGAATTTTAATGGTGTTTACATTGATTTACCTATTGGTGTCAAAATACAAGAAAAGCCTCAAATGGGGGGGTTCCTCTTGCTAGCAAACTTCTCCAAATTGCCCTAAAGCTGGGGTTGAACACCACAAACAGCAAGAGAACATTGATTAGATCCTAATGGAAGAAATTTCAATCAAAAAGGAGTCCTATTGATTAAACTAGGAAGGAATTAATGAAGGCTTATCTATTTCCTTAAGAAATGAAGAACTATTGAAGAAAGAGGCACAAATCCCCATAGAGACATTATATAGGCAAGGGGGGTCTCTTGGCTGGTCATAATAGTTAGGGTTAGGGTCTTAGGTTTCATCCTATGGCTAGGATTGAATCAAGGAAAATAGATGGCCTATAACAAAGGATTCTATCCTAGTTTCTTGCAAATCACTTAACCATAACTAAACTTGACTCAACCCCCTAACCAACCCATCTAATTCTCAAAGTGGCTCACTAAGTTAGTTATGACCCATCTAGGTTAGGTCCAATCTAGGTTAGGCTACCAAGGTCATTGCTAGTCAACCTAGTCAACCCTCATTCAAACAATTCAAAAATAAATTCTAAAAATTCCCATAAATTCAAATAAATTATAATAAAATCAAATAATCCCAAAAATGACAAAAATACCCTAATCATATGGCTAGGCTCTAGGGTAGGCAGTCTCTACCGTTCACTAGCAAAATACCAAAAATCATAAGTCATGAATTTAAATAGTTTAAAAATAATTAAAAATTACTAAAAATCATAATATTAAATAAATATCATTAAATAATAATTATAATTACAAAATTTCAAAATTACCCTCTTTTGGAAAACTGGGTGTTACAATCCTACCCACCTTATAAAAATTTCGTCCTCGAAATTAAGATGATCACACCCCTTCTAGGTTAAACCCCCAGCAATCATAGTCTCAGAATCTATCTTAAATCATACAGTTGAAAAGTGTAACCTATGGGGGTCATGGCATGCAATATCAGTTTAGGGTCTCATCTAGTTATACCAACCATGCTACAGTACTAGGCAATCACAAGGTATCAAAACATACAAGCAAGGGATACATCAAAATTCTTAAAAAGGGATACTAAGGTTAGGTCAAAACTCACCTCCAGCTAGGTCTGAGAACCAGAACCCCCTCCTGGAAGCAGGGCCCTGGTTGGGGCAGGTATAGCAGGGCATTGCTGCACCCAGTGTGCAGCTGAACCACAGAATAGGCACAATCCTAGTCTTTTTCTACAGTTGTTCCACTTGTGTCCAGACTTCTTGCAGTAGGCACAGATAGGCTCTGGCTCAGCTGGCCTCTGCTGGACAGGAGACTGGGCTGGGTATGATGATATAGGCTGGATAAATGGGTACTCCTCAAACTCTAGGTAGGACTGGGTACTGCTCCTCGCCCTCTTGGGGCTAGGCTCTCCTCCCAGAAGCACAGAGTCCCGCAGACGTAGCAACCTCTGGATTTGCTCCCTCATGGCCTCCTCATGAACTCTCTGTGACTCCAATAGCCTCTCTTGGAAATATCCAAACATCTAGGCTGCGTCAAGTAACAAACCTCCGGGTGGTACAGTAGGGAGTACCATCCCAAGGGGTAGGGGAAGGCTCTCGGTCTCAGGCAAATCTGCAGCTCTCTCCTGAACGACAGGAGATGATGGAAGACTCTCTGGCGAGGCTACCACCATCTCCTCAATGGCAGGAGGTGCCACCACCCCCTGATCAGATAGAGGGATAACTACCTTCTGAACAATAGGAGGTGGAGGCACACTCTCAGTAGCTGCAGCTGCTCTCAGGCGACGGGCTCGGGTCATGGGTGCCATACTGAAAGAAAAAGAAAAGAAAATAAATAAATCAATCATCAAGGCTGAAAACTAGTAAATATCAACAAAGGAGAACTAGCTACAAGAATTACTATTTAAAGCCAGGCTATACTATCATTCCTAAGACAAGGGCCTAAACACAAGTCATCAAATCGTCACACTAAGAAAGAACTACATATGTATAAGCTCTATAAAGCTAAAAGATCTCTACTCCTAAATTATTTGATAATGGAAAACAATTTATAATAACTGGAATGAAGATAGAGACGATATATTTAAGAACCTTTCCAAGATACAATCTGATAATCATATGCGTCTGCCCAAAAATCATGATACTCAGAATCCTCGCCACGCTAGTAAGCAAGGCTGCGATAAACGGTAGAGTCCATAACAGGGGCATGCACCTCTATAATCATGTTGTTTGGAATTCTTGCTATGCCGACTAGTATAGCTGCGAGGAATTCCAAATCTTATAACCAAGATACGTACATCCGAAGTCAAGTCTCTATGTTTTCGCCACGCCAGCTAATATAGCTGCGATAAACTCTAGGTTCCATAACCAAGTAGACGTTTTACCATCCCTGTATTCCCGTCGACATATGTTATCAGAAAAATATCGTAACTCAGGCCATAAAAATTCATCTCGATAGGAAAATCAAATCAGCAACGATCTAACAAAATCAAATTCAATAATCAAGGAGTGAGAGCAACAAAGCAAGAGAAATGATTCAAATTGAAGTTTAATAAGATTCTCAAGGGTCGTCCCAGGAATCTTTCAAGAAATCCTAACTGTGATTGAGTACCTTCAAAATATATATCCTAATCCTACTGCAGGCTGTAGTGATACTCTAGTTCGAATACCACTACATAAACTCGACCTTCATGGGCCACCACTAAAAATGTGTCACGACCCGCACCTACTGTGAGGGTACGAGAACGTCACAACGCCCAGCCTACGCCACAGTATCGGCGGTAGAATGATGTCCTAGGTCAACATACATCTAGCAATATAATACTAAGCAGTAAATGAACTCAATCACAACTAAGGAAGAAGAAAGCACGATATGATATAGAATTCAAGGAAAATCAGAAGATAGAATAGTCTAAGATAATATCCCAGCAAATATTCAGAGTACATATCTCCGCTACTGAATATAAAAGAATATATACAACTCCACATCTCTGAACAGAAGTAAAGTCTAGCTAAACAGTCTCAAGACAATCATAAAACTAAGATAAGGCCTAACTAAACTAGTCTAGACAGTGGGGGTGATGTCCTCAGCTAGAGCTGTCCCGTAGAAGGTATCCTTCCAGGCCTCCTCCTCGTCCTCTGTAATATTTTCAACAGGTCCAATCAGGACAGGAGCGAGTACAATACATCTCAACAGTTCATAGCAGGTTAGAAAATATAATCATGCAGTAAAGTAAGATATAGATACTGAAAAAATACAGTATGTAAACAGGGAGAGAAAACTGTAATAGAAATATCTACTATAAGTAAAGAGCTACCAGTGACTAGTGATTTAGAGCACAAAGTCGACATGTGAATGGCTTGATTTGTACATGGCTAGCGTACATGGCTATTCTACTTTAGAATTGTTTACATGGCTATTTATACTGTCCCATACTCCCAATTAATACACAAGGATCAAACCAGGTTATGTTATGATTCTATGTAACAGCCCCCAAAGGGTGGTAAGCCTCCGAAAGGTGATAAGCCCCCAAAGGGTGATATGCCCCCAAAGGGTGATATGCCCCTAAAGGGTGATAAGCCTCCGAAAGATGATAAGCCTCCGAAAGGTGATATATAGTAGTCCCATAAATGGGATAAAGATTCAAAGAAGACTCTGTGATCATATGGGTATATGTCACAAGTGATCAAAGAACCAAAGAAGTATATGATACGCTATGTAAGTGAAACGCACAGAACATAGAGTACCCGATGCTCCCTGAAGGGATAACATCTCATGGAGGGATCCATATTGTACTAATTCGTGTGACCAACGTGACAGTATCAAGTAAAGTAATTTAATACAGGAAATAATTCTAAGCAGGATATGAAATGATCAGAGAATGTACTCGCCTCGTATCTGAATGTCTGAAGTAAATGTACTGTCCGAGGAGAGGTGTCTGGCTCCTAATCAGAACAGCACAAGTCACAACAAGTCTAAAATGATATAATGAAGTCCTAATATGCATTCTACATGATTCTAGGTCAATCTAGGCCAAAGTCAACTCTTGGTCAACTCTGGTCAACCCTAGAAGTCAAACTAAGTCAAACAAGACTAATCAAGTCTATACTAGTCTAAACTAGGCTAAACTAGCCTATTCCAAGTCTAACAAGACTGTACAAGACTAATCTAGACTCTACTAGGTCTAACAAACACACCCATGAATCACATATCACATGTCAATCAATTATCTAAAAATGAAATACACTATAATATAGGATACACATATGATATGTTACACAATCTAATATAGAAATACTCATTGGCTTATAGGTTATCCATAATGTACCACACATTTCATATATCATATATATATAATAGCACATACTTATATACATAGGAAATCTATATATATATATATATATATATATATATATATATATATATATATATATATATATATATATATATATATATATATATATATATATATATATATATATATATATATATATCCCAATACTTTATATATTTACATATGTAAAGAGAGGGGGGCACATGAATTCAAATGTGTGGCAAGGAAACATTGGTATGTGTGTGCTATGAATGTGTGTGTCAAAAACATAGGAAAATAGTGATAGGTTTTAGGATAGAGGGTGTGTGTGTGTGTTCAGGTGACAGGGATGAGTGTTAGCAGGACATGTGAACTTGTGTATGGGTGTGTGTAGTTAGATTAGATGGTGTGTGCAAGAAAACAATAAGGGAAATAGAAGCATTGTATTAACAGTGAACCAATGCATAGGTGTAGCAGGAAATTTAAGTAAGAGGAAATCTGAAATAGTGTATCCATTACAAGGTGAAACATGAAAGGGAAATCAGCCAATTAATTCAGAACAGTGCCACAATCCAGTTCAGTCCATCCATTTCCAGTTTAACATATATGCATTCAATTTAGTTTACAGGGAAAAGGAAGGAACCCATTTAGTTTTAAGGGGACTAACTACTCTTGCAACAAGGAAAGGAAATCAATTCCAGTTCAAAGGAAAGCAAAGTTGACAGTTAATCAATAATTTATCATTCATTTACAGTATACAGAAAAGAGTCAATCTCAGTTCAAATGAAACTCAAACCAGTTTAACAATGTACATGCTCAGGTTTTTGAATAAATATCAGTTAATGAAATGAGGAATCTCATGTAAACAGGGGAATGAAAAATCAGTGAATCAAATCAGTTTAAAGGAATGTTCAGGTTATCTAGAGTCCCATTTCAGTTTTCAGAAATTACATTTCTGGTTTAAGACCATTCAGTCTACAGTTTACATTCAACCCAAGTCAAAAATCTCAGTTTTAGTGTACCAATGGGTGCACTTGACAGTTTTGCAGTTCAATGCAATTCACAAACCCAATCAGATTTTCATACATGAACCTAACATGTTGTCTATATATATAGCAATGAAATAACATGTTTAAATATGTGAAATTGACATATCAAGTGGGTTATCATTCGAAAATCAGTGAACAACCTATAACTATACAGATATTCCGAAATAACCAATCAAAGCACCACAAAACACAACAACAACTCATGAAATAAACCCTAACTCATTACACATATATTCAGCATGCTTTAAAACATACAAACACATAGTTTTACATTTGAATTTCAGGTTTTGAACCAATTCCTCATCCAAACGATCTAAATTTCAACATACATTTAGAAATCAACTAGGTGAACAAGTTAGGGGTTTAAGAACATGAAATTAGCAGTGTAAATTTGGTTAAAATGATGCTAAAAAATTGAATTTAAAACCTGGAACAAAACAGTAACATAATGTGTGTATCAGGAAAATAGGGAAAGATGGAAATTGATCTAGAAAATTAAACTAAGATGATCAATTAATGGTTGGTAATGGTAAACACACATGTGCACGTGTCCTAGGATCCAATTCGTGTCCACCATAGTGTGACACGACGTGTCCAATTCTCAGAAATCCAAAACGAGCACAACACAGACACAGAAATTGAGTGCAGTCTCGTGCACGAGTGCACGCATGTCGTGCACTCGACACAGGACACATCGCATCTCGTGCACACACCCACGTGTTCGCCAGGTGTCAGGCTGCGTGTCCAACACCCTGAATCCTCGTGTCGAGTCGTACAGACGTGTCCACGATAGCGTATCAGAACCCGATTTCCTGTGCGCACTGCACAGTGAAGAATCCATGCGATACTAATTCCTCTCTCGACATGCCACGTGGTCACCTGAAATTTGACACGTGGCTATAGAAGCATGGAAAATATTGCTTTTAGTCCCACATCGGAAAGGAGAAGAAGAAAGGGCTCACTCCATTCTATAAATAGAGCCCCTTACCTCCTTTGAAAAGGGCACCAACTTCTCTTCCCTCCTTCCAAACTTGGACTCTTCCTATTACGCACCTTCGGGTGCTAAGTAGAAGAAGTCTAGGGCAGCGCGGGCTCATCGGGCTCAGTCAGCTGTCCCAACCTCTGACCATCAAGAGCGTCCCGCTAAGCGGGCCTCTGATGGAAAGTTGTACAGAGCCGCCTGTGTCCAGCCCCCGGCGGCAAACGGACAGAGTGGTTCTCAAGAGTTTCCCAACAAAGATCGAGGGCAAGTGTTTCTATTAGCCCCCACATCAGGGAGAAAACATGATACCTACGTACTCGTGTGTTCGGGATACCCGGGCCCACAAAGCGAATGCACGGGCAGATCGAGACATTCCTCATGCGAGTCATGAGACGTCCTTCGTGCGGCTCGGTCATGAGACATTCCTCATGCGGCTCGGTCATGAGACGTCCTTTATGCAGCTCGGTCATGAGACATTCCTCATGTGGCTCGGTCATGAGACGTCCTTCATGCGGCTCGGTCATGAGACATTCCTCATGCGGCTCAGTCATGAGACGTCCTTCATGCGGCTCGGTCATGAGACATTCTTTATGCGGCACAGAACCCAGGAAGCTTCATGCGACTCAAAATCAGATGAGCTTCATGCGGCTCAAGAGTATCATACGGCTCAATAGTCACCAACATGGACATGCGGCTCAACGCACATAGGTAGCTCGAGTAAACTCCATGCGGCCTAGAGAGAGAGGCCACGTGGTCTTCAAAAACAGCTGTGCCCAACGTATGGACGCATTTAATGCTCTGACGGCTGACAGACCTGACAAGTGACAGACCTGACATAAAGTTGTCATAATGACTGACACGAAAAGCAGTACTTCGGGAATAAGGAAAATCTTCAAAGTGGTACTGTCTACCAAAGTTTTGAGGCGAGCTTATGCGGCCAAGAATAAACGAGTTCCTGCGGCTCAATACAACGCTAGCTTATGCGGCTCGTAGAGATTATGCATATGCGGCTCATTGAGAGTTCGTTTCCTGCGGCTCGATGAGGCATTGTCCTATGCGGCTCACGAAGGGTATCTCCCTACGGTTCAAGTGTTGCCTATCCTATGCGGCTCTGGCAGGACCCACAATTAAAACACGTGGCATCGGATCAATCAAGGATTTAATCGAATCTCAACAAATATATCTGACATCATCATCATAATTACTGAGATCAAGGCATATCATTTATCGTCAAGCCAATGGGACACGTGGCGAGCAATCGGGCATTGGTATAATCAATCATGAAGATTTAAAGCAATCAACATTAATTGCTCACAAGATTCGGTGCTATCCTCATTAATGGCCAAGATTCATTGTAATCAGGACCAAGGGTTCAGATAGATTGAAGGAGCACCGACATTCCAAAACAATGATCATTAGCAAACCCTAATGGTCATACCTCACTCTTATAAATAGCCAGCATCATTTCTTTGCACAGGGGCCGGCAACAAAAAGAATAAAAAAATATACAGAGTCAGAGAGAGAATACACAGAGAGAGAGAGAGAAGCCAGGAGAGCAACAGAGGAGCAAAAAGAGCACTTCTTCGTCAACGCCAACCATCTTTTCACAAGGAGCCAAGGCTGCATACCGATCGTCCAAGGAGTAAGGCAGGGCTGCCGTCGCCTTCCCGAGCCTCTATCGTCACCCCCCAGAATCTAAAATAAACAATTGTACTTAGATTGTTGTACCTAGGTTTTTGTCCCTAGGCTTTCTTTGTACAAGCGAGTTTGTATTGTGAGTCTAGGTTCAGTCCTCCGATAATTGTTCTGTACTTTTACAATCAATGGCAAACACGATGGCGACTCTGCTAGGGAACTAACTTCTCCACGGCTGAGGAGTTGGTGACGCAATCGGACGCAGCCAAACTTGGCTCTACACAACAGAAGATGGTCGTACGCTTCGACCAACAGGCGTTCGAAGAGATGCTCTCTGAAGGTTGCACTGGCCCGGTCCAGAAGCGCACCCGCACCATAAAGGCTCGTAAAGAGTGGAGGCCAAAATCAGTTGCTCCTCCGCAAGCCCTTGATGGGGTGCTCTCTATTGCTCAAGATGGCAAGAAAGACTCCCCTGCGGCCCCACTTCAGACTGTAGACAACTCTGCTGTCCCCAAGTCCGGCAGAAGAAAACACTATGATGCTGGACTTGCAGGGGCAAAGAGGAACTCTACGCGATCCGAGCCGCAGAAGAGTATTAGCCGCAGGGAGAAAGCCCACGCGGCTACAACCGCCGACCGCATAAAGAAAACTCATGCGGCCATATCTGTCAGCCGCATAACTTATGCGGCTACAGTTGCCAACCGCACGGATGAGACTCATACGGCTATTAAAGTCAATCGCTTGCAGAAAACCCATGCGGCCACAGATGCCAACCGCATGCGGTCAGCCTGCACAGTCGTGACTCCTAGCCGCATAAAGACTCATCCTACAACAAAAGACAGCCGCATGCAGACAGCCTGCACGGTACCCAATGCTAGCCGCATAGCATCCGTCCCACGCTTCTCTCGATCAGTCTTCGATCGGCTTTCATGCGGTCCTGACTCTGATCATTCTCTGGATGATAATCCAGACTCTGTGGTATTCGACTTAGACTCCTCCTATTACGCACCCACAAGTGCTAAAAGGAGGAAGTCTAGGGCAGCGCGGGCTCATCAAGTCCAGACGACTGCCCCAACCTCTGACTATCAGGGCGTCCCGCTGATTATCACGCGGGCCTCTGTTGGAAAGTTGTATAAAACCACTCAAGTCCAGCCCCCGGCGGCAAACAGACAAAGTGGTTCCTCTGACCTGCGTGAGGTTATCCTCCACAAACGCAAGGAAAGAGAAGGAGCTTCGGGGTGTAAAGAGCCCTCACACGGACATCAATGTACCCAGATCATCGTCAACTGCTGTTGCAGCAACGCGGCGGTGACGGAAGACCGGCCATCCGTCTTCCAAAGACTACATCACCCGAGCTCAGAAGACGAGGCACCTCCTGTTGTCTCCTGCAAGTTCGCGCAGAAAGTTCTCGCCAAGGGAAGAGGGAAGAAAATGAGCATCTCCAGCCCAAAGGTGTCAACTACTGCAGTTAAGAAACCGTCGTCTAAAGGGTTATCCTCCACTAGAGTATTTCAACACACCCGTTCGAAGATGAAAACTGCGGCTGTAGGAAGTTCGTCGTCTGCAACATTGGGGGTCGTCAGAACTGGGGGTAGCACTCCTCCAAACATCCACGACAATCCGACATTCCAGGAATACGGACTGGAGGAAGCAAATCCTTCGACGGATACAACAGATACCGACGTCCCCAAGGACATCCTAGACGAAGCAAGCTCCGAAGCTGTGGATAGTGTTCCTTCCGAGTCCGAACCTGAAGAGAACATCCCCACATATCCTGATGATTTCTCGATACACGGGTATGACTCGGAGGGTACATCCTCCACCACTCCTTCCGTCACTCCTCATGTGAAGGCGGTGTTCATGACAGACAACAATCAAGGCGGTTCCGGTGATCGTCAGCGCATCGACACTTTGGAGGCCTTATTGCACGCCTTGGTCAAGTCTGTAGACGAGATCAAAGCGGCGCTTCCTAATCTGCAGAGGGTGACACCTGGCCAGACAAGCACGGGTCCCACAATCAACGTAGATTCAAATTCAGCGGCACCGAACCCGGGCAACAATCCTCCCGAGATAACGGCCCCTACCGCGACAAATGAGGCCCGAGAAGTAAGAAGAGAGGTTCAGGAACTCCGAGCAATGTTCCATGCCCGAGAAAACTCTCAAGACCTCAGGATACGGCAACCATATCCTGCTGAATGGAGGGATGTTCCCTTTCCACCAAGATATAAGCCGTTCAATATCAACCCATATGATAGCAAGACTTCAGCAAGTCGGTACATTACTTACTTTGAGGTCACTACCGACCATCTGCCCCATGATGACGCTATCCTCATGCGGTTATTCATTGGGACATTGGAAGGAGTCGCCTTCGATTGGTACCGCAACCTGCCGGACAATTGCATCCATTCCTTCGCTGGCTTCAAACGCCTGTTCTTGGAAAGATTCTATGAGGTAGGACAGGATATCACGATGTCTACCTTCATGGACGTCATTCAAGGAGAGAAAGAGATGACGAGGAATTACATTGAGCGGTTTCGTCAAACCGTAATGAAGTTACCATCTGGCAACCCGGACTCTTCCTTGATCGAAATTTGCCAAAAGAGACTACTCCCAACAATCAGTCTCTGGATGGGCGAGAGTCAATTCAAGGACTGGAAGGCTTTTATCATTAGTGCTACAAGTGCTGAAGAACGATTAAAGAAGGCTCGCCAACTGGGATTACATATCTTAGAGGGAGAGAACAAGGGCAAGCGTCCCAGCACCACCAACGACAATGGGGGTAGCCCCTCCAACAACCGGGACAACAGGGGCAAGCAGGCTATGGTGGCCGATACAGCCCAGAAGCCTGAGTCGTAACCTGCGGACAAACAATGGCCTCAAATCACTTACTCTTTTGAAGACGGTCACGTCAAGCCTATCTTGGACATGCTCATACAAGGAGATAGGATTCAGCTTCCTCCACCAAGACGGGAGCCTCGGCCGGCTGATCTGGAGAACCCAAAGTTCTGCCATTACCACCGCTACGTCCACCACGCTACGTACGACTGCTACCAACTGAAACGATATATCCAGAACCTCATCGATTCGAACGCTCTAGCCACCAATTTCGAGGAGGTAATCGTGGCAGCCAACATGGTGTCCGTATAATTCGATAGCTTCCCTCCAACAGAGACCCAGGACGGGGTTATACCCATCCCTCTGGCAACGATGGAGATTGCTAATCTCCTGCCTGCTCAAGCTGCTAGTCTAGTACCCCTCACCACATCACGAGGGGAAATCATGTGGGTCCATCCGGACCTAGTCCACGAGGTAACTCAGTCCACTCCATCTTCTAAAAAGAAAAGTGGAAAAGTCAGATCCTGCCGTACCACCTCAGCAGATGAAGAGGAAGTCACGGCCGTTGTTACTCGATCCGGAGCACAATCTCAACCTGTGGCTGAAAACTCGACTGATGATCATCCGCCACTACCACGGATGCTCCGAGACCGGCTCAGCCTTCGACGACCGACAAGCCTAGGCCGAAGGAGACTCGCTTCGACAAATCCCTCCGAAAGGAAACATCTCAGGGGCTGGAGAGGCCCTACAACTTCGACATCTTGGCGCAATTGGCCAATACACCGGCCAAATTATCCTTATATGAACTCCTGAGGCTCTCGAAGGATGTCCGCACAGCTTTGAGCGATGCACTTCAAAATGCCGACGCGTACCTGGCTCAGGTCAACCTCACGGAAGAAAATCAGCCCGCAGACCTCCAAGACAGTGCCTGTACGGGAGCAATGCCCAACATCGTCTTCACTCCACAAGACATGCTCATCAAGACTAATCTACACGATCGCCCATTATACTATACAGGCTACATCGGCAACATAAAGGTGGACCGGATGCACATTGACCCTGGGTCTTCTATAAGCATCATTCTAAAAGGACTACTGCATCATCTTCGCATCCCGATGCATCGCCTGACCCCTACAAACACCGCCATCAGCGGGTTCAATTCGGGCAGGAGCTACCCAATCGGGAAGATCCGTCTGAAATGTCAGATTGGCGATCTCCAATCAGAAGTCACTTGCTATGTCATAGATGCCGACACTTCATACAACATCCTTTTGGGGCACCCTTGGATACACGATTACATGATCGTGCCTTCCATGCTACACCAATGCTTCAAATATGTCGACAAGTACGGCTTCGTGAGGACAGAATTTGCTGACATCGATCCCTTTAAAGGGGTCGAATCTTATTACTCGGACTCCTGCCTATACGAAAAGTCGAAGAGGCACCTTGAAGGAGAAAATAAACAAACTGATGTTGAAGCAACCACGGGATCAGAAGAACCTCTGACAATCCACCTCCAGGCTCGCAAACCAGGCAATTCTGCACCCCTTACGGCCACGCTGCGTAAGGACGCGATCAGCCTCTCGGCACAGGAAGAGCAGTTGAGAATCCGGCTGCCAAGGTCCGGCCAGGTACCGAGACCAACGACAGGGCCACTTACCATCAGATTGCCGAGAGTCGGTCAATCCCAAACAAAGAAGCTCAATTCCTCCGATAGACCTCTGACGATACGCCTGCCTAAGAAAGATCGTCACCCCGATGCGAGGTCTGACACTTCAAGCAAACCAGCCACCCCTCGCTCCACATCAAGTGCCAGACTGGAGGTCGCTAGTCTACCAACAACCCCACGCTCCGCTCCGTCAGTTGAACCTCTGAAGATCAAGCTGACTAGGACGCCCTCTCAATCTTCATTCACACAGGGAGTAGCCGAAGAGGAACCAGAGCTAGCCAAGTATGTGGCTGCCCACACTGACGCTCCCTCCGCAGATGATGTAATCCCTTTAGAAAAGATACCTTACTTCATCAATAAAGGGTTATCTTTGAACTACACCGAGCTCAATAAGCTATGTACAATGTATGCTATGGAACACGGTATAGGCACTCACCTACATACACAGATGACAAATGTGTACACCGCTATCCAACTTACTCCAGTAGAAGACGCTTACCGAATAATCGAGGGAGGGGACCACCCAATCATCTTCGGCCGGACGAACAACCCGCATCCCCTCGCCATGGAAGAAGTCGACTTCAAGTCAGATACTGGAAGACTGCCTCTGTATCTTTATAGCCCTCAATCCAAATATCTCATGCAGAAACAGGGGTATGATCTAGAGATAACGCCAGGACTGAACTACGGCACTGGACGACGATTACCTTTGAAGATGCCAGCCCCGGCAGGCAAACCACGAAACTACTATAACAAAACCCGATGCGGTTTAGGGTATGTAACGCCTACTACGACCCCTGAAAGCTCAGATGAAGAATGCGACTGGCAGTCACATTCAACCGGATCACCGACTTCCGACTCAGATACCAGCATCGGGGATGTGTTCAGACAAGTCATGTCAGTCAACATGGCATTCACCGATGCTTACGAGGAAGACGAAGACATCCCCGAAATCCTTGAGCTAGAGCCATGGGCCCAGCAATTAGACGCACAATAGGAAAAGCGGTTCGAACTGAGAGAACCTCCTACTGAAGATGAGGTCATACAAGTGGATCTCGGCAGCGAATCTTCTCCAAAACCGATCTTTATCAGTAAAAGCCTAACTGACGAAGAACGAGAGTCGCTGTTAGAACTTGTCAGAGAATACATTGATGTGTTCGCCTGGAGCTATGAAGATATGCCGGGGTTAAATCCTGACATCGCTCTCCACAAACTCAATATACGGCCAGATGCAAAGCCAGTCAAGCAGCAACAACGACGCTTCCGCCCAGGCGTCATGGACGCGATCGAAGTCGAAGTCAACAAGCTAATAGCCAGCGGCTTCATTCGTGAAGAGCAACATCCTGATTGGGTCGCCAATATAGTACCCGTCCTCAAGAAGAATGGGAAGATTCGAATCTGCATCGACTTCCGTAACCTGAACGAGACATGCCCCAAAGATGAATTTCTCCTTCCTATCACAGACATCATGATCGACAATATAGGCGGTTTTGAACGTATGACATTCATGGATGGATTCTCGGGGTACAATCAAATCAAGATGTCTCCCGACGACGAAAAGCACACCTCATCCCGAACCCCGATTGGTACATACTGCTACACAGTCATGCCATTCGGTCTAAATAATGCTGGGGCTACATATTAGCGAGCCATGAGTATCATTTTCAGAAAATATTTGCGCAAGACAGTGGAATGCTATGTCGACGACATCGCCGTCAAGAGTCGCCGTAAGGAAGATCATCTGCAAGACCTGAGAACGGTGTTCAACTTAATGCGAGCCCACAATCTGATGATGAACCCAACAAAATCATTCTTGGGCGTATCCAGCGGGAAGTTCTTGGGCTTCATCATCGCTGCACGGGGTATCCATGTAGACCCCGAGAAAACGAGGGCAATCATGGAGATGGGTCCTCCAAAAAATCTTCGTGAACTTAGAGGCCTCCAAGGGAGGCTAGCTTATATCAGGAGGTTCATTTCCAACCTCTCCGGGCGATGCCGACCGTTCACCTACCTCATGAAGAAGGGAGTCTCATTCATATGGGACAAAGAATGCCAGCACGCTTTCGATGACATCAAAGAATATTTATCAAATCCTCCAGTCCTGGTGGCCCCGGTCCCTGGAAAACCATTCCTGCTCTATGTACGAGCAATGGAACACTCCCTCGGTGCCCTGCTGGCACAAAATAATGACGCAGGCCACGAGCAGGCCATTTACTATCTCAGCCGAATGATGGTCGGGCCCGAACACCAATACACCGCTGTGGAGAAAGAATGCCTCGCCCTGGTATTCGCCATTCAAAAGACGCGGCACTATGTTACGGGGCAAACCATACATGTGATCTCACGAATCAACCCTCTCAGGGTCCTCATGACCAAACCAGGGGCACTCAGCTCCCGCCTCGCTACATGGGCGATATTGTTGTCCCCCTATCATATGATCTTCGTCCCGCAGAAGGCTGTCAAAGGTCAAGCCCTGGCAGACTTTTTGGCGGCCCATCCAGGATCGGAATCATCCAAAATATACGAAGAAATCCCAGATGAGGTCGTCGATTCAAATACAACCACCCACGATAACATATGGTGGATGTTCTTCGATGGCGCTTCAAGAACCGGACCCAAGGGAAATATCGTCGTCGGAGTCGGAGTAGTATTGGTCTCTCCTACCGGGCTAGTGATCAATCGGGCCTACTCTCTCACGGAACCCTGCTCTAACAATGTGGCCGAGTACAATGCTTTGGTCATTGGCCTCCAACTCGCAAGAGAACTGGGTGTAGAATGCCTTGAAGCATACGACGATTCGCAATTAATCGTCAACCAGATTCGGGGGACATACGAAGTCCGCCATGAAGACATGATCCCCTACCACCAAATAGCGATCAACATTATCTCATCATTCGAGGGATTCTTCATCGAACACGTCCCCAGACTCCAAAATATCGAAGCTGATGCCCTAGCAGGCCTGGCTGCTTCCCTAGCAGTGCCAAACCACTCTCATCATTCGGTCGATGTAATCGGCCATGAGCTGGTCTGCCCCAAGAACAACGTTCAAGCCATAGCGAGTTATTCTGCTCAGATGATCGATGAAGCGCCAGACTGGAGACAACCATTCATAGACTTCGTGGTCTACGACATCCTGCCCGAGAACTCGAAGGAGGCTACTTCTATCAGACGGCGTTCTCTCAGATTCTTCTACGATACAGAGACGAAAATGCTGTATCGCCGCTCCTACGACGGATTACTACTTCGGTGCTTGTCGAACGCAGAAGCTAAAGAAGCCGTACGAGAGGCTCATGACGGTGTCTGCGGGGTCCATCAGCCTGGCCCTAAGCTGCAAGACCGCCTTCGCCGGATGGGCTACTACTGGCCCACGATGGTGGCTGATGCAATAGATTATGCCCGAAAATGCAAGGCCTGTCAAGTCCACGCAGACTTCATTCACCAACCATCCGAATTTCTACATCCGACAGTGGCGTTCTGGCCATTCGAAGCATGGGGAATAGATATCATTGGTCCAATCACCCCACCTTCCTCCCGAGGACAATGCTTCATACTTGTGATCACTGATTACTTCTCAAAGTGGGCAGAAGCTGTCCCACTCGCCGAAGTCAAGACTTCGAACGTAATCAGCTTCCTGAAGCACCACGTCATCTACCGCTTTGGACTGCCCCGAAGGATCATCCATGATAATGGTCCGCAGTTTATAAGCCACGTATTCTACCGATTTTGCGACAAACACCGTATTCAGAATGTCGCTTCGACACCATACAACCCGGCAGCAAACGGGTTAGCAGAGGCATTCAACAAAATAATCATCAAACTCCTCAAGAAATTTGTCTCCTCCAACAAACGCGACTGGAACGAGAAGCTCGGCGAGTGCTTATGGGCTTATCGCACCACGGTTCGAACAGCCACCGGGAATACACCATTCTCTCTGGTGTACGGGAGTGAGGCAGTTCTCCCATTAGAGACTCAGATTCCCTCACTCCGAGTCGCCCTCACTTATCAATTGACAACGGATGATAACTACCGACGTCAACTACAAGAGTTAGAGGCCTTAGATGAAAAACGCCTCCTAGCTCAGCAAAGGATCGAATTATACCAAGCACGCATCTCAGGAGCCTTCAACAAAAAGGTCAAAGTCAGAACATTCCAAGTGGGCGATCTTGTTTTGGCAGTCAGGAGGCCAATGGTCACGACTCACAAGACCACCGGCAAGTTTCAGCCAAAATGGGAAGGCCCATTTATCATCGAGGCCGTGTTCTCCAATGGTGCTTACCGCCTCGCCAAGCAGAACGGAGACTTGCTCATGTTGCCCGTCAATGGCAAGTTCCTGAAGAAATACTATGTTTAAACAACATTTTCTAGAGTTTTGAGTCATGTGCCCGCTGGTACCACTGAACTCAACCCCCTAAATTTCTAACTTATCGAGTCACGTACCCTCTTGTACCGCTGAACTCATATCCCAAATTCCCAAGTCATGTACCTGCTAGTACCTCTGAACTTACAATATTCACAGATTTTTGAGTCATGTACCCGCGTGTACCGCTGAACTCATGCCCTTCTTCCATAAAGATATCCCAAATTTCCAAGTCATGTACCTGCTGGTACCTCTGAACTCACACTTTGATTCCAATATTCATGGATTGTCGAGTCATGTATCCGCTGATACCACTGAACTCACCCTCATAGTTTCACAGATTTTCGAGTCATGTACCCGCTAGTACCGCTGAACTCACAATCACCATTCTCCAGATTCTTGAGTCATGTACCCGATGGTGCCTCTGAACTCACATCCCGGTCACTCTTTCAGGTAGGAAGTTATGTATGATCATACCTCTGAACTTCCTTCCCGAAGGAGATCCCCTCTCATGATCTAGTACCCACACTCCCAGTGCACAAAAAGGGTAATCGATCCACAAATTTCCAAAACGGCCATGTCCTCATTACCTCTGAGTCGTTCCACTTCCGCCAAAAACAAATCACCCCTACATAGAACTTCCATGTCCTTATTACCTCTGAGTTGTTCTATGTACCCCCCCTGTCAAAGAGACCCTCATACTCACCATGTCCTCAGCACCTCTGAGTCAATATGATTGGTTCCTTTCTTTTAAACTTATTGTCCGTATCCAAAACTAGGGTATGTTAGGGACAATGGGTCCACGCAAAATGACCCGATAAAAGGATTATTACAAAGCAAAAGAGTAAAGCAAATATATATTCCATTCAGTCAGAAATTAGTTACATCCACACGGTTACAGGAAAGTTCTTCATTACAGACAAGACACCTCAAACCCCTAGTTACAAAAATACGTATACAACTACTTCAACCACATTATGTATGAAGGGTGCAACTGAGGAAGATCCTCGTCCAGAATGGGAGAATCAGGATTCCCAGTGGTGTCACCCTCAGCAGTCTCGACAGTGGGGAGGACGTCGTCCCTCTCAGGCTCTGATTCTTCTTTCCTTGTCTCCTTCTTAACAGAGGAAGACCCCTGATTGACGCCAGGGAGCGACGGATCCTCTACCACTGCAATATCAGCACTCGGTGGAGACACTATAAGAACCAAAAGACGAAAAAAAGTGATGAGAAATGATGAAAACAGTCAGAAGATATTCAGAAGTGTTCATGCGGCTCGTTTAAAGACAACTCTTATGCGGCTTGGGCATGGAATATATTCCATGCGGCTCATAGGATGTGTATGCGGAGCAGCATCTTTTAGGGTTTCAGAGCACCCAATCTTCTGTACAGTCCTTACCTTCGACGACAACATGAACATCAAGACGAACGGGGGGTGCGGCAATTGAAGACGAAGCCGACTTCCTGCTCCTAGCCACAACCTTCTTCACTGCCTTGGAAGCCCTAGGTGCCATCGTGGTTTGTCAGTTGGAAGAAGAAAGCAAGACAGAAATCTTAATCAGAAAGAGTCTAAGAGAGAAATCCTTCTAAATACCCTTCTATTTATAGAGAAAGGAGGACCAAGACCGACGCTTCTTACAAAGTAGTCGACTCTTCGGCTATCGATACTGACTAGTTAATTAGAGGTCAGAAACTCCTAGGATCCTGCCCCAAAAAGGTTTACATGCATGACGTAATGGCATGGCGAGAAGCTATGCGGCTGAACAATCTATGCGGCCAAGATCTCTATGCGGTCAGGGTTTCATATGCGGTTAGAAGAGCACGGCCATGCTTCTTATTCAAAGTATTTCAATTTTACAAATTGAAAACTTTGAAGGGGGTCCTGTAGAAGCATGGAAAATACTAAAGAAAATGACTCATGCGGCCAGGAAAGACCCATGCGGCGCTGAAAGCCCATGCGGCTCGGGGTATCAAGCGACACAAGGAGCTATGCGGCCCGAAGCATTCCATGCGGCTCAGAAGACACGTGGCCTGATAGTGCCCCCCTCTGATCCATGCTGCATTAATTGCTTTGACGGCTGACCCCTCTGAAAAGTTGACAGACCTAACACCAAAGCAGGTAATTATGACTCTGTCATGATGATGAATCTCTAGGGAAGAGAAAAAAATTTCTGACACGATCCCCCGAGAGCAACAAAATGCCACGTGGCCCTGCCACGTGGGTGTGCTTATGCGGCTCGAAGTGAAGACTTCCCATGCGGTTCAGAGTGAAGCTGTCCCATACGGCTCGAGTGGATTCATCCCTATGCGGCTCAAGAAGATCATGCCCATGCGGCTCAAGCAGACACACCATTATGCGGTTCATGCGGCTCATCATATGGTTCAGAAGTCTGAAGGAGGGGGCCACTGCCCAGACAGCCCTGACACGTGTCCCAAGTCTAATGCGGCCCAAATTTCATGCGGCCCAAATCTCATGCAGCCCAATCTGCATACGGCTCCAGTCTCACCATTGGCTCTCAGGACACGTGTCCTCAGCCGATCAATCTTCCAGATTTATGGCAATCCAAGATCGGGTCGAATCCCAATGATCTGGGGCGCGTGGCAGGAGAATAAATTTGATTTATTCGCAGATATTAGAGAATCATTATAAGAAAGATTTATGCCAATCAGCATTAATTGCTAATGGGGATTTGGTATAATCTACCCTTAATGGTTCTGATTCGTCACAATCAGAAACGAACGACCTGGATTGATCAATCCCCAGGCCGCCGCCATCTCCAAGAGCTAATTATTGGCAACCCTAGTGATCACATCCCACTATTATAAATAGCAAGGTGTCCTTTCCTTGTAATATATAGAGAGATATACAAAAAAAACCAGAGAAGAATACGTATACACAGAGAGACTTCCCCCATAGTCAGAGAGAGAATATACACACAGAGAGAAGCCAGGAGAGCAATCAGAGAGAGAGCAAGAAGGCATTTTTTCGTCAACGACCAAGCAGATCTTCCCCGAGTCAAGGCTGCGTACCGATCGTCCAAGGAGTAAGGCAGAGCGGCCGTCGCTTTCCCGAGCCTCTATCGTCACCCTCCAGAATCTAAAATAAACAATCGTACTTAGACTGCTGTACCTAGGTTTTCGTCCCTAGGCTTTCTTTGTACGAGCGAGTTTGTATTGTGAGTCTAAGTTCAGTCCTCCGATAATTGTTATGTACTTTTACAATCAATGGCAAACAGTGGCGTGTCAGACAATGCCCCAAGGCGTGTGTCAAATTTCACGTGTGGTGTCCGATACAGCCCCCGAGTGGTAGGGGAGCTGTACGGTACAGAAATACATGGGTTTCGTGTCCCATAGCGTGTCCGACACACAATAAATCATGCTCAGTCAATTGGAAACCTATAAACAAGACCTAGGCCTAATTTTCTATTCAAACACAATTTGAAAAATCATACGAAATGCCCTTTGGGGCATTTCATCAAACACCTATAGGAAAGGACTGATACGTGTCCATTTAGGACACGAAATGGACACAAAACCTAGGTCTAGGCATACCTACAGGACCAGGACACTTAGGGCTAGGTCTACATGCAAAGAAACTAGAATTTTAATGGTGTTTACATTGATTTACCTATTGGTGTCAAAATACAAAAAAGCCTCAAATGGGGGGTTCCTCTTGCTAGTAAACTTCTCCAAATTGCCCCAAAGCTGAGGTTGAACACCACAAACAGCAAGAGAACATTGATTAGATCATAATGGAAGAAATTCCAATCAAAAAGGAGTCCTATTGATTAAACTAGGAAGGAATTAATGAAGGCTTACCTATTTCCTTAAGAAATGAAGAACTATTGAAGAAAGAGGCACAAATCCCCATAAAGACATTATATAGGCAAAGGGGGGTCTCTTGGCTGGTCATAATAGTTAGGGTTAGGGTTTTTAGGTTTCATCCTATGGCTAGGATTGAATCAAGGGAAATAGATGGCCTAGAACAAAGGATTCTATCCTAGTTTCTTGCAAATCACTTAACCATAACTAAACTTGACTCAACCCCCTAACCAACCCATCTAATTCTCAAAGTGGCTCACTAAGTTAGTTATGACCCATCTAGGTTAGGTCCAATCTAGGTTAGGCTACCAAGGTCATTGCTAGTCAAGTCAACCTAGTCAACCCTCATTCAAACAATTCAAAAATAAATTCTAAAAATTCCCATAAATTCAAATAAATTATAATAAAATCAAATAACCCTAAAAATGTCAAAAATACCCTAATCACATGGCTAGGCTCTAGGGTAGGCAGTCTCTACCGTTTACTAGCAAAACACCAAAAATCACAAGTCATGAATTTAGATAGTTTAAAAATAATTAAAAATCACTAAAAATCATAATATTAAATAAATATCATTAAATAATAATTATAATTACAAAATTTTAAAATTACCCTCTTCTGGAAAACTGGATGTTACATGGTCACCATCTGGCTGGAAGACTGGTAGATCCTCTGGTGCTGCTCCGATATCTGGCCATACAAAACCAGCTGGGTCAGACCCCAGAAAGAGCAAATGCCATAAAGGAGGCTTCACTTAGGAACTAAAACCAGCATATCACAATAGAATATTAAAGATAAATAATAAATAAAAAAACTGATTATAATAGAGATAACAACAGTAAACTGAGTACAAAGAAACCATTGAAGTAGCTAGGTCACAACCCTTAAACCAAACAAGGACCGGGGTTGCATCCCTTCACCTGAATAGAAACCCGTCTCAAATACTATTGGTACAGTGAAGACAATAAATGAAGAGAGGACACAGAACTGCTCTGGGAGCTAGGTTACAACCCTTAAACCAAACAAGGACCGGGGTTGTAACCCTTCGCCTGAACAGAACTGGACCCCTAATCTTTATTGCTAAGGCCATTATAAATAATTATTATATTAAGGTAAGATAAAACATGACGAATATGGCATGGGGTTGAAATAAGACAATAACGAAGAGAGGATACAGAACTGTTCCGGGAGCCAGGTTACAACCCTTAAACCAAACAAGGACCGGAGTTGTAACCCTTCGCCTGAATAGAACTGGACCCCCGATCATTATTGCTAAGGCAAGCATCAATAATCATGTCATGTCACAATCTTGCACAGAATCAGGATAAGACTAAGCTGGAATAAACTCTATCCAATCAATCACGGCCAATCAAGAGTACGGCTTGATACTTTTAACTAACTAGGGTTATCACAGGCCTAGTTACTAGTAAGATGCAAAGAGATTATCCCAACGGCCACAAGCCCTGCAGACCATCCAGTTATCCAGGTCGAATGTCCGTTTATGAAGAATGTAACACGTGACTGTGTGCTCTAAATGTGCCCTACTCGTCGGTAGGCTACAAGTCCACTTGAGCACCCAGATAACGAGATTGCCTGTAGCTGAGAAATCTCTTCATGACTACTGGATTATTCTAGTTATTAGCCTTAGTTGAATTCAGTTGGTACCCCTGACCGTGGTACTCAGGGATCCCCATCCTAGACATGATGCAAAACAGTACCAGTTTATTTGTACAATCACAATCGCCCACGGTGTCCAGGTCATTCATACTTGTCATGTCGGGCTAGCTGTCGTAACAGCATGTCCTGATATATCATGTAAGCTTGCTTGTCGAGAGTGTGCCACGGCGGGCCACTATCGTGTTCAGGAAATATGCCAAAATTTACATGACATAAACATAATGGTGATTTTTCAATTTAATAATAAAAAAAGGGACGACTATTGAAGGGGTCATGCGGCTATTAGACTCATGCTGCAGAAAATACGCACGCCTATACGGTTGGGACTACGTGCTCATGCGGTTGGAAGGGGGCGGTGCATGCGGCAGCAGGATGGCAAGGCCTTATGCGGCTGGAAGTACAGGAGCCTCATGCGGCTGAGATCCAAGGCCATATGCGGTTGCGGGTGTAATCAAGCTTATGCGGCAAATATGCAAGAGCTTATACGGCTGCGGACATGCCAGTGCTCATACGGCTAAGGGCCCAAGCCATCTCATGTGGCCGAATCAAAGGCAAGCCATATGGCAGCGGAATATTTAAGTTCATACGGCTAGATTCGAAGGGAGTCATATACGGCTGGATGCGCTTCATGCGGCTGAGGGCAGTAGTTCATGCGGCTGTATTGTCATGCGGCCAGAAAACTTGCCGCATGAAGGTCCATACGGTCAAGTACTTCATGTGGCTGAGAGACCGTATTTCTTCTCCACCGATCCGAAAAGAATAGCCATGAAGTCCATGGCTTCGAAACTTTATAACTCCATCATCCAGACTCCTAATCCGAGCTTCCATGGGTCAAAATGGGGCAGAACAAAATGCTCTACAACATGAAACCATCAAAACTTGAAAATAACAACGTTAAGTAGATCAAAACCCAAGAAATCCAAAAATACAATAACTTAGATCTACACAAAATGAGCCATGGAAATTAGAAATACTAAATATTAAAGTGTGTTAGAATCTCAAGAGGAAGAGAATAGAACAATAAAAATGAAGTTCCTCCATGAAGCAAGCTACACTTGCCTAAGCTCCCTTTCTCTTCCTGGTGGTTGAAGAAGTAATGGTGGAGAAGAAGAAGAGTAATGAAGAGAGAGAATGAGGGAATGGCTAATAAATAAGGGTGGTGGTGGTAGGTGGGAGTGGTTTGGTTCACATTAAAATCAAGCAAAACTGAACCATGTAAAACCAAGCCGAATCAAGTCAAGTTGGGCCGAACCCAACAAGGAGGCAAGCAATACGGGTCTAAATACGTACACGTATACCAAAATACGTAATACGAACAATGGTCTTTACAGGCAGCAGGGTTGAAAGAAAGATGACCCGCAAAAGAAGGATCGACACCAGCAGTCGACGGACAGGCACCAGTAGAAGACGGACCGACACCAGCAGTAGACGAATCGGCAGCAGCAGACGGAGGCAGAAAGTACGTAGCAAATTGCTCCCGTAAGGACGACACCGCCTCGTGCAGCTGCGTAAGCTGTGACCTAACATCATCATCTGTCGGGACCACGAGAGGAGGCGGTGTCGGTAGAAATCTCTGCGTCGCCATGTGCAACGGCCCTAGGGAGATGACTCCGTACAGGAGCCCTTTCATAAAGCCATCGACGGTATCTACGAACAAGTCGTTACGAGCGGCCAAAGAAGAGGGCGTCCGGACGGACGTC
The DNA here is from genome assembly GCA_029216955.1 of Iris pallida. Classification (NCBI taxonomy): domain Eukaryota; kingdom Viridiplantae; phylum Streptophyta; class Magnoliopsida; order Asparagales; family Iridaceae; genus Iris; species Iris pallida. The sequence goes on along the minus strand of JANAVB010031019.1, from coordinate 13,856,149 downwards.
GTTTCACCGACATCCTCGGTGTCAGTTAACTGAGCCCGACTAAGGGCCTCACGATATGCAGCCTATCAAATGAATGTGTTTATATTATAAGATTTACCAAAGTTGTAATCTAAATCCTATGTTTCACTAATTTAAGTGTGAATCCTAAGTTTACCTAAGTTATAATCTGAATACTTTTAATTCTAATGTAAATCTCATAAACATAAGTACTTACATCAGTCTCCTTGGCCCTCTCATCGACGAAGCTCCCGTCCTTCCGTCTTTTGTGCGTATGCTGGAACACGTCGTGCATGGTGACTGATTCTGGTGCCCTTCCCTCCTTCATCACCCGCTGGGCCTGCATACGAAATTTTTGTAGAACTTAATTAACTCCGTATATTAATAATACCTAATTCGATAGTGAAATAAATTTACGGTATCTCACCAGATCTACAAGCGTCGCTGCGTGGGGCCTTAATCCTCCCGTATGAAGCCTCGCGGCCTGTCGGTTTGCCTTCGCCTTCTCCGATTTCTCTTTGTTCGCAGGAGTATCCATCATAGCTAAGAGGTCATCATAATACTCCTGTCGGATCCAATTCGACCTCGTATGCCCCATTTTCAGGTTATGAATCATATCCCGTATCTTCTTCGAGGTAACACTTCTGTAGGTACTGCGGATCGCATCCTCGTGATGGGAGGGCCACCAGTACGTCGTCTAACATAGAAATTTAATTATTACGTAATTTAAAAAATGGTTGATTAAAGAGTAACTAATAATTAACCAGAAGATATAGATATATACCCTCAACTCGTCGAGAACTTCAAGTTTGGGGGCACCGATGAAAAGTTGAGGTAGGGACCATGGAAGTTAGCCCTGATAATTTCTCCAAGAGCCCTGGCAACATTAAATAGAAAAAACCTACAAAGAAGAAACGACTGGATTATTAACTTGAATAAATGAAAAAAATTTAATAAATTATCTTAAATTTACTTACGAGGTCCCCGCGGGCCATAGCTCTCGTCGGAACTCGCCTCTCGGCCTCTCTGGTGCCGTCGGAGGATCCGCGGGTCCGCGTATGTACTCTCCAGTAACCAGATGGAACCGAGTATGGGGGTACTCCGGGGCCCACTGTGTAGTAACTGGGGGATCCACTGGTGGATCCGTTGCTGGTGGGTCCAATAGGAAAATAGATCCGCTAGCAGATCCGGACTCATGCCTCGATGAAGTGGTCGATCGACGGCAGAATGTGTCTGTGCCCGGGGTACTCTCCGGTTCGGGGTCGCTGGATGGGGTCACATCCCAGGAAGATTGAATACGACCACGACCACCTGCACCACTACGACCACGACCACGAGTACCACCACCACCACCACCACCACCACCACCACCACCAGCACCACGACCACGGCCAGCCATGATGACCTGTAAATAAAACACATAAACATAATTAACAATATAAAAGTGTAAATGAATATAAAATTCTAAACTAAAATATACATGCCACCAGTACGGAGACGAGTGCCACTGCGACGTAAAAGACTAGGAGTGCCATCTACAATAAGTAAATAATCGAATGAAAAAACATGAATTCACGTAATTTGTTTTATGAGGTCAAACTTAATTCACGTAATTGGAAGTGTTTTTAATATACAATAATATTTAACCTAATCATCGTCTTCGTTCTCATCCTCGGCCTCGTCTTCATCATCATCCTCCTCCTCATCCTCATCTCCATCAAATTCGTCTTCTTCTTCTTCATCTTCTTCTTCTTCTTCTGCCTCAATATTTGGGACAAGTTGCCTCTTTATCCCCCGGTTGACAGCTAAGTCTTGTGTATCAACCTCTTCCTTCCCTCTATTTTCCTCAACAATATCTTCAACATCCATTGTATCCGAGTGTTGTCCCAAGTATTGGAACTTTTCGATCTGGTCCTTTTGGTATGCTGGGTCTCCAACGTTGAATATATTTCTAGATTTAATCTTGTATACTGCCCACCAGTCAAATTGATCTCTACGACGTCTTGGGTAGCTTGTATAGTAGACTTGAATAGCCTGATTTGCTATCGCAAATGTATCGGACCCTCTATACCTCCTGCGATGATTTATATCGACAAATCCAAATTGTTTATCGATTCTCCAACCGATATTTGGTGTCGTATCGAACCACTCACATTTGAACATCACAATATGCATATCATATAGGCCAGTATATTATAAATCTACAATATCCCGAAGCAGTCCATAATAGTCAAAGTTCGGCTCGTCGTCATAGATGGTGCCTCTTATGCAAACACCGAAATCCTTGGTACTGATGTCATCAATGATAAATTTGACATTTATAGCATTCTGAGTTGACTTAAAACTGAAGCCATTAACGATATAGCCTGGCCAAATCTTTAATTGCTTCTTCGGTCCCAATGCCAGATAACGAACACTCTCATGAGTGAGTGTTGTTTCAGGCAATAAAACCTATAAACAAATATTTATAATTTAAATGTTTTAGGTTATATATTTATAATCTCAGTTACTTACGTATTTGTGAAACCATGTCGGAAATGTACAATCAACCTCTCTTGGAAGTCCCTCATCGGTAATATCGGGTGTCTTCATTTTGAATTCATCTCTAAATACACTATTAGAGAAAATAAGAATATATAAGTGTAGTCACTTACTTTGTCAAATTAAAGATTATAACAAGTGCAAGTGTACTACTTACTTCTCCAAATCTCTTACTTCTTGTATGTCACAGTTTAACAAGACATACCGGTGAACGGTATCATACTCGTCGTCTGTCAACCACCGTCTTTGACTTGCCCCAACAGGCTTGCCCCTTATATTGAATATACCTCCATCCTCAACGTCCTCGTCATTCCTTTAAGGTCTATTTCGATTTGTCTTAACATGAGTATCAAAATAAATAGATCAGAAGTTTGACACCTCTTCGATAAGATAGGCTTCGTATATCGAAGCCTCTATATGAGCCTTGTTGCCAACTTTCTTCTTTAGATGGTGTAGGTATCTAGAGAGTCAAATTATCTTGAGAATTAAGAATGAATTTTAAAATCCACTGAAATTCAACTTAAATTATATCGATTTTGATGTACCTTTCAAATGGGTACATCCATCGATAATGAACAGATGCACCGACACGGGCTTCGTATGCTAGATGAATCGGTAGATGCTCCATGTTGTCGAAGAAGCCAGGAGAAAATATTTTCTCCAACTTGCAAATTGTTAAGATAATCTTCTCCTCAAGTTCAACCATGTGTTGCACAGTCAACTTAGTTGAACAAATATCCCTAAAGAATATAGATAGTTCGGCCAACGGAACCCATACAGCAGAAGGCAACAACTCTTTCAAAGCAATGGACAGTAATCTTTCCGTAAACACGAGGCATATGTTAGAGTTATTTAGAAAATATATGTTGGTATCCTACTACTAGTTAGTATATTGAGATAAGGATACTAGAAGTATAAGATAGTCGGTTAGATGGTTAGTAATAAGTTAGTGTCTAGAATGAGGTTAGTAGATATAAGTTAGATAGCTTATATGTTAGATGGTAGTGTATTAGAGTGTGTGTTTTGATATGATAGCTTAGAGTTTAGATAGATATATATTGGATATGTATAGTATCTTAGTTTTAGAGAATAAGTTAGATATTCATATATTAGAGTTAAGATACTTGGTAACTTGAGATACCAAGTAGTATATTAGAATATGTTGGTTAGTTAGAGATGTGAGTTAGCTAGTAGATGTTAGAATTAGTGTATAAATAGATGTTAGAATTTATATTGATAGTTAGATAGATGGTTAAAAGTTAGATATTAGAGTGGTATGTTTGTATCTTAGGATTCAAATATTTGTAGCTTAGGATATTGGTTTTACCTTCACCATTAAGGTAAAGTATTTACCATTAAGTTAGCTACCGATAATTATTTGTTTCCCAATACCAAAAAATTCGATACTCCGATCTGAAACTGCCGATACTACCGATATAGCCGATATCCTATTTCTTAAACTAGGGTTTGTTATATCGCCGATACTACTCATTGTATTTGTACCCTGCGCTGCCCCGCGCGCGCCACCCCCGCCGCCCCTCGCTGCCCCAGAGCGCGCTGCCTCCCGCCCTCCCCCGCAGTCCCGCGCGCGCCAGCACCCCTCCCACCCCCCGTCGTACCTCCCACCCCCCGTCGCCCCTACCCCCGCCGTACCTCCCACCCCCCGCCGCCCCCCGGCCCCCCGCTGCCCCGGAGGGCGCTGCCCCCCGCCGCCCGCCGCAGCCCCGCGCGCGCCCGCCGCAGCCCCGCGTGCGCCACACCCGCAGTCTCTGCCGCCCCCCGCGGCCCATGACACCCCCGACAGCCCACGACACCCATAACCACCGAGAGAGAGAGAGAGATTACCTTTAGGAGAGAGATGAGAGGTCGCCGATCACCACCGTGGGAGAGAGAGAGAGGAGAGTGAGGTCGCCGACCGCCGCGGGAGAGAGAGAGAGGACGGAGAATGAAATTTGGGGGGAATGAAAAGTTTCCTCCGTCGTTTCAATTTAAGTCTGGGCCCTTTATTTAGCGACGGACTAGCGACGGATAAAATCCGTCGCTAGGGCGTTACTATTTTTGCTGCTTGACGACAGAATATCCGTCGCTACGTAGTCGAAGAATTGTTCCACCATTTTCCTCAAAAATTTCTGCCAAATAATCGACTGCATGGCGACGGCTCATTATCCGTCGCTATATCTCCGACGTCCTAGCGACGGATGAGCGACATTTTCTCCTCCTTAAAATAAAATAAAAATTGTATCGTCTTGTCGTCGGTACGCCGTCGGTTATTTGCCGCAAATCCGTCGCTAACGCCGACGGAAATTGTCCGTCGCTAATGTGCCATCGCTAATTTACTATATTTTGGTAGTGTATTTTTATGTTACATTTAGATATGCATGAAAATAATACATGGCATGCATGTGTTTATCATATTCATCCATCCAGTTGCTACGTAACCAACTAAAAGCCATCCCGTTGCTACATGCTAACACTACTATATTTTTAATAAATTACTTAAGCAATATAGATTGTCATCAACTACAAAGCTATAAGAACCATACCTTAATTAATCAATATTTTTACCATATTTAGCAGTCCGTAGTTTGGTTTCATCGTTCATGTTATGCCATTAAAAATGCAAAATTCTTGAGTCCGGCCAGGACAATATAATGTACAGTTCAATGTGCTAACCTAGTGACGATGATCTACCATTAGTTGCCAACATCACATGACAATATTTAGGGAACATCATAAACTAGTGGCAAACATATGTAAATAGATTGGTCAAAATGTTTCAGAAAAGTTTTTCTAAATGATAGTGTAAAGTTCATCGGTAATTGTAAAGTTCATCGGTGCTATCATCTTGACCACAGACCACTCAACCCAAAAAAATTAAATTTCAGCAATCCAAGAAAAAAATGATCACACAAAATTATAATTTCCCATCCAACTCTAAATTCAGATCCTAAAATCTAATAACATTAACATATGGGCTAATCAATACCATCTCATAATCTAATACATAAGATAAAATCTGACCAAAGTATCCAACTATAATCAAAGTAATATTAAAGAATCCTGGAATTAACCATTAGTCAAAAGAAGACTCTCTTTTCTGCATGCATGACATAAACATAATTTTTTACGTTCTTTTTTTTCATATTAGATCATGATTTTTTTCGTAAAGAACATAATAAAAAGTATGAGTAGATCTGACCTTTGGGAGATCAACGAAAAAAAATATTTGTATCTGACCTTTTCTTTTCATGTCCGACCTTGTTGTTCTAACTCTCCATGTTAGCTTTTAGGAATCTTCTGCTGTCTCTTCAATCAGATCATAGATCTTTTACGGACTCCAGCTTTCGGCCTTGGTTAGAGCATGGTGCTGATAACGTGTTGTGAAAATAAGAAAGAAGGAAAAAGAATTGGTAGCCAGAAAACTGTACGTAGCTTTTCTCATTGATAACATATATAGAGGGAATGAGATAAAGAGGTTGTTGTGGGCATGGATAAGGGCATCCATATTTGAATTTATCCAAATCACAACATGAGTAAAATAATTGCACAAATTAGTCACAGATCCTATTTTCTATCCTAACATTGGTCGTCTATTCTAGTTTTCCTATTGTAGCTGCTCTTTTTTTTTCTTTTTTTCATTTCAAATACGATTGGCATTATTAAAGTGTATATTAATTCTAATCCAATAAATCAGTACCATAAACTTCAGTGTCATTCCAGTTGTAATCTCCGTTAATTGATTTCTTAAATTCTTTTTTATTTTATTAATTCTAATCCTATTTTATTTTATTTCATATTTGATTTCTTAAATTCTTAATCAGATTGCACCATAAAAAGTTTTCGAACATGTTTTCTCTACTTTTGTTTCAGTCCTTCAAAAAAAAAGAATTATTATTTGTTTTGTTTTGTTTTGCTTCTCATTATTTAACTTAGGAGTAGCTTTAGCTATTTTTTTATAAACCTTTGTGTAACTTCTTACCATGAAATTCTTCTTAATACAATGAATCGATGATTTTGCTAGACCTTATCTTGGATTTGATATTATAGCTCTGATTCAAAATGGTTCCTTCTTTTAAATAGATAAGCAGAACATATTCTATTATCATTCTCTTTCTGCAAATATTTTATTACCATTATTCCTTGTCTTATATAACTGTCCTGATTACATCAATTCTCTGCCTCGTACCTAATTCTGTCAGCTATACCTTGAAACCCTTGAATCTTTATATCATTTTACCTAAGAAATATTGAGAAAGTGACGTAAATCATCTAGTTCAAAAATGATGTAATTGGTTATCATAGGATGATTTTATAGGAATTAGAATGTTGGATGTCAAATATGAAAAATTTGAGAGAGAGATGTGGTAAAGGTTTAGAATGAAATGGAGAGATAAATGTTATCAATTTAGAAACAATCACAGAAAAATTTGGTTATGAATAATACATAGATGTATTTCATAACTAATGAGGATATTCGAGGTCAACTTAGTTTTGAGAACTTAGAAAAATCTTGGTTATTGATTTTTAGGAACTTTTACTCTGAGGCTATGTAGAAATTTGGTAATGGAAAAGAGAATTTAATTGTATTCAATGATTATACGAAATTGAACTAGATATTGTAAAAGGGTGACTAGAAACAGAGAGAACACAAGGATTTTAAGTTATAGGAATTAATTTTTGATGATTGGGGAAAATTATAGAATTCAAAAAAAGAAGAAGATAATATTTAAAGGTGGACGTTGAGGAAATATGAAGGTTGATTTATAAATAAGAATAAATTTTGTATGACATAGTGGTATTAGAGTTGAGTAAATACGAGACTCGATTGAAACAAGTACAAGGATTTCATAAACTGGATTTAGAGGTTTCGGATCTAATTTAGAACGAGGTGAAGGAATTTGCAAATTTAATTAAATGAATAAGTGTCGATACCTAATTAAGAGGGGTATGCTTCGTGGGAAATGTTTTAGAAGTTTGGAATTTTGTCTATGGTGATCGTGGTAAAGGTTTAGATGACTGAAGGTTATAAAATTTTGATGATAGTCATATAAAGGTTGATTTTTATATTGGGACTTGTGAGATAAAAATATGATTGGCAAATGATAAACTGTTAGTATCAGAGAGAGATGATTAACTGACTTTCGTATGAAATCTTTCTTGTTTTTCTCTAAAAGGGTTTTTCAATATCATTGAATCCTAGTTTCCTTAATCACGACCAAATCGACTTCGATTATCTTTTCTTGTCATATTAATATCTTGGGTTGTACTCAATTGAATTAAATTTGATTGTGACCTGAATCTCCATCCTTGTATGCTCATTCTCAGACTTTGTTGAACCTGTCCTGCATATTGCCCAAATCTTGGTTTCCAAAATTGATCAACTTAGATCGTATCGAGACTATATCGTCTTAATATATATATTGTGATCGAATTCGATGCCATTGATATTCGTTCTTAAACTTTTGATTTTGATTTTTTTTTGAATAATATCCCTTATCGTACCAATGGTCTTGAACCTTAACCGTACTCAATTGATTTAAATTTAACCGTGACTTGGATCTCTATCATATGTTGCTCGTACTCAAGAATCTCGATTGTAATTTTTTTTTCGAACCTAAATTCAAATATTGATTAGCCCTAATCTTCATCGTGTCAATATTTTAATTTTGATCACAATCAAACTTCGATACCAATATCACTCGTGCATAAAACTCTGATTTATTCTCGAAACGACTAAATTCTGTTCCAATCCCGATTTAGCTTCATACTATCCATGATTATACCGAATTTCATGTTTGATCGTGCCTAGGCTACTACCATACTCCTCATCATATTTAAATACTATTTGACCAAGGTTAGACTGATTTTATCTTCGATCGTGTCGAACTAACGATTATGATCATGTTCGGATTTTAACACTGGTACTCAAACTCTTTTCTGACCATGATTTTACTTCCTGATTATATCTGAACTCCTTGTGATTTGTCATGCCTAGATGACCTGGCATGACTAGACGACTATAAACTCCTGGTCGTGATTCTAACGATCATGGCTATACGTACCAATTTTGACTCAAGATCGTGCTTGAAAATTTTGTTCTTGATCACGACTATCTGCTTTGGTTGTAAACCTTGTCATGACATAAATTGAGTTCTGATCTTGTCGGAATAAATATTCCTATTTTGTCTAAATGATTGATTCACTAGTCATTCGTGCCTAGTTATCACTCAGACTTTAATTTTTGCCACTATACTCTAAATTTTGCATAAGAATTTTGACTTTCGATCATGACCATCTGGTGTGACCACGAAATTAGTCACATTAGAATCAAAAATTTACTATGTCTGAACAAATTTCTTCTGTGCCTAAATGACTTGGGTTCTTCCTAAATCGTGCCTATAAAAACCTTGATTCCGAAATCATGATTTTATCGCCATTCATAACTAAGCTTGGATCTTGATCGTGCTTATACGACCTAGAGTCTGATTTTTATCAAATCAAACTACCGATCGTTCTATACTCGAATTTCGTTCTCCATTTGTTTCCTTAGCCGTGATTAAGATCATGACTAAATAACCTGAATTATTTCCTGATTTGTGTCTAAACAATGTTAAATCATACTATAATTCTATCGTGTTAAATCAATAGTCGTGCCCAAATAATTTTAAGTTGATTATCTTGATCGTGCCATTGTCGTTGTCTTTTGATCATGTCTGAGTCATTGCCTAAAATTTCTATCATGTTTTAACTCCCTTGCCCAGCTTTAATTTCGAGGACAAAATTTTTTTAAGGAGGGCAGATTTGTAACCTCCGTTAATTGATTTCTTAAATTCTTCTTTTATTTTATTTTATTTCGTATTTTTTAAAACTTTAAATTTTCTAAATCTCGAAGAGCGTGCAAATTCTAATTTTTGGGGAAATAAATTTGACCGTGATTGCTATCGGTCCTTGTTGGCTTTGGTTTACTATTTTAAGCGATTTTGTCCTATTAGAATTTTCCTGTCATTTTTCTTGAATCAATAAGTTTTAATTATTGTTCTATATGGAAAACGTTTATTGAATTTTGAAATTTCAAAATATATTATTTACTAAATAAAATGTTTTTTAAATATATATATAAATAATTAGTGAATAAATTAGTATTTTTAAGTCATTAAAGTATTGGCTAAATTGTAATTAGCCATTGTCAAATTAATGTTAACTAGTAATTAATTTATTAAATTATGGCTAATATTATTTTAGTACTAATTATTAGCAGTTAGCAGTTAGCATTGGGTTAGCAGTTAGCATTGGGTTAGCAGTTAGTAGTTTTTCACTATTTCCTATAATTCTATTACATGTACATTGGATTCTAGGGTTTCCCCTACTCCTCTATAAATAACACTTTTCTCCAATAGTTTGCACAAATCCCCAAACCTAGAATTTCCTAAACCTACTTTCTATCTACAGCCGCCAGCATCCCTGTCCCGACCACCCCTGCCATTGCAATCCTGACCACCCCGGCTCTATGGCCGACACCACCTTGGTCGACCATCCCTCCATCGCTGCTCCCGTGCACCTCCCCGACCCACTCCACTCCTAGCCTCCCTGCCTCCATGTTGCAGCCCAACATTACCACCACCCCCTGCGTCTCCGGCCATCGCCGGAGATCCACGACACCGCCACACCACCACTGTGGCTCCGACCTGTGGCCAAGGACCCTGGCACTGCCCAATCAACCGTCCCCCACAGAACACTACCACCACCGCCTGGCCGTACCACCTACAGTCAACACTACCGCACCACTCTCCCCCACCGGCCATTACCACCGCCATAAACCACCGCCGCCACCACCAGAACAAACCACCACCGCCACCGCCATCACAACCACACGCCACCACCACCACCACAACATCCCCACCATCATCACATAGAGAGAGAGAGGGAGAGAGGAACTGTCTGGCGTCGTCGCCGTACGAGTCCATCCACCGCGCCGCCCTGACCGGATTCCGTCGCCGACCGACCCCGTTCAGATCTGAGCCGCCCTGGCCGAGCTCGTGCCGCCGCGCGAGTCCTCCATCCGCCGCCCAGACCCAGCGCCGCTCCGCCTGGCCGCGCGGAACCCCACCGGAGGTCCTCCGCCGGCTGCTTCCGCCAGGCACCCACGCGCACGACCCCCACTCATTGTGAGCCCCCTTTCTCTTGGTTAGGGATCATAACAGAGCCCCTTTCTCGATTATAATATATATTAAGTATTAAATGTAATAGTTAAATTATTATTTATATATATAGTATATATATTAGTTTATATAATTGTTATTATAATATTTTATATAATAGTTATATAGTAGTTTATATATTAATTTATATATAGTTATAATGATGGTAGTATTATTATTATTATTTTTTATTTATTTAAGGTATTATTGTGATATTGTTACTAGTATTAATATTATTGATAAATTTATTAATTTACAGTTAGAGGAATTCCTTAGTTAAATAGTTATATTAATTAGTTTTGCCATCAATATAATTATTGAGATAATTAATGTAATTTAATTAAAATTTTAATTAGTAGTCGGGTTAATAATTTTATTTGAAGATTTAGTTTATGTTTTAGTAAAACAATAGTTTTAGCTACTAGTATTTTATAAATACTTGATTAATTAACAACCATTTTAATATGGGTTTGACTATATATGTATCTTTCGATATTTCAAGGACGATTTTTGACCTAAAATAATATTTTAGTATTTCTCTAATAAAAATTCGTGTTGTACCAAAATTAAGAATGTAGAGACCTAAAATGATTTTTCATTATATTTTCAGATATATATAATATCATAAATGATTTTCGAGAAAGTGTATATATTTGTTATGTTTTTCTTTCAGAGTCTTAAGTCACGACTTTAATAGTCATATTCTCGTTCTTGTTTGATTGTCGTACCAAGCTCTGATTTTAGACTTTTATATACCAAACTAGGCTATTTGGACTATTCTGGACTCATTGGGACTGCTCGTGTCGTCATCTGGGACCCTCTGTGGAACATAGTATTGTACCTACCTCGTGTCGACACGTTCGTGTCGCGTACGTCGACTCTAATCAAATCGAGGTGAGTACATTCTCTGATCATTTTATATCCTGGTTAGAATTATTTTCCTGCTTTAAATTACTTTACTTGATACTGTCACGTTGGTCACACGGATTAGTACTATATGGATCCCTTCTTGAGATATTATCCCCTCAGGGAGCATCGGATACTTCATGTTCTGTGCGTTTCACTTACATGGCGTATCACTATGCTTCATTGGTTCATTGAATCACTTGTGACATGTACTCTCATGATCACAGAGTCTTCCTTGAATCCTCCCATTTATTGGGCTTCCTAGAATTTCCATTTATGGAACTATCATGTACCACCCTTCGGGGGCCGTTGCATGAATCATAACATAACCTGGCTGATCCTTGTGTATTGATTGGGGGTACGGGAGAGTAGAAGTGGACATGTGAATAATATCCAAGTAGTATCTCATCAGAATCATTCCGTAGTGTCTCATCAGAATCATCATATGCCATTTACATGTCTATATTGTACTCTGACTCACTAGCTACTGTTAGTTCTCTATTGTATAGTAGATATTTTTATTACAGTTCTCTCTCTCTGTTTACATACTATATTTTCTTCAGTACCTGTATCTTACTTTACTGCTTGATCATATTTTCTAACCTGCTATGAACTGTTGAGATGTATTGTGCTCGCTCATGTCCTGACTGGACCTGTTGATAAATTTTACAGATAGCCTGGAGGTTGCCTGCTAGCCTAGAGGAGACACAGTAGAGGTTGTATAGATAGCTAGCGTTTTGCTTATAGCTTATTTTCAGTTGTTTTGAGTTGTATTTATGGATTACTGTATTTGAGCTTTGAGATGTATTTCTGGGTTTGTGTATCTTAGACACTTAGACTTCTATCTGCTGTATCTCTTTTGGATTTCATGTTTTATCTATCTTCCATTATGCTCTACCTTAGATGTGATTGAGTATATATTCTGCTATGTCACCCCCATTCGGGGAGTATAAAGTGCTTAGCATTATATTGTTAGATGTTGTGACCTAGGACATCGTTCTACCGCCGACACTGCAGCGTAGGCTGGACGTACTCACTTCTTGTGCCCTTACTCTAGGGTGCGAGTCATGACACGTTTTTAGTGGTGGCCCATGCAGGTCGAGTTTGTGTAGTGGTATTCGAACTAGAGTACCACTTCAGCCTGCAGCAGGATTAAGATATATTTTGAAGGTACTCAATCACAGTTAGGATCCCTTGAGAGATTCCTGGGACGACCCTTGAGAATTTTATTTTAACTTCGATTTGAAAACTCTTTTTCCCTTGATTTGATTTATTTTTACTTTCTCTTGTTGAATTTGATTTTGATGGATTATTGTTCAATTTGAATTTGTATTTATTGATTTTGATGGATGATTATTGAATCTTGAATCTTGATTTTAGCTGTAGCATCCGAGTTTGTATTTATATGATTTGAAGGATTTTTGTTTATTTTTGAATCTTGATGTTCGTTAATAAATTTGATTTTTGGGTATCCATTGTTGATTTAATTTAATTTTTGTCAAGATGAAATTATATGGCCTAGGTCATCTAAGTTATGGAATCTAGTCTTCTACAGTCACATTAGCCAGCATGGTGAGGACATATAGTCTGGCTTTGAATATATTTCTCGGGTGTGGGAATTTAAGGTTTTCGCAGCCAAGCTAGCGATATCGCAAAAATGTTACATACCATGATTCTAGGGGTATGTGCCTAAGTCGAGGACTTTGTGATTATCGTAGCCTTGCTTACTAGTATGAAGAGGATTTAGAGTACCATGATGTTGGATAGACGCATATGATTATCAGATTGTACCTTAAAAAGTTTTCGAACATGTTTTCTCTACTTTTGTTTCAGTCCTTCAAAAAAAAAGAATTATTATTTGTTTTGTTTTGTTTTGCTTCTCATTATTTAACTTAGGAGTAGCTTTAGCTATTTTTTTTATAAACCTTTGTGTAACTTCTTACTATGAAATTCTTTTTAATACAATGAATCGATAATTTTGCTAGACCTTATCTTGGATTTGATATTATAGCTCTGGTTTCAAAATGGTTTATTCTTTTAAACAGATACGCAGAACAGATTCTATTATCATTCTCTTCCTGCCAATATTTTATTACCATTATTCTTTGTCTTATATAACTGTCCTGATTACATTAATTCTCTGCCTCGTACCTAATTCTGTCAGCTATACCTTGAAACCCTTGAATCTTCATATCATTTTACCTAAGAAATGTTGAGGAAGTGACGTAAATCATCTAGTTCGGAAATAACGTGATTGGTTATCATAGGATGATTTTGTAGGAATCAGAATGTTGGATGTCAAATATGAAAAATTTGAGAGAGAGATGTTGTAAAGGTTTAGGATGAAATCGAGAGATAAATATTATCAATTTAGAAACAATCACAGAAAAATTTGGTTATGAATAATACATAGATGTATTTCATAACTAATAAGGATATTCGAGGTCAACTTGGTTTTAAGAACTTAGAAAAATTTTGGTTATTGATTTTTGGGAACTTTTACTCTGAGGCTATGGAGAAATTTGGTTATAGAAAAGAGAATTTAATTGTATTCAATGATTATACGAAATTGAACTAGATATTGTAAGAGGGTGACTAGAAACAGAGAGAACACAAGGATTTTAAGTTATAGGAATTAATTTTTGACGATTGGGGAAAATTATAGAATTCAAAAAAAGATAATATTTGAAGGTGGACGTTGAGGAAATATGAAGGTTGATTTATAAATAAGAATAAATTTTGTATGACATAGTGGTATTAGAGTTGAGTAAATACGAGACTCGATTGAAACAAGTACAAGGATTTCATAAACTGGATTTAGAGGTTTCGGATCTAATTTCGAACGAAGTGAAAGAATTTGAAAATTTGATTAAATGAATAAGTGTCGATACCTAATTAAGAGGGGTATGCTTCGTGGGAAATGTCTTAGAAGTTTGGAATTTTGTCTATGTGTGATCGTGGAAAAGGTTTAGATGACTGAAGGTTATAAAATTTTGATGATAGTCATATAAAGGTTGATTTTTATATTGGGACTTGTGAGATAAAAATACGATTGGCAAATGATAAACTGTTAGTATCAGAGAGAGATGATTAACTGACTTTCGTATGAAATCTTTCTTGTTTTTCTCCAAAAGGGTTTTTCAATATCATTGAATCCTAGTTTCCTTAATCACGACCAAATCGACTTCGATTATCTTTTCTTGTCATATTAATATCTTGGGTTGTAATCAATTGAATTAAATTTGATTGTGACCTGAATCTCCATCCTTGTATGCTCGTTCTCAGACTTTGTTGAACCTGTCCTCCATATTACCCAAATCTTGGTTTCCAAAATTGATCAACTTAGATCGTATCGAGACTATATAGTCTTAATATATATATTGTGATTGAATTCGATGCCATTGATATTTGTTCTTAAACTTTTGATTTTGATTTTTCTTTGAATAATACCCCTTATCGTACCAATGGTCTTGAACCTTGACCGTATTCAATTGATTTAAATTTAACCGTGACTTGGATCTCTATCATATGTTGCTCGTACTCAAAAATCTCGATTTTAATTTTTTTTCGAACCTAAATTCAAATATTGATTAGCCCTATTCTTCATCGTGTCAATATTTTAATTTTGATCGCAATCAAACTTCGATACCAATATCACTCGTGCATAAAACTCTGATTTATTCTCGAAACGACTAAATTCTGTTCCAATCCCGATTTAGCTTCATACTATCCTTGATTATACCGAATTTCATGTTTGATCGTGCCTAGGCTACTACCATAATCCTCATCATATTTAAATACTATTTGACATAGGTTAGACTGACTTTATCTTCGATCGTGTCGAACTAACGATTATGATCATGTTCGGATTTTAACACTGGTACTCAAACTCTTTTCTGACCATGATTTTACTTCCTGATTATATCTGAACTCCTTATGATTTGTCATGCCTAGATGACCTGGCATGACTAGACGACTATAAACTTCTGGTCGTAATTCTAACGATCATGGCTATATGTACCAATTTTGACTCGGGATCATGCTTAAAAAAATTTTTCTTGATCACGACTATCTGCTTTGGTTGTAAACCTTGTCATGTCATAAATTGAGTTCTGATCTTGTCGGAATAAATATTCCCATTTTGTCTAAATGATTGATTCACTAGTCATTTGTGCCCAGTTATCACTCAGACTTTAATTTTTGCCACTATACTCTAAATTGTGCCTAAAAATTTTGACTTTCGATCATGACCATCTGGTGTGACCACGAAATTAGTCACATTAGAATCAAAAATTTATCATGCCTGAACAAATTTCTTCTGTGCCTAAATGACTTGGGTTCTTCCTAAATTGTGCCTATAAAAACCTTGATTCCGAAATCATGATTTTAGCGCCATTCATAACTAAGCTTGGATCTTGATCGTGCTTATACGACCTAGAGTCTGATTTTCATCAAATCATACTACCGATCGTTCAATACTCGAATTTCGTTCTCCATTCGTTCCCTTAGCCGTGATTAAGATCATGACTAAATAGCCTGAATTATTTCCTGATTTGTGTCTAAACAATGTTAAATCATACTATGATTCTATCATGTTAAATCAATAGCCGTGCCCAAATAATTTCAAGTTGATTATCTTGATCGTGCCATTGTCATTGTCTTTTGATCATGTCTGAGTCATTGCCTAAAATTTCTATCATGTTTTAACTCCCTTGCCCAGCTTTAATTTTGAGGACGAAATTTCTTTAAGGAGGGTAGATTTGTAACCTCCGTTAATTGATTTCTTAAATTCTTTTTTTATTTTATTTTATTTCGTATTTTTCAAAACTTTGAATTTTCTAAATCTCGAAGAGCGTACAAATTCTAATTTTTAGGAAAACAAATTTGACCGTGATTGCTATCGGTCCTTGCTGGCTTTGGTTTACTATTTTAAGCGATTTTGTCCTATTGGAATTTTCCTGTCATTTTTCTTGAATCAATAAGTTTTAATTATTGTTCTATATGGAAAACGTTTATTGAATTTCGAAATTTCAAAATATATTATTTACTAAATTAAATGTTTGTTAAATATATATATAAATAATTAGTGAATAAATTAGTATTTTTAAGTCATTAAAGTATTGGCTAAATTGTAATTAGTTATTGTTAAATTAGTGTTAACTAGTAATTAATTTATTAAATTATGGCTAATATTATTTTAGTACTAATTATTAGCAGTTAGCAGTTAGCATTAGGTTAGCAGTTAGTAGTTTTTCACTATTTCCTATAATTCTATTACATATACATTGGATTCTAGGGTTTCCCCCACTTCTCTATAAATAACACTTTTCTCCAATAGTTTGCACAAATCTCCAAACCTAGAATTTCCTAAACCTACTTTCTATCTACAGCTGCCAGCATCCCTGTCCCGACCACCCCTGCCATTGCAATCCCGACCACCCCGGCTCTATGGCCAATACCACCTTGGTCTACCATCCCTCCACCGCTGCTCCCATGCACCTTCCCGACCCACTCCACTCCTAGCCTCCCTGCCTCCATGTCGCAGCCCAACATCACCACCACCCCCTGCGTCTCCGGCCATCGCCGGAGATCCACGACACCGCCACACCACCACTGTGGCTCCGACCTATGGCCAAGGACCCTGGCACAGCCCAATCGACCGTCCCCCACAGAACACTACCACCACCGCCTGGCCGTACCACCTACAGTCAACACCACCGCACCACTCTCCCCCACCGGCCATCACCACCGCCATAAACCACCGCCGCCACCACCAGAACAAACCACCACCGCCATCACAAGCACATGCCACCACCGCCACCACAACATCTCCACCATCATCACATAGAGAGAGAGAGAGGGAGAGAGGACCTGTCTGGCATCGCTGCCGCGCGAGTCCATCCATCGTGCCGCCCTGGCCGTATTCTGTCGCCGACCGACCCCGTTCAAATCTGAGCCGCCCTGGTCGAGCTCGCGCCGCCGCGCAAGTCCTCCATCCGCCGCCCAGACCCAGCGCCGCTCCGCCTGGCCGCGCGAAACCCCGCCAGAGCTCCTCTGCCGGCTGCTCCCGCCGGGCACCCACGCGCGTGACCCCCACTCGTTGTGAGCCCCCTTTCTCTTGGTTAGGGATCAGAACAGAGCCCCTTTCTCGATTGTAATATATATATTAAGTATTAAATGTAATAGTTAAATTATTAGTTATATATATATAGTTTATATATTAGTTTATATAAATGTTAATATAATATTTTATATAATAGTTATATAATAGTTTATGTATTAATTTATATATAGTTATAATGATGGTAGTATTATTATTTTATTATTATTATTTTTTTTTTTTATGGTATTATTATGATATTGTTACTAGTATTAATATTATTGATAAATTTATTAATTTACAGTTAAAGGAATTCCTTAGTTAAATAGTTATATTAATTAGTTTTGCCATCAATATAATTATTGAGGTAATTAACGTAATTTAATTAAAATTTTAATTAGTAGTCTGGTTAATAATTTTATTTGAAGATTTAGTTTATGTTTTAGTAAAACAATAGTTTTAGCTACTAGTATTTTATAATTACTTGATTAATTAACAACCATTTTAATATGGGTTTGACTATATATGTATCTTTCGATATTTCAAGGACGATTTTTGACCTAAAATAATATTTTAGTATTTCTCTAATAAAAATTCGTGTTGTACCAAAAATAAGATTGTAGAGACCCAAAATGATTTTTTATTATATTTTCAGATATATATAAATATCATAAATGATTTTCGAGAAAGTGTATGTATTTGTTATGTTTTTCTTTCAGAGTCTTAAGTCACGACTTTAATAGGTATTCTCGTTCTTGTTTGATTGTCGTACCAAGCTTTGATTTTAGACTTTTATATACCAAACTAGGCTATTTGGACTATTCTGGACTCATTGGGACTGCCCGTGTCAACGTCTGGGACCCTCTGTGGAACATAGCATTGTACCTACCTCGTGTCGACACGTTCGTATCGTGCACGTCGACTCCAATCAAATCGAGGCGAGTACATTCTCTGATCATTTCATATCCTGCTTAGAATTATTTTCCTGCTTTAAATTACTTTACTTGATACTGTCACGTTGGTCACACGGATTAGTACTATATGGATCCCTTCTTGAGATGTTATCCCCTCAGGGAGCATCGGATACTTCATGTTCTGTGCGTTTCACTTACATGGCGTATCACTATGCTTCATTGGTTCATTGAATCACTTGTTACATGTACTCTCATTATCACAGAGTCTTCCTTGAATCCTTACATTTATTGGGCTTCCTAGAATTCCTATTTATGGGACTATCATGTACCACCCTTCGGGGGCCGTTACATGAATCATAACATAACCTGGCCGGATCCTTGTGTATTGATTGGAGGTACGGAGGAGTAGAAGTGGACATGTGAATAATATCCAAGTAGTATCTCTTCAGAATCATTCCGTAGTGTCTCATCAGAATCATCCTATGCCATTTACATGTCTATATTATACTCTGACTCACTAGCCACTGTTAGTTCTCTATTGTATAGTAGATATTTCTATTACAGTTCTCTCTCTCTGTTTACATACTTTATTTCCTTCAGTACCTGTATCTTACTTTACTGCATGATCATATTTTCTAACCTGCTATGAACTGTTGAGATGTATTGTGCTCGCTCCTGTCCTGACTGGACCTGTTGATAAATTTTATAGATAGCCTGGAGGTTGCCTGCTAGCCTAGAGGAGACATAGTAGAGGTTTTTATAGATAGCTAAGGTTTTGCTTATAGCTTATTTTCAGTTGTTTTGAGTTGTATTTATGGATTACTGTATTTGAGCTTTGAGATGTATTTCTGGGTTTGTGTATCTTAGACACTTAGACTTCTATCTGCTGTATCTCTTTTGGATTTCATGTTTTATCTATCTTCCATAATGCTCTACCTTAGATGTGATTGAGTTTACATTCTGCTATGTCACCCCCATTCGGGGAGTATAAACTGCTTAGCATTATATTGTTAGATGTTGTGACCTAGGACAGCTTTCTACCGCCGACACTGTGGCGTAGGCTGGACGTACCCACTTCTCGTGCCCTTACTCTAGGGTGCGGGTTGTGACACCAGTCATGTCATACAAGACATTTTTTTTATCAATTTTGACCATTTGATCTAGGATATTCAGTGTATCTTAAAATTCATACTTGGATTCTACAATTTTAGTCATGAACCTTGTTATCCTAGAGTCTTATAAATATTATTTTTTCCCTCAAGGAAAAATAAGATTAAAAATAATTTACTTTGACTTTATAATTTTTTAATCGAAGAATGTAATGCTAGAGCGAATTAAATCATGCAATCTAAAATCAATTAAGTAGGGGTCGGCATATGGTTCCAGGACCGCAGTGCCTGTCACGACCCGCACCCTGAGGAAGGGCATGAGAACGTGGGTACGTCCAGCCTACGTCGCAGTGTCGGTGGTAGAACGTTGTATAGTTCGTCTATAATATCTAACATCTAACAACAATATGATAAAAATATATCATCTCCGCACGGAGGTATAATATAATATCTCAATTCTATATCTCAATCACAAGTCTAGAAAAGATAGAGCACGATACAGAATCAGATAAAAGAAAGGAACTAAATATAAATAGAGTTATCACACCACACAAAGTAGATGTTCAACACAAATAAATACAAGTCCTAAAATATAACTAAGTCTCAACTAACAAACGAAACAATCCGATACAAACTAAAAACTGTAAATACTAGACTAGACTAGACTAGGCACCCTCTACTGAGCTAGATGCTCCTCAAGCTCCTGAAGGTCACCCTCATGTGCCCCATAGAAGGTAGGGCAGTCACCATCATCATCTATAATATTTTCAACAGGTCCAGTCAGGACAGAAGATAGCACAATACATCTCACGCAGTTCATAACATGTTAGAAAATATAAAGCATGCAAAAGAGTAAGATACATGAACTTTAAGAAGATGTACATAAAAACGAGAGAGAATTTATAACTAAAAATATATACAGAATAAGTAAAACTGCAAGTACTAGTGATTTAGAGCACAATATGGTTATGTAAACGGGTTAGGTTATACAATAACAATAGGTAACTCCATCATGCGTCAGTGTACAATGGATATATACAATAGTTGTACAAGATGGAATTTGATCACATAACCATTTCCTACTCACCCGTCCCAATCAATACACAAGGATCTAATCCAGTTATGCTACCTTGTACAATAGTTCTCCATGAAGCTCATGTGATCATGAGAGTACAAGATGCACAATGAGTATACATGAATAGGGGTGTATAATAAATACAATATGTTCGTGAAACGCACATTACAATATGTATCTGTTGAACACAATGGAGATAACATCGCAAAAGAAGATCCATATAGTACCAATCCGTGATAACAATCGTGCCAGTATCAAGTAAAGTAATCTATAGCAAGAATATAAGTCCTGACAAGTATGAAACGATCAGAGAATGTACTCGCCTATCACCCTGTATGATTGATATGAATAGATGTCCAAACTGGTGTCACAGAGTCCTATTTAGAGTAAAACAGGTTATTTAAGTACTCAAATTGAAATAATAGAGATCTGCAATGCAAACTACATGATTCTAAGTCAACTAGGTCAATGTCAACTATTGGTCTACTTGGTCAACTGTCTAGGTCAAACTAGGTCACACTTGGTCTAAGAAAGTTAAATCAAATCAAACTAGGTCAAAGGAAGTCAAACCAAGTCAACTATGTCAATCTAAGTCAAACTTAGTCAACAAGGTCATGCCATGTCCAATTAGGTCACACAAAGTCAACTAGGTCAAGTCAAGTCTAAGTCTAATCAAACAGTCAATCTAGTCTAACCAAGTCTATGTCAACTAGCCAATCTAAGACCCAAGTCTAAACAACACAAAGCCTAGCTATAGTCTAATACCACAATCTAACCTAAACACACATACAATTTAAGTCATATAAAGTATTTCTTATATTAAGTCATATTCATACAATACACAAGTATATATATATATAGGTAGCCATATATATATATATATATATAGAGAGAGAGAGAAGGAAAAATGAATTTAAGAAAGGGTATGTGTGTGGGCATGGTAGGACAATGGTGTAATCTCAGATTATTCATTTCAATTATCAGGTTTTTCACTTTTAAGGTAAAAACTCAGTTTTTTTATATTAAACTTAATTTTCAGATTTTTACTTATACCTAAACCTAACATACATACATATATATCGACATGAGTCCATATATCCTGATATGTAATTACATTCAGGTATACACTGAAATACATAAAATTAGTTACATATATACATACATACAAACAATCAATTTAAATCAAAACTCAAAACTGTTTGCCATGAAATATAAAAGAACAGAACAATTATTGGAGGACTGGACTTTTACTTCACAATACAAACTTGCTTGTACAAAGAAAGCCTAGGGACAAAAACCTAGGTACAGCAATCTAAGTACAATTATTTATTTTAGATTCTGGAGGGGTGACGGTAGAGGCTCGGGAAAGCGACGGCAGCTCTGCCTTACTCCTTGGACGATCGGGTGTAGCCTTGGCTCTGTAGAAGAACTGCTGGACGTTGATGAAGAAATGCTCTCTCTTCAGGCTCTCTGGCTCTCTATGTCTCTCTCTGTATATCTCTCTGTCTCTGTGTATGTCTCTATTTATTTTTTTCTTGCAAGGAAATGGTACCCTACTATTTATAAGAGTGGGGGGCCTCATTAGGATTTACAATGATTGCCCATTCTTGAAAGTCGGCGGCTAAGGATCACTGGATCTGGGCCGTTCATCGAGATTTGAGCAATAAATGTGATTGCAATAAATCTTTTGTGGGTAATTAATGCTGATTGACATAAATCCTCCTGATTTGTCATACAACCTCGGATTACTCGACACGTGTCATTAATTTGTTTGTTTGCCAATGATATGATTTGATCCCAATATTTTATTGGGATTTGTTGAGGGATTTCGATCAATCTGATGCCACGTGCCCTGCTATCATGCCACGTGTCGTAACCGCAAGCCACAGCAAAAATCTGAGCGCAGGAAAGTTACTCCTTATTGGGCCGCATAAGGCTAGCCACGTGTCAAGGCTGCCTGAGAGTGGCCCCCTGACTATTTGGACCGCATGGTAATGATTTAAGCCGCATGAGTATGGATGACCGCATGAGTGAACCATATGGAGATTGTCCTCGTGAGCCGCATAGGAATGGTCTTCGTGAGCCGCATGGAGCTAGTCTTCGTGAGCCGCATGGGGCTAGTCTTCGTGAGCCGCATGGGGCTAATCTTCGTAAGCCGCATGGGGGAGCCTCCGCTTGGGCCGCATGGGGAGTCTCCGCTTGGGCCGCATATGACTGTCCACGTGTCAAGGCCGTATGACAGTTTCTGACTCTCGAGGGATCGTGTCAGAGATTTTCTTCGCTTCCTAAGGAGTCTGTCATTATGAGGGAGTCATAATGATATCTTTGTGTCAGAACTGTCACCTTGTCAGAGCTGTCAGCCGTCAAGGCATTTAATACAGTAAAGGACAAACGAGAGAGCTGTTTGCAGGCCACATGGCTCCTTTCTGAGCCGCATGGAACTTGTTTGAGCCGCATAGACGCTCGAGCCGCATGGATACTTGAGCCGCATGAACTCTCTGAGCCACAGGGGGCTCTCTGGCCGCATGGATCTTTCTTTATTCTTTTTCATGCTTCTACAAGACCCTCTTCAAAGTTTTCAATTTACAAAATTGAAATACTTTGAATAAGAAGCATGGCCATGTATTCTTCTGGCCGTATATGATGTCTCGGCCGCATAGATGTCTCAGCCGCATGGATGTCTCAGCTGTATTGAGTCAATCAGCCGCAGGGACTTTCGGGCCGCATGAGCTCCTCGCCACGTCATCCTGCCATGTGCGAAGATCTTATGCATTAAATGCTGTTGATCTGCTGTCAGTTTTAAGGCTACTTTTCGGGGGAGGATCCTAGGAGTTTGGCCTTCATTTTAGGCGGCTCGCCTCGATAATCGAAGGGTCAGTTTTTGTGTTACACGAGAATCGAAATGCCCTGCTTTTGTTTATAAATAGGGACGAATTCAGTGGGAGGGATTTCTTTACTTTCTCTTTCGTCCCCAACTTTTGCAGCCTCTACTTTCTTTCCTTCTCCGACCGTCGAAAATGGCTCCCAAGTCTTCCAAGGTCGCCTCGGCTGCTGCAAAAGACAAGAAAACGGCTTCCTCGTCGGCCGCCGTGCCCGAAGTGCACCCTGATGTTTATCCTGCTTTCACGGATAAGAAATGGATTTGAATACTTTGAACCCCTAAGGACCCATGGCTCTGTTGAATAACATATGCACAAGCCTTCATCCTTCGTTTTCATTGAACCACCCAAGCTCGACCATGATGGAGCCACATATATTGTATGGGCCGTATGACCCTCTCATATTTGAGCCGTATAGGGCATGCCCTATGTTTGAGCCGCATTGAAAAAGATTTGAGCCGCATGAGTGCTTCTGGATTTGAACCGCATGGAACCTCCTTTGAACGAAACTACATATATTCCTGACAAACTGGCCCGCATAGAATTTTACTGAGTCACGCCGCATAAACTCCTCTGCGAGATAGAACCGCATAAGTTTTAATCCGAGCCGCATAAGCTATCGAATCAGTGTCACATGGAACTCCCAACAGATTGGGCCGCATGAAGCTGTGTTGACCCGAGCCGCATAGGCTCTATTAAAGCCGTGCCGCATGAAACCCAGCTGAATTGGGTCGCATAAGGTTTCGTCGATCCGAGCCGCATAGGCTCATAGAAACTTCTTTTTGAGAAACTTTAAGTGGTTTCATTTTATCCTATCTTTTAATCCTGTTTCTTTTGTCCTTTTCCAGTGAACCTCCCAACCAACCCGGCCGGAGAGCTTCTGGTGGGTTCAGCTCAGTTTGTCGTGGGTGTGCGGCTTGACGGCCTAATTCAACATATAACAGGTCAACTTCCCCCTAATGAGCCTTTGGAGAGGGTGGCTGCCATCAACAACCAGCCTTTCCATTTTCTTTGCACTATAATGAATTCGGGGAAACTGGACAGAGAATATCTGAAACCAGCTTTTCTCTTTGGAGATGCTTTATCCATAAAGAACTCCCAAATTCTGGACATTTCTGAGAACTGGGACTTCACTGTGGACGGGATGGATATCCATCTTCCCGAGATGGAGCGGCATTTTCCTCTCTCGTGGTTTAATATGGTGCCGTTGAGCAGGAAAATGGCGGGCTCTCTAACTCCAACCCAACAGGGGATGTTCGTGGGCAACATCCACCATAATATGAGTATTAGGTCAGCATGTACAAGTAGGGAGTCAGTCAGCCGGACTGTGATGGGGCTGATTCTTGGTACTTTTATAAACGTGTCTGGTCCCAACTTCACTTTTACTCGAGCTGATACCTTCCTGAATCAGCTCGCTCGCAAGGGGTTTTATCCTGTGGGTAGGTTATCGTTGCTAAATTGGATAAATCCCATTCCTACATGGGCCAATCTTTCCTCATGGATCCTGAGGAACTACGAGGAACTCCTTCGGGAGATTGACCTTTACTACGCCATCCGGGGCACCTGTTACGGATTGCCCATTAACAAGCCGCTGTTCATGGCCCTTTTGGAGATGTATAGCCGGCGTACGGGGACTTTCTTCGCGCCCGGAGGGGAGTTGGGACTTACCCTCCATGAAATGCATACTGTTTCTAAGCTGTCATGGGGAGGCGAGGCCTTTGAAGTATATACCTCGACGAACGAGGAATTCGATGATCTGGATCGACGATTTCCTGGTTTCGTCACTGTGTACCGAGAATTGCTGTGCCACCATAGCATATGTCACCAGACTGCTATCAAGAAGAATAATAGTTCAGAAGGGAACGCCCCCCATACTACGGCCTGGGTCGCGTATCTTTTCAAATTACGTCCTTTCGGCCGGGTTTCTTCTCGAGGTCCCCAAACTCAGGCGGAGGTAAAGGACCTGATGTTGAATGCAAAAAGGTCGAGGTCCACCCGCGATAGATTTGGGAGCCGCACTGACTCCTTCAGTTATTTCTACTACGGTACCCGACAGATGTCCGAGAAAGCAATCTTGGTCGAGTTCTTGATGGTATGGCTACGAAATTGCGTAGTCTCGGGAGGGGTAGGTTCTACTAAAAGGATCAGCCGCCACTTCATTCTCTCGGCTGTGAAGCTGGTCTTCAAAGTATGACTGGCCCTTCTTCCGGCTATGGTTTGTAGCATACACCACGGCCTCCGTGCCTTTTCGTCTAAAGTCATTGCTCGCGAGACGACGCTGGACTTTGAGCGGATAGAGCTACCATACCACTATCTCATAGGGTGGTTATTGATGCATTACTGGTCATTGATGAGGCCCGGAACAGAGGAGGATGTTACCGCTGATGACGCCTTCCTTTTTCGATACCGGTATCAGTCTTGGGAGTACGACACCATGCCGGCTTGTCGGAAGGCGTTGGCGAGAGTTGACGGGCCCGACTTCTTTGTGTCTCTTCCTCAATTTACCCCTAGGAAAGTGAGGGGGGTACACATTGATGGCATTGAACCTCCCCAGCTCTTATCTGAGAAGATGCTTCTATGGCTGCGCAACATTCGCCCCGTGCACCTAGTATATCATTACCGAAATAACGTATACTTGGAGCCTTATTTGCCTAGCAGGTTTTCTCGTCAATTCGGGTATAGTCAGCTGTTCCTTGACTGCCCCAGTGCTTGCCTGGGCTTCGAGGGCAGTGTCCTTGACGGCATCCGGGCATGGCATTATTACAATGTTGTTCCTATCCGGGCTAGCTTCTCAATCCCTGACGCTAATACGCAAGGGCATATCCTGTACATGGTGGCCATTTATCATGTTGCGGCGAGCAAATCACCCGTGAACTTTGATATGAACACCAGCTTCATTGTCGGGACCGGCTTGGCAGAGAAGCCTGAAGGCTCCAGGAAGAGAAAGAGAGGGGCGAATAGGGTTCCTATGCCAGACTCAGAGTCCACTGCGGCGGACGAAGAGGATGACGAACAGGACGCTGACGACTCGTCGCACTCTTCGGACGAGGAGGTGGAGGAACAACCTCCTACTGTGCCGAACGAAGAGGTGGAGTATCATCCATCTGCTGTGCCTGGTGCTTCGTGCAAACAAGGCAGGCGTCTGTCCACTGACGATGGCAGGACCTACTCCACAAAGCGGGCTACGGTAAGACGTCGCAGGCTGTTTATTAATGTTGACGCTATTTCTGAGGTGATTGGAATTTGAACTGCCTTTTCCTTCTTTTTCTTAGTTATGGCCTAATCATTTTTTTTTGCTCTTTATAGGCGTCAGGGGAGTCTGCTTCTCGGGACTCGATTGCTGAGGTCGATCCGACCTTGTCCACTTCGATCAATAACATGTGTACTGCTATCACTTCTACTGGGGTTCTTCCGGATGCGGCCGGGGAATCTCACCTTGCTGAGACCTCAACCCGTGGAGGCGGGGGCTCTACTGCACCTGTCCCTGAGACAGTCGAATTTTAACAGGATGACACTGACCTGGCTGGCACCCTTTCAGGGGTGGCTGGGGCAGAGAAACCAGTTGAATTTGAGTTGGAAGCCGCGGGTGGGGAGACCATGCCAGCTTCGAACGAGCTGCAGCCTCCGTGCTCTTTCCCTGGTAAGATAAACCAGCTTCTTAACTTGTGAGGAGGCCTATTTGCTCTATCATCCTGTCCTTCATGGATTAATAATTGCTTTGGACGTGCAGGTCCCACCCCTTTATTGCCGGTGACGAATATTGCCAGGGCAGACTTTACCGGAAGGGATCTGATGGAAGGACATGTGCCTCCTTCTTTTCCAACCTATACTGAGGGGCCTCCAGCTGGGTCAAGTTTGGGAGCCCTGGTGATAGCACAGCTGGGGCAAGGGAAGACGCTTTCCGCGCCCTCCTCAGCGAATAGGGTTTCGGGAGTTAACCTTTCCGCTCTGCCAAGTATCTAGGCTCTTCGGGCGGCGGAAGAGGAGCTAGCCGCCATCCATGCATCTTTTTGCACCGAATTCGTTTCCCTGGTGGCAGAGACGGCAAGTTCTGAGGCTACTCCTTCGGTACTGCCTGCCACACTCCCTTTGACGCCGTCCTCTACAGAAGTTTTGGATGAAGTGTCCCAGGATGTGGTCGACAGTTTCCACCGCCACCTGAAGAGGGGGATTGAGGCAGCTGTGGAGAGGGGGACTCCCTTTGCTATGGCCCATCAATGCGCCGGTGGCCAAATTAATATCCTTAGAACACTTCCCGGTGGGACGGGACAAGCAACGCTTCTGGAGCCTAAGCTGTTAGAGGCTGATCGTCTTGTGGCCCAGTTTCGCATACTACGACAAGCTGATCTATCAGTGGCAATAGATCAAGAGCGTACTTTCCTCAAAACTGCGGTAGAGAAGGTGAGGATTGCTCGGGAATCGCTCAAGCCAGCTATATTGAAGGATCGCCGGGATCTAACTCAGCTGTACGATCAATGGAGCCGTCGTACTGAAGATTGTGCAGCTCGAGAAGCGACTGCCTCCTGCGGGGTAACTGACACCCGGAAGCCGATTTTCGAGCTCCAGAGAAAGCTGGCCTTCCTGGAGTCCGAGCTCCAAGCTGCTCGTACTGAGAAAGGGGTTGCTATTCAGGAGGCTGACAAATTTAGTAGAGCTTCTGGCAATCTGGAACTTGCTTTGAAGAAGATGGAAAATAATTGGCAGGCATATATATACTTGAATGATGCGGAGCAGTTGTCCCAAGCGGCCGAGCGCCGAGCTAGACAGCGGCTTGAGCGAGGGACTACCTTGGTGAGAAACCGCCTTTTGGAGTTGTGTAATGCCGAACTATAGTCGGCCTTTTTCTGGTTTTGTTCCTATTTTTTTTCTTTTCTTTTTGAGAAAGACATGGTCTCCACCATATGTAATGCTTTTTTGTCTATCAAATAAAGAGTACTTTCCTTTCTACCCTTCATTTACATTGCTTGTTGTGCCTGTGGTATTGTGGTGATGTTTGCCCCGCATGGGAGACTTGTTTGTGGACCTGTTACCCCTGGCATACCTTGGTTTTAGGTATAGATAACAAGTTTGATTGGGGATACCTAGAACAGTTCCACGGCAAGATGGTCGTGGGTGTTCGGGGTATCGGGAGATAGAATGCCATAGAGCAGCTGGGCTCCTGGGGCATGATGAGGAATGGTGGGCCTGTACTAAGAGACTTAGCAAAGGACATTTGTGGGCCTATTATCCTTGGCGTACCCCGACTTAGGATACGGATAATAGGATGAAGGGGAACCAACACACTTACTCAGAGGTAATAAGGATATGGCAAGTATGAAGGTTTTACCGTAGAGTCTTCCCGCTCAGAGGTAATGAGGACATGGTAGGAGTGGACTCAACGGAGGATATTTGTGGTCAACAGAGGACATTTGTGGGCCTATTACCCTTGGCGTACCCTGGTTCAGGGTACGGATAATAAGACGAGAGAGAACCAACATACTTACTCAGAGGTAATGAGGACATGGTAAGTACGAAGGTTTTACCGTGGAGTCTTCCTGCTCAGAGGTAATAAGGACATGGCAGGAGCAGACTCAGCGGAGAATATTTGTGGACCTATTATCCTAGGCGTACTCCGATTGTGGGTACAGATAATAAGTCGAAAGGGAGTCATCATACTTACTCAGAGGTAATGAGGACATGGCAAGCATGAAGGTTTCTTCGACGGAGCCTTCCCACTCAGAGGTAATAAGGACATGGCAGGAGTGGGCTCAATGAAGGGGGGTACATAGAACGACTCAGAGGTAATGAGGACATGGAAGTTCTATGTAAAAGGGTAATTTATTTTTGGCGGAAGTGAAACGACTCAGAGGTAATGAAGAGATGGCCGTTTTGGAAATTTGTGGATCGGTTATCCTTTTTGTGCACTGGGAGTGCGGGTAGTGGATCATGAGAGAGGATCTCTTCCAGGAAGAAAGTTCAGAGGTATGGTCATACATGACTTACTATCTGAAAGAGTGACCGGAATATGAGTTCAGAGGCACCTGCGGGTACATGACTCGATAATCTAGAATTTGGAAATGTGAGTTCAGCGGCACCAACGGGTACATGACTCGATAATCTGGAATTTGGAAATGTGAGTTCAGCGGCACCAGCGGCACCAGCCGCACCAGCGGCACCAGCGGGTACATGACTCGATAATCTGGGATATTGTGGATGTGAGTTCAGCGGCACCAGCGGGTACATGACTCGATAATCTGGAATGTGTCGTTTAGACATAATATTTCTTCAGAAACTTGCCGTTGACGGGCAACATGAGCAAGTCTCCATTTTGTTTTGCGAGACGGTAAGCACCGTTGGAGAATATAGCCTCGATGATAAATGGACCTTCCCATTTTGGCTGGAACTTGCCGGCGATTTTGTGAGTCATGACCATCGGCCTCCGAACTGCTAGAACGAGATCGCCCACTTGGAATATTCTGATTTTAACCTTCTTGTTGAAGGCTTCGGAGATGCGTGCTTGGTATAGCTCGATTCTTTGCTGAGCCAAGAGGCGCTTTTCATCTACGGCCTCCAACTCTTGTAGACGGCGACGGTAGTCATCATCCGTCGTCAATTGATAAGTGAGGGCGATACGGAGCGCGGGTATTTGAGTCTCCAATGGGAGAACTGCCTCACTCCCGTACACCAGGAAGAATTGTATGTTTCATGTAGCCGTTCAGACTTTGGTTCGGTACGCCCATAGGCTTTCACCAAGCTTCTCGTTCCAGTCGCGTTTGTTGGACGATACGAACTTCTTGAGTAACTTGATGATGGTTTTGTTGAATGCTTCTGCCAACCCATTTGCTGCTGGATTGTATGGCGTCGAAGCAATATTCTAGATGAGGTGCTTGTCGCAGAATCGATAGAAGGCATGGCTTGTAAACTACGGACCATTATCGTGGATGATCCTTCGGGGCAGTCCAAAGCGATAGATGACGTGATGCTTAAGGAAGCTGATCACGTTTGAAGTCTTTACTTCTGCAAGCGGGATAGCTTTCGCCCATTTGGAGAAGTAATCTGTGATTGCGAGTATGAAGCAATGTCCTCGGGAGGAAGGTAGAGTAATCGGACCGATGATATCCATTCCCCATGCTTCGAACGGCCAGGACGATACTGTCGGATATAGAAATTCGGATGGTTGGTGGATGAAGTCCGCGTGGACTTGGCAGGCTTTGCACTTTCTCGCATATTCTATCGCATCTGCTACCATCGTGGGCCAGTAGTAGCCCATTCGGCGAAGACGGTCTTGCAGTTTAGGACCAGGTTGATGGGCCCCGCAGATACCGTCATGAGCTTCTCGTACGGCTTCTTTGGCTTCTGCGTTTGATAGACACCGAAGCAATAACCCATCATAGGTTCGGCGATACAGCATTTTTATCTTTGTATCGTAGAAGAATCTGAGAGAACGCCGTCTAATAGAGGTGGCTTCCTTTGGGTTCTCGGGCAGGATATCGTAGACGATAAAGTCAATGAATGGTTGTCTCCAATCTGGGACATCGTCGATCGTCTGGGCGGAGTAACTCGCCACGAATTGAACGTTGTTCTTGGGACAGACCAGTTCGTGGCCTATCACATCTACCGATTGATTAGTATGATTTGGCACTGCTAGGGAAGCGGCCAGGCCTGCTAAGGCACCGGCTTCGATATTTCGGAGTCTGGGAACATGCTCGATGAAGAACCCCTCGAACGACGAGATGATGTCGATCCCTATTTGGTGATAGGGGATCATGTCTTCGTGGAGGACTTCGTATGAGCCCCGGATTTGATTGACGATTAACTGAGAATCGCCGTATGCTTCAAGATATTCTACCCCTAGCTCCCTTGCAAGTTGGAGGCCAATGACCAATGCATTGTATTCGGCCACATTGTTAGAGCAGGGTTCTGTGAGAGAGTAAGCGCGATTGATCACCAATCCGAAAGGAGAAACCAGCACCACCCCGACTCCGACGACGATGTTGCCCTTGGGTCCAGTTCTTGAAGCACCGTCGAAGAACATTCGCCATATATCATAGTGAGAGGTTGCATGCGAGTCGACGACCTCATCTGGGATTTTTTCATATATTCTGGACGACTCAGAGCCCGGGTGGGCTGCCAAAAAGTCTGCCAGGGCTTGACCTTTAACAGCCTTTTGTGAGACGAAGATCATATGATAGGGGGACAGCAATATTGCCCATGTGGCGAGGCGAGAGCTGAGTGCCCCTGGTTTAGTCATGAGGACCCTGAGAGGGTTGACTCGTGAGATCACATGTATGGTTTGTCCAGTGACATAGTGCCGCATTTTCTGAATGGCGAACACCAGGGCAAGGCATTGCTTTTCCACGTCGGTGTATCGGTGCTCTGGCCCAATCATCATTCGGCTGAGGTAATATATGGCTTGTCCATGGCCTGTATCGTTGTTTTGTGCCAGCAGAGCCTCGAAGGAATGTTCTATTGCTCGTACGTAGAGCAGGAATGATTTTCCAGCAACCGGAGCCTCCAGGACTGGAGGGTTCGACAAATATTCTTTGATGCTGTCGAAGGCACGCTGACATTCTTCGTCCTATACGAATGAGACGCCTTTCTTCATGAGATGGGTGAATGGTCGACATCGCCCGGAGAGGTTAGAAATGAACCTCCTGATGTAAGCTAGCCTCCCTTGAAGGCCTCGGAGTTCGCAGAGATTTCTCGGGGGACCCATCTCCATAATTGTCTTTGTCTTCTCAGGGTCCACATGGATACCCTGGGCGGTGATGATGAAACCCAAGAACTTCCCGCTGGATACGCCCAGGAAGGATTTTGTGGGATTCATCTTCAGATTGTGCGCTCGCATTAGGTCAAATACTGTCCTCAGATCCTGCAGATGGTCTCCCTTACAGCGACTCTTGACGGCAATGTCATCAACATAGCACCCTACCGTCTTACGTAAGTGGTCTCTGAAGATGATGCTCATGGCTCTTTGATATGTGGCGCCGGCATTTTTCAATCCGAAAGGCATAACTGTGTAGTTGTATGTGCCAATCGGTGTTCGGAATGATGTATGCTTTTCGTTGTGAGGGGACATCTTGATTTGGTTGTACCCCGAGAAGCCATCCATGAATGACATACGTTCAAAGCCGCATGTGTTGTCGATCATGATGTCTGTGATAGGGAGGAGGAATTCATCTTTAGGACATACCTCGTTCAGATTGCAGAAGTCGATGCAGATTCGAATCTTTCCATTCTTCTTGACGACTGGTACTATGTTGGCGACCCAATCCGGATGTTGTTCCTCACGAATGAAGCCGCTGGCTATTAATTTGTTGACTTCCGCTTCGATCGCATCCATGATGCCTGGACGGAAGCGTCGCTATTGTTGCTTGACTGGCTTGGCATCTGGCCGAATGTTTAGCTTGTGAAGGGCAACCTCGGGGTTTAGTCCTGGCATGTCTTCATAGCTCCAGGCGAACACATCGATATATTCTTTGACGAGCTCTAGTAGCGATTCTCGCACTTCGTCTGTCAGGCTTTTACTGACGAAGATTGGTTTTGGAGAAGATTTGTTACCGAGATCTACTTATATAACTTCATCTTCAGTAGGGGGTTCTCTCTGTTCGAACCGCTTTTCCCATTGTGCATCCAACTATTGGGCCTACGGCTCTAACTCGAGGATTTCAGGAATGTCTTCATCTTCTTCATAAGCGTCGGCGAATGCCATGTTGACTGACAGAGTTTGTCTGAATACGTCTCCGATGCTGGTATCCGAGTCAGAAGTTGGTGACTCGGTTGAATGTGAATGCCAGTCACATTCTTTATCTGAACTTTCAGGGGTCGTTGTGGGTGTAACATACCCTAATCTACATCGAGTCTTACTATAGTAGTCCCGTAGTTTGCCAGCCGGGACTGGCGGCTTTAAAGATAATCGTCGCCCGGTGCCGTAGTTCAAGCCTGGCGTAGTCTCCAGATCATACCCCTGTTTTTGCATAAGATATTTGGATTGGGGGTTATAAAGATACAGAGGCAGTCTCCCGTCATCTGATTCAAGGTCGATTTCTTCTACGGTGAAGGGATACGGATCGTCCTTCCGGCCGAAGATGATTGGATGGTCTCCTCCCTCGATTATGCGGTAAGCGTCTTCCACTGGAGTAAGCTGGATTGCGGTGTACACATTTGTCACCTGTGTGTGTCGGTGAGTACCTATACCGTGTTCCATAGCATATATTATACAAAGCTTATTAAGCTCGAGGTAGTTCAAAGATAGCCCTTTATTGATGAAGTAAGGTATCTTTTCTAGCGGGATTACATCATCTGCGAAGGGAACATCAGTGTGGGCAGCCACATACTTGGCTAGCTCCGATTCCTCTTCGGCTACCCCCTGTATAAATGAAGACTGAGAGGACGACCTGGACAGCTTGATCGTTAGAGGTTCAGCTAGTAGAGCAGAGCGTGGAGTTGTTGGTAGACTAGCGACCCCTAGTTTGGTGCTCGATGCTGGGCGGAGAGTGGTTGGTTCGCTAGAAGTTCTGGGTCCTGCATCGGGGTGACGACTCCTCTTGGGAAGGCATATCGTCATTGGCTTGTCGGAGGGATTGAGCTTCTCCGTTTGTGGCTGGCCGACTATTGGCAGTCTGATTGTCAGTGGCTCCGTTGTGGGTCTTGGCACTTAGCCAGACCTTGGCAGCCAGATTATCATCTGCTCTTCTTGTGTCGAGAGGCTGATTGCGTCCTTACGCAGAGTGGCTGTAAGGGGTGCGGACTTGCCAGGTTTGCGAGCTTGGAGGTGGATCGTCAGAGGTTCTTCTGATCCTGTGGTTGTCTCGGTATGAGCTTGCACATCTCCTTCATCAAGGTTCCTCTTCGACTTTTTGTACAGGCAGGAGTCTGAGTAGTAGGATTCGACCCCTTTGAAGGGATCGATGTCGGCAAATTTCGTCCTTACGAAGCCGTGTTTGTCGACATACTTGAAGCATTAGTACAGCGTGGAAGGCACGATCATATAATCATGTATCCAAGGGCGCCCTAAGAGGATATTGTAAGAAGTGTCTGCATCTATGACGTAGCAGGTGACTTCCGACTGGAGATCGCCAATTTGGCACTTCAGACGAATCTTCCCAATGGGGTAGCTCCTGCCCGAATTGAAACCGCTGATGGCGGTGCTTGTAGGCTTCAGACGATGCATAGGGATGCGGAGATGATGCAACAGACCCTTCGGGATAATGCTTATGGAAGAACAAGGATCAATGTGCATCCGATCCACCTTTACGTCGCCGATGTATCCAGAGTAGTATAGCGGGCGATCGTGCAGGTTGGTTTTGATGAGCATGTCCTACGGAGTGAAGATAATATTGGGCATTGCTCCCGTGCAAGCACTGTCTTGGAGATCTGCAGGCGGGTTCTCTCCCGTGAGGTTGACCTGAGATAGGTACGCGTCGGCATTTTGGAGTGCATCGCTCAAAGCCGCACAAACATCCTTTGAGAGTCTCAGAAGCTCGTATAATGACAACTTGGTCGGTGTATTGGCCAATTGCGCTAAGATGTCGAAGTTGTAGGGCTTCTCTAGCCCCTGCAGTGCCTCTTTTCAGAGGGATTTATCAAAGCGAGTCACTTCTGATACCAATTCTGGATGGACCCACATGACCTCCCCTCATGATGTAGTGAGGGGCACTAGACCAGCAGCCTGATCTCGGGGAGGTGGAAGATTAGCAATCTCCATTGTCGCCAGAGGGATGGGGACCACACCGTCTTGAGTTTCTGTCGGAGGGAAGCTACCGAATTGTACTGATACCATATTGGCTGCCACAGTTACCTCCTCGAAATCGATAGCCAGAGCATTCGAATCGATGAGATTTTGGATGTACCATTTTAGTTGGTAGCAGTCGTGTGTAGCATGGTGGACGTAATGGTGGTAATGGCAGTACTTTGGGTTCTCCATGTCTGCCGACCGAGGTTTCCGTCTTGGTGGAGGAAGCTGAATTCTGTCTCCTTGTATGAGCATGTCCAAGATGGGCTTGATGTGATCGTCTTCGAAGGAGTAAGTGATTTACAGCCATTGTTTGTCTGCCGGCTTTGGCTCAAGTTTCTGTGCTGTGTCGGCCACCATAGCCTGCTTGCCCTTGTTGTCCCGATTGTTGGTGGAGCTACCCCCATTGTTGGTGTTGGTGTTGGGACGCCTGCCCTTGTCCTCTCCCTCTGAGATGTACAATCCCAGTTGGCGAGCCTTCTTCAATCGTTCTTCGACGCTTGTGGCACTGATGATGAACGTCTTCTAGTCCTTGAATTGACCTTCGCCCATCCAGAGGCTGATTGTTGGAAGCAGTCTCTTTTGGCAAATTTTAATTAGGGAGAAATCCGGATTTCCAGACGGCAACTTCATTGCAGTTTGGCAAAACCGCTCGATATAGTTCCTTGTCAGCTCTTTCTCTCCTTGGATGACGTCCATGAGGGTGGACATTGTGATGTCCTGTCCCACTTCGTAGAATCTCTCCAAGAACATGCGCTTGAAACCGGCGAAGGAGTGGATGCAGTTGTCTGATAGGTTGCGATACCAGTCGAAGGCGACTCCTTCCAATGCCCCATTGAATAATCGTGTGAGGATGGCATTGTCATGGGGCAGATGGTCGGTGGTAAACTCGAAGTAAGTGATGTACCGACTTGTGGAGGTCTTGCCATCATAAGGATTGATATTGAACGGCTTATATCTTGGTGGGAAGGGGACATCCCTCCATACAGCAGGGTATAGTTGCCATATTCTGAGGTCTTGAGAGTTTTCTCGAGCGTAAAACATGGCTCGGAGCTCTTGGACCTCTCTTTTCGCTTCTCGGGCCTCATCCACAACGGTGGGGGCCGTTACTTCAGAAGGATTGTTGCCCAGATTCGGTGCGGCTGAATTCGAGTCCGTATTGACCGTGGGATCCGCGCTTGTTTGGCCAGGCGTCCCTCCTTGCAGAGTTGGAAGGGCCGCTTTGATTTCGTCCACAGACTTGACCAAGGCAAGCAGTATGGCCTCCAGAGTGTCGATGCGTTGGCGATCACTGGAACCACCTTGGCTGCTGTCCGTCATGAATACCGTCTTTACATACGGAGAGATGGATGGCACAGTGGAGGACGTGTCTTCCGAGTCATACCCCTGTAATGAGAAATCATCGGGGTATATGGGAATGTCTTCTTCTGGTTCAGACTCAGAAGGAACAGTACCTCCAGTTTCCGAGTTCGCCTCGTCTTGGGAGTTATGGACATCCTCGGGGACGTCAGGGTTTGCTTCATCTGATGGGAGAATTGTTTCCCTCGGCTCGTCTTCTTGGAACATCGGATTGTCGTGGAGGTTCGGAGGAGTGCTACCCCCAGTCCCAGCAACCCCCAGTGGTGTGGACGACGAATCTCCTACCGTAGCAGATTTTGTCTTAGAACGGGTACCTTGGAAAACTCCAGTGGTGGGCACCCGCTTAGATGACAGTCTCTTAGTCATAGTGGTTAAAATCTTCGGGCAGGGAACGTTTGTCTTCTTCCATCTCCCATCGGCGGGGACTTTCTGAGCAGAGTTGCAGGAGACGACGGGAAGTGCCTCGTCTTCTGAAGACGGCTGTTGCAGTCTTTAAAAGACGGACTGCCGATCTTTTCGCACCGTCGCGTTATTGCAGCAGCAGTTGACGATAACTTGGGTACAGTGACGTCCGTGGGAGGACTCTTTGCACCCCGATGCATCTTCTCTTTCCTTGCGTTTGTGGAGGATGGCCTCATGCAAGTCAGATGGGTCTGGATCGACCATGTTCGCTCCCTAGATTTTGGAAGTCTTTTACGAACCTCTCTGTCCGTTTGCCGTCGGAGGCTTGACTTGAGTGGTTCTGTACAACTTCCCATCTGAGGCCCACATAACAGTATGCGGGACGCTCTGATGGTCAGAGATCGAATCAGCAGACCGAACTTGCCAAGCTCGCGCTGCCTTAGACTTCTTCACTCTAGTACGTAAGGGCATATAGTAGGAAGAGTCTAAGTGATGCTGGAGAGAGTCAGACATATCTTCTTGGGAGCACAAGAGATCAGGACCATGAGAGAGGCGGTCGAAGACAGAGCCACGCGGGGTAGGCGTTATGCGGCTGTCATCAATAATCTTCATACGGCTGGATGGCGTAGCCGCATAAACTTTCTTCATACGACTGGGTGTCTCGGCCGCATGAGTTTTCTTTATGCGGCTGGATGATCTGGCCGCATGGACCTCCTTCATGCGGCTGGCCGATTCAACCGCATGAGCATCCTGCATGTGGCTGGCAGACTTGGCCGCATGAGTGTTCGACTTCTTCTTGGGGCACATAGAATCATACTTTGTCCCTGCAAGTCCAGCATCGTAGTGCTTTTCTCTGCCGAACTTGGGGACAGCAGAGTCCTCTACGGCTCGAGGTGGAGCCGTATGAGAGTCGCCTTCGCCGTCTTGGGTAGCAGAGAGTACTCTGTCCAGAGCTTGGAGAGGAGCAAATGATTTTGGCCTCCACTCGCAGCGAGCTTTCTTTGTGCGGGTTCGCTTCTGGACCGGGCCAGCACTTCCTTCAGAGAGCATTTCTTCAAACGCCTGTTGGTCGAAGCGGATGACCATCTTCTGTTGCGTGGAGCCAAGTTTGGCTGCATCCGATTGCGTCACCAACTCCTCAGCCGTGGAGAAGTTTGTCCCCAGCAGAGTCGCCATCGTGTTTGCCATAAAATATAAAAGAACAGAACAATTATCGGAGGACTGGACTTTTACTTCACAATACAAACTCGCTTGTACAAAAAAGCCTAGGGACGAAAACCTAGGTACAGCAATCTAAGTATAATTGTTTATTTTAGATTCTGGGGGGTGATGGTAGAGGCTCGGGAAAGCGACGATAGCTCTGCCTTACTCCTTGGACAATCGGGTGCAAACTTGGCTCTGTAGAAGAACTGCTGGGCGTTGATGAAGAAATGCTCTCTCTTCAGGCTCTCTGGCTCTCTATGTCTCTCTCTGTATATCTCTCTCTGTCTCTGTGTATGTCTCTATCTGTTTTTTTCTCGCAAGGGAATGGCACCCTGCGGGTGCAAGGCTCGTACGGCGAGTTCGAGTCGAACTGGACACGACACAGGAAACAAGACACCACGTGTTCGTGTCCATACCTAGCCTAGGTATAGGTCTAGCCATCCGACGTGTCGCCACGCATCCACAACGTGTCAGGACGCGACATGACACGCGTATCAGAGCAGATTTTCCTGCGTGCACAGTCTGTGTAAAATCCATGCACTCACGATTTCTCACTTGACACGACACGACTCGACACGAAACTTTAGGGCAGCCTTGTCAGACATTGCCCCTAACCCCGTCTCAAGTTTGACATGTCCACGTATCCTGTGTAGGAAGAAATAGGGGTCGGGTAGCAGGACAGTGCACGGGGGTGTCGTGCAGCGTGTTCGTGTCCATTTTGGACACGAACACGAGTCCAAATCGTGCTCAGTCAGTAGGGGAATAAAAGTACACATATAGGGCTACGTTTTTGTTCAATTAGTTTTACAAATATCACATATGTGATATTTTATCGAACACGAGTTTAAAAACACCGATACGTGTCCGATACAGACACGAAATGGACACGATTTCCTACCAAACTTGGACTACACCTAGGGGAACCCTAAATAGATGCATCTATGGAAAGAAATTGGGAATTTATAGATGTTTGTAGGGTTTTACCTATTGAGGGTGAAACCTCAATGAAAAGATCCTTGACTCGACGTCTTCCTTGATTTGCTACGGTTCAAACGTCCTCCAACCTTGCTAGCAAGCCTACACAAGTCTCCTCTACTATCGGGGATGATGATGCAATTGATTAGGATCAAATTGGACTTAATTTGGATATTTGGGGAAGGATTTTGGGGAGGAACAATTAGGGTTCTAAGAAATTGTAAAAAGAGGCAAAGGCCTTCTTAAGGATCCTTTATAGGAAGGGGGGCACTTGATGGCTGGTCATCTAAGGAAATTAGGATTTGTTTAGGTATAGATGAGTGGCTAAGATCATTCCACCCAATTCTAGGCCTTCCTATTGGTTCAACTAGTCATAAAACTTTCTTTTTCATAAATATCCAAAGGAAAATATGCTACTTAGAATATCTAGATATTATTAACCTTGTCATTACTAGGTTACCCTAATCAATACTCTAAGCTCAAGGCTAACCTAGATTAGGCTAAACTCTAGGTTAAGTCTCAATAATTAACTAGCACACATTTAATTAATATAATTACAATTTCACAAAATTGTCAAAATGACCAAAATACCCTTAGGCCAAAAAGTTATAATTAGTCATCCTAATCACATGACTAGGCTCCCTTGGTCATGGTTAGTCTCTAGGCTTAATCAAACTCTAAGGTTACACTAGTCAATCATCAAAATCACAAGTCATGGTTTTAAATAGTTTTAAATTAACTAAAAATTACCAAAAATTATAACATGGTTTAAATATCATTATTAAATGATGATAATTACAAAATTTCAAAATTACACTCATTTTTAGAAACTGGGTGCTACAAGTCTACCCTCCTTAGAAAAATTTTGCCCTCGAAATTAAAATGGTCGTACTCCTTCTAGTTCAAACACCCCCAACAATCACAGTCTCAACACACAGTCCGATAATCATATACGTCTGTCTAGAATCATGATACTCGGAATCTTCGTCATGCTAGTTAGAAAGGCTACGATATTCACAGAGTTCTTGACTATGGTACATACTTCTAGAATTATGGTATTTAAAAATTTTGTATTGCCGCATGCTTTGCCGCGAAAACCTTAAATTCCTACACCCGAAAAATACGTCCAAATCTGACTATATGTCCTCACTATGCCAGCTAACATGACTATAGAAGACTCTAAATCCCATAATCGAGGCGACCTAGCCCATACGACTTATATCAGAAGAAAATAAATCACAACGAAACATCTGAACAAAATTTATCAACTACCAGGTATGGATAGAATCGAATTTCAAGACAGTTATAAGGAGGCAAATGCAGATATAGAATCGAAAAGATTGGAACCTGCAATCAGCTCTCCCTCTGCCTGTGTATCCTCGACTGCCATGGTGAAAGCTCGCCCCTGCTGGCCTCCCCTGGCTTGCTGCTGAAGCTGGACAAACCTTTGCTGCTGAGTCTGCAACGGTGGTCCCTTCTGTTGCCCTGTCGGAGCCCTAGCTCATGCTGCCGTCTGAGTCACTGGTAACTTGTTCTTGGGACAATCCCTACACAGATGCTCTGCTGAACCACAAAGTAAACATAGGCCCTGTCTCTTCCTGCAGTCGTCCTATCCGTGACCTTACCTCTTGCAGAAGTCACACAAAATGTGCTATTGCTGCCTGGGTGCCTGCTCGTGAAATACATATCCCTGGCCCTGAAACGGCTGCTGAACTGGCCTCTGCTGGATGTGAGGGCGCTTGGCTGGCCCTATACTAGAACTAGCCCCTAAGGCATCACTGCCCCTCTTCGGCTTGAGGCCGAAGTCCTCCTTAGCTATCTGTGCCTCCATCAGTATCTGCTCGAAGGTTGCATCCGTCGCCCGGAAGTATGAGTGTGAACCGCATGAATAAGGCCTCTCCTGAACTTGTGGGCGTTATACCCCTCATTCTAGATCAGGTCTGGAGCAAACCTACTCAAACGGAAGAACTCTGCTGCATACTCGTCCACCGACGAGTTCTCCTGCACTAATCCGACGAACTGGGCCTCCAAAGCTGTAAGAGCCGCGTCGGGGTAGAACTTCTCCTTGAAGAGCCGTCAGAAGTTCTCCCATGATATACCCCTCACTGACACCTGAGGGTCTGTCCGGAACCACGTCAAAGCGATGTCAAAGAACTGGCTAGCCGCAGACGTCACCCAAAGCCCCTTCGGGACCTCTGCTAACTCCAGGCTTCGCTGGACATCCTCCAACCAGTCATCTGCATACAGGATACCCTCGGTACCCTTGAAGTCCCTCGGGTTCATCTTTCTAAAATCTAGACATGTGTCAGGCCTCCTCTGACTCTGCTGCTGCTGAACTGGGGCACCCTGAACTGTACCCGAGACTACCCTCTCAACTGCTGTCATCGCCAGCTGGTGGGAGTTCTCCATACTCTGTCGTAGCACCTCTGTCTGGTGGTGGGATGCGTCAGCCTGATGCTGCTATGCATCTGCCTGGGTCCTCTGGGTCTGCATCACCTGCTGTAGAAGGGCCATCATCTGCTGTACATCTGTCGATAGCGGAGGTGGCGGTAGAAGAGTCTCAGGAATGAGTATGGACGGTCCCGCAGCTGGAGGTGGAAGACCTCCTGGAACAGTCGCTGCTACTCCTGCCTGAAGGACAGGAACTGAGGTAGCAGCTCCCTCGACTGCTACTCCCGTAGCCGGAGGTGGAAGTCCTACTGGATCGGACCTCTCTGGAACAACACTAGATCCTGCTGCCTAAGCGCGAGTAATCATC
Organism: Iris pallida; assembly: GCA_029216955.1. Taxonomy (NCBI): domain Eukaryota; kingdom Viridiplantae; phylum Streptophyta; class Magnoliopsida; order Asparagales; family Iridaceae; genus Iris; species Iris pallida. Next base: position 13,814,020 of record JANAVB010031019.1, on the reverse strand, counting down.
ATCCTGAGGACAGATTGAAACAAGGAGATCAATATGGCACATGATAAGGAAAATCAAGCAAGGACAATTGAAATTAAATACAAGAAGAGTTGTCATGGTAATCAAAAGATCAGAATTTTTTCTAAAATGTGATTGAGTATCTCCTATCATATCCTAGATCCAATGTCCTAGTCGCAGGCTCGTAATTAGTACTCTAAGTCGAGTACCATTACGAGATCGCACTAATTGCGACATCGACCTGCATTGGCCACCACAAAAATATGTCATGACCCGCACCCTGAGGAAAGGCACGAGAACGTGGGTACGTCCAGCCTACGCTGTAGTGTCGGCGGTAGAACGCTGTATAGTTCGTCTATAATATCTAACATCTAACAACAATATGATAAAACTATATCATCTCCGCACGGAGGTATAATATAATATCTCAATTCTATATCTCAATCACAAGTCTAGGAAAGATATAACACGATATGGAATCAGATAAAAGAAAGGAAATAAATATAAATAGAGTTATCACACCACACAAAGTAGATGTTCAACACAAATAAATACAAGTCCTGAAATATAACTAAGTCTCAACTAACAATCGGAACAATCCGATACAAACTGAAAACTGTAAATACTAGACTAGACTAGACTAGGCACCCTCTACTGAGCTAGATGCTCCTCAGGCTCCTGAAGGTCACCCTCATGTGCCTTATAGAAGGTAGGGCAGTCACCATCATCATCTGTAATATTTTTAACAGGTCCAGTCAGGACAGGAGCGAGCACAATACATCTCACGCAGTTTATAACATGTTAGAAAATATAAAGCATGCAAAAGAGTAAGATACATGAACTATAAGAAGATGTACATGAAAACGAGAGAGAACTTATAACTGAAAATATATTCAGAATAAGTAAAACTGCAAGTACTAGTGATTTAGAGCACAATATGGTTATGTAAACGGGTTAGGTTATACAATAACAATAGGTAACTCCATCATACGTGAGTGTACAATGGACATATACAATAGTTGTACAAGATGGGATTTGATCACATTCTACTCACCCTCCCCAATCAATATACAAGGATCCAATCCAGTTATGCTACCTTGTATAATATTTCTCCATGAAGCTCATGTGATCATGAGAGTACAAGATGCACAATGAGTATACATGAATAGGGGTGTACAATAAATACAATATGTTCGCAAAACGCACATCACAATATGTATCTGTTGAACACAATGGAGATAACATCGCAAGAAAAGATCCATATAGTACCAATCTGTGATAACAATCGTACCAGTATCAAGTAAAGTAATCTAGAGCAAGAATATAAGTCCTGACAAATATGAAACGATCAGAGAATGTACTCGCCTGTCACCCTATATGACTGATATGAATAGATGTCCGAACTGGTGTCACAGAGTCCTATTTAGAGTAAAACAGGTTATTTAAGTACTCAAATTAAAATAATGGAGATCTGTAATGCAAACTTCATGATTCTAAGTCAACTAGGTCAAAGTTAACTCTTGGTCAACTTGGTCAACTGTCTAGGTCAAACTAGGTCACACTTGGTCTAAGAAAGATAAATCAAATCAAACTAGGTCAAGGGAAGTCAAACCAAGTCAACTTTGTCAATGTAAGTCAAACTTAGTCAACAAGGTCATGCCATGTCCAATTAGGTCACACAAAGTCAACTAGGTCAAGTCAAGTCTAAGTCTAGTCAAACAGTCAATCTAGTCTAACCAAGTCTAGGTCAACTAGCCAATCTAGGACCCAAGTCTAAACAACACAAAGCCTAGCTATAGTCTAATACCATAATCTATCCTAAACACACATACAATTTAAGTCATATAAAGTATTTTTTATATTAAGTCATATTCATACAATACACAAGTATATATATAAAGGTAGCCATATATATATAGAGAAGGAAAAATGAATTTAAGAAAGGGTGTGTGTGTGTGTGGGCATGGTAGGACAATGGTGTAATCTCAGATTATTCATTTCAATTCTCAGTTTTTTCACTTTTAAGGTAAAAACTCAGTTTTTTATATTAAACTTTATTTTCAGATTTTCACTTATACCTAAACCCAACATACTTACATATATATAGACATGAGTCCATATATCCTGATATGTAATTACATTCAGGTATACACTGAAATACATAAAATCAGTTACATATATACATACATACAAACAATCAATTTAAATCAAAACTCAAAACCAAATTGTAAATCAAGCCATGAAACCAAATCTCAGTTTTGAGCAAACCCCCACCCCTCAGTTAACATTTAACCTACATTGAATTCTTCAAATAACCATCAGTTCTAAGATCTAAGGTTTTATATCAGTTTATATATTCAAAAATCTCAGATATTAATCTCAGTTTTCTAAACAACCAAACTCAATTTTATGTTAAACCTCAGGTTTTACAGTTTGCATAACAAGTAAAACTCAACTCAGGTCATATCAGTGATACGGACATCAGCAAGGATTTCAACTCTGATATCTATTCGAGATATCCCAAACTCAAACCTCACAATCTCAGGTAACCTCACTCAATATCAGATTTAAAATCAAACCCATTCTAAAATATCCCAAAACTGTGAACATGACAATTCCATGAAATTCGAATTCAAGCATTCAAATTCGAATCACAAACATTCAAATTCGAATCACAACTAGGTGAATATAGTGTACAGACCTAGGGACATGTTAGGCATGTCCACGTGTCTGTTCGTGTCCAAAAATTAGGACACAAAGTGTCCAAAAAAGGAGAAACATAAGTATCAGTAAACAGCGGGTGCACGGGCTCGTGCGGCGAGTTTGAGTCGAACTGGACACGACACAGGCCACAAGACACCACGTGTTCGTATCCACACCTAGCCTAGGTATAGGTCTAGCCATCCGACGTGTTGCCGCACATCCACAACGTGTCTGGACGCGATACGACACGCGTATCAGAGCAGATTCTCCCGCGTGCACAGTCTGTGTAAAATTCGTGCACTCACGATTTCTCACTCGACACGACACGACTCGACACGAAACTTTGGGGCCGCCTTGTCATACATTGCCCCTACCCCTGTGTCAAGTTTGACGTGTCCATGTGTCCTGTGTAGAAAGAAATAGGGGTCGGGTAGCAGGACAGTGCACGGGGGTGTCATACAGCGTGTTCGTGTCTATTTTGGACACGGACACGAGTCCAAATCGTGCTCAGTCAGTGGAGGAATTTAATTACACATACAGGGCTACGTTTTTGTTTAATTAGTTTTGCAAATTACTAATTTTTAATTCTATATGACATTTCATCGAACACAAGTTTAAAAACACCGATACGTGTCCGATACGGACACAAAATGGACACGATTTTCTACCAAACTTGGGCTACACCTAGGGGAACCCTAAATGGATGCATCTATGGAAAAAAATTGTGAATTTATAGATGTTTATAGGGTTTTACCTATTGAGGGTGAAACCTCAATGAAAAGAGCCTTGACTCGACGTCTTCCTTGATCTGCTACGGTTCAAACGTCCTCCAACCTTGATAGCAAGCCTCCACAAGTCTCCTCTACTGTTAGGGATGATGATGCAATTGATTAGGATCAAATTGGACTTAATTTGGATATTTGGGGAAGGATTTTGGGGAGGAACAATTAGGGTTCTAAGAAATTATAAAAAGAGGCAAAGGCCTTCTTAAGGATCCTTTATAGGAAGGGGGACACTTGATGGCTGGTCATCTAAGGGAATTAGGGTTTGTTTAGGTATAGATGTGTGGCTAAGATCGTTCCACCCAATTCTAGGCCTTTTTATTGGTTCAACTAGTCATAAAACTTTCTTTTTCATAAATATCCTAAGGAAAATATGCTACTTAGAATATCTAGATATTATTAACCTTGTCATTACTAGGTTACCCTAATCAATACTCTAAGCTCAAGGCTAACCTAGATTAGGCTAAACTCTAGGTTAAGTCTCAATAATTAACTAGCACACATTTAATTAATATAATTACAATTTCACAAAATTGTTAAAATGACCAAAATACCCTTAGGCTAAAAAGTTATAATTAGTCATCCTAATCACATGACTAGGCTCCCTTGGTCATGGTTAGTCTCTAGGCTTAGCCAAACTCTAAGGTTACACTAGTCAATCATCAAAATCACAAGTCATGGTTGTTGTTGTTGTGGGACAATCTTTCTTCATGTGTCCTTTCTTCTTGCATCCGTAGCAAATAGGATCTTCCTCGTTGTTGTTGTTGTTGCCGTCTTTTGTTCTCTTGGTAAATCTTATGAACTTCTTGAATTTTCTTACCAGAAGAGCTTGATCTTCAGAGTCGGAGTCGCTGTCGTCAGAATCATCTTCGATGGTTCTTCTATGTTGAGCCTTGAGAGCGATCGACTTCTCTGACTTCTCCTTTGGCGTAGCATCTTCAAAGTCTTGAAGTTCTAACTTGTGAGTGAGTAGATTACCCATGAGTGTTTCCAGAGACATTGTTGAGAGGTCATTCCCTTTAATGATTGTTGTAGCCTTTGGAATCCAGTTCTTTGTACGGGCTCGTAGAAGTTTGCGAATCTTCTCATGGTTACTGTAATCCTTGCCAAGTGAAGACAGAGGATTTACAATATCCAAAAATCTTGTAAACATCTGAGTAACTGATTCACTTGGCTTCATTTTGAACGCCTCGTACTCCTGAGTAAGTCTGCTGATCTTTGACTCCTTGACTTGTGTTGTTCCTTCGTGGGTTACTTCGAGAAGTTTCCACACCTAGTTTGATGTTGTGCAGGTAGACACCCTGTTGAATTAAGTTCTGTCTAAAGCACAAAATAGAGCGTTAATAGCACGCGCGTCAAGACTGGCCTTTTTATTTTCATCCTATGTATATTTGTCATGGGATTTTGCAACTAAAATACCATCAACATTAATACGAGGGGGCTTTTTATAGCCATCAATAAATACAGACCGTAAGTCAAAATCAAGAGATTTCAGAAAGAAACTCATACATGTTTTCCAATAAGTATAGTTTCTGCCGTCAAACAGTGGAGGTCTATTTGTGGCTTGGCCTTCACTTGTGAATTTCACAGTTGCCATGTGTAATGCTGTGATCTATATAACAATTAAATATAACTGCAATTTTACCTTGCTTTACCTGTATAACCCGCTTTGATACCAATTGTAGAAACAATTGCGATCAGAATATAATACCTCTAGATGGAGAGCCTGCTCTGATACCAATTGTAAGAACGAAATCGTAAAGCATAATACTCTAGAGGGAGGGTGAATAGAGTAGGTAGCGAAATATTGCTAATTAAAAATTTTGTTAGCAGTTAGATCACAGATATAATAATAATCACAAAGTAAATGACAGAAATAAAAGTGTGATCAGAAAGCAAACGCAAACACCGAGATTTATACTGGTTTCCCTCTTGTGAGGACTAGTCCAATCGGAAGAACTCTAGCTTCCAGTTGAATCCACTATTGAAAAATCTCGCAAGTTTTCATACAAAGTCCTTGCAACTTCTACAGACGCGAGCTTTGATACGAAGAACTCGACCAACTTCAATTGTGAAGAGTTGTTTCTTCAATCAAGCCTCTGATTACAATCGTTCTGAAACTTCTAGACTGTGCCGTACTGGCAAATCGACTGGAGGATTGTAACTGGCTTGGGATTTGAAAATGGAAGCTTTTAGAACTCTTTGGAAGAAATGTAAGCTTTATAAGAGAAGAGATTGAAAGTGAATTGGTGATTTGAAATGATCGAAATCCTTCTCTATTTATAGTTTTTCCAAAGACTGAACTCTGACAGAATTCGGGCAGAATTCGGACAGAACTTTTTGTAACAAACCGCAACTGAAGGAAGACCAAGTTCAAAATCAAACGTTCACATAACGTTTAACTTGGCCGAACTCTGGCCGAGTTCTGCTAGGGTTCTGCCAGTTGATTTTGAGAAAAATTATTTTGGCTTTTTGAAAAGTCCTTCAAAGCTTTTTGTAAAAAGGATGTTTTTCAAAAAAAACATAAGTCATTTTTAAAAAGATAGGATGATTTTGAAAAACGATTCCGGACAGCCTATTTGCCAGTACGACTTGGTGTACAATGTATTCCTAGACTCAATAAAATAAAAAAATTATATTGCTTTGAAGAAAATACATTCTGAATGGCAAACAGCTTCGGTCTTGAACATAGTAGATATCCATCGTTGAGCAGTGTCCAAAACGTCGTAGGTAAACATCTGAATTGACTTGCATTGATATCGAGACAGAGTTTGATCAATTAATAAAATCAGGTTTGACCATGACCAATAGGCCAACAATCTTCCCTATTTTTGATAATTGACAAACCTTGCCGATATAATATCTAAGTTTGGATAAATTCAAAAATGTATCAAAAAAATTGTTCATAACCTGTATCTGTATTCATGAAGATGTTAGATCCGATTTCTCCTCCGTTGTCACTTAGCAAAATAATTGCAAAAGAGAAAGCTCTCCCGCAATAAATGCATAAGTAACAAACAGTGAAGAAACACAAATAAAATTATATAAGAACATTCATCACAGGCATGGTATAAACAGTAAATAAAAGAGACAGATATAAAACAACACAGGCATGGTATTTGTCACAGGCAGTTAATATGAAGCATAAAGAAAGATAATGCTAGAAGAAAGCTGAAACAAATAAAGTGCTGAATAATAAACTAAGCCAAACTGAGCCATAAAAAACAACTGTCTATGTAAGTCAGATAGCATAACAAAAATAAGAGTACTGATAATATCTTGGAATATCGGAGCATTTTCAAGTAAACATAAGACAAAATATCAGTCTCAATATGTAACATCTCAAAAATCATCATCCTCATCATCATCATCATCGGCTGCAGCGCCAGCATGTCCAGATGGACCAGCTCCAGAAGTACCAGCTCCAGAAGTATGAGAAGTAGCACCAGAAGTACGATACCAATCGTAGGCATTCCCTGGCTAGAACAGAGAGTGGATCGCCTCATCATCAATGCGGTAGCCAGAAACAGAAGGGTCTCGAGGTAGAGAGCTAGCAGAGTGACCCGTCAGTGCAAATCTCAGATCGGCGAAGGAGTTGGCAATAGCCTGGAACCGAGTCACGTCAAGGATACTCATGTTCCCTGGAAGTGTCAACATAAAATGACTGCAGATCTGAAAGATGTTGATGAATACCCTTAAAGGTCATAAAGTATGACTGAGGAGGACCAGGTACTGTGAGAGTAGGTGCAGGAGGAGCAGGTGCAGTAGGTGGAGTAACAGTGGCAATGCTGCGACGAGAGAGTTTGAGGAACTTGGGCTCAGGGTCCAGAGCACAAGTGGATAAGTCAATATCGAATCTCTGAAAGATGCATGGGATGATCATCGCATAAGAGAGGTTGCGGTCTCTTCCGCGACATCTACCCATCATCTGAATGATAGTCTTAGGGGCAGAGAAAGGAATCCCCTTAAGAATGTGATATAGAGCAGAAAGCTCAAGTGCAGTGACATCATCTTTGGAAGTGGATTTTGGAAGTAAAGTGGAATAGATGATACGATGTAATTCGTAGTTAAACAAGTTCAAGTTATTGGCTTTAAACTTTTCAGAACGAGCACGTATGGGCGCGCAAAGCTTATTCTTGAAACTAACGAGAGTCATACCATCGGGAAAATCGCAATCAGTGATGTTATCGAGCGGGACACCTTCATTTGGAATACCAAGGATTTTTGCTAACGTTTCATCAGTAAACTCGATATCTATCCCTCCGACACGTGTTCTCGCGGTAAAAGTGTCTAACACGAAATTACAGTAAAATAATCTAATGGTATTAGTAGCTATAGGGAATTATAAAGAAACAAAGTGTTGTAACCCTAATGCCTCAAAGTAAGGACGGTGGTCGGAAAAGACAGTCCATTTAATCGGAGATCCAGTACAAATAGTACGTATAATGAAATTGGCATACCACAATAGGGCTTGGTCGGGAGTTTTGAAGTAAAACTCGTCCGATGCACCGTCATCCGATTGGACCGAAGAAAAGAGGGAATCCGTATACGGATCCAAAGACGATGTCTCTTCACTGGCATTGGTCTTCTTCCTCTTGAAAGGATTGAATCCCTTAGGCATTCTATCCCAAAATCTAGAAACCCTAACAATTGGAAAGTGGAGGAGAGAAGAAATTATACCTTCCGAGAATTGGATATGCTGTAGAGGACGAAATTTTTTGCACGAATCCAAAGTTTGGACGAAGATCTCCACGTGGATTGGAAGAAGGAATGTGGAGAAGAACTAGGGTTTAGGGGGGACGGCTGCTGCTATTTTGATGAGTTTGGAAGAATGAAGAAGAGGGGGCCTCGGGTTCAGACTGGTACATATATATACCCAGCCGAACTCTGGCCGAATTCGGACCGAACTCGGGTCGAATTCGCCAAGGGTTGCCTGGCTATATATATATATATATATATATATATATATATATATATATATATATATATATATATATATATATATATACATATATATATATATATATAATAATAATGAGGCCACATCTTTTTTATTAATTCGTTTCAAATGTTTAATTCAGAGTTTAGTAATTTTAAATATCAAAATAATATAATTAATATTATTTTAGAAATTAATATTCTTTACTCAGCATCTGTCTCAAATTAGCTGTAGGAGTACTGTCCCAGAGAACGGAGGTTCACCACGGAACTCTTAAATACCGCTTCGCTTCGACCGTAGTCGTGGTGACAGACAGACTCTTTTTAGGCTTGTCTCAAAAACAGTTATTGAGTATCGAATAAATAATTAATAAAACAAAATTAATTAATATTATTGACATCTAAAATTCCCAATTCTTGGCGTAAATAATTGAAACGATCTTCCGCTAGAGGTTTTGTGAGTATGTCAGCTAATTGATTCTGTGTGTCTATGTATACAAGGTCTATATCTCCATTTTGTTGATAATCTCTAAGAAAGTGATGTCTAATCTCGATATGTTTAGTACGAGAGTGACATACTGGATTCTTAGTCAAATTAATAGAACTAGTGTTGTCATAGAAAATGGATATGTGTGTAAAATGCAATCCATAGTCTTCTAAAGTTTCTTTCATCCATAAAATTTTTGCATAATCCTGCGACAATATACTCAGCCTCGGTTGTTGATAATGCAACAGAAGTTTGCTTCTTACTAAACCAAGAGACTAGAGCTTTTCCTAGGAAATGACATGTGCCGCTAGTACTTTTTTTATCTACTTTGCATCCGATAAAATTAGCATCAGAATAACCGGTTAGGTCAAATAACGTGGTTTTGGGATACCATAAGGCGACAGAAGAAGTGTCTTTAAGGTATCGGTAGATATGCTTAACTGCGCACAGATGTGATTCCTTAGGATTAGCTTGAAAGCGTGCACATAAGCAAACACTAAACATAATGTCTGGTCGACTAGCAGTTAAATACAGTAAGCTACCGACCATACCTCGATACTTACGTATGTCGACAGGTTTGCCTTGCTCATCAATATCAAGCTTGGTTGAAGTCGCCATTGGAGTGCTAAGTGGCTTGACTGCTTCCATGTCGAACTTCTTTAGTAGATCCTTTGTGTACTTTGCTTGATTTATGAACGTTCCATTGTTGGTTTGTTTGATTTGCAGTCCGAGAAAGAATTTCAGCTCTCCCATCATGCTCATCTCAAACTCATTCTGCATACACTTTGAAAATTCTTGACAAAGAGATTCATCAGTAGATCCAAAAATAATATCATCTACATAGACTTGAATCAAAAGAATGTTGTTATTGAAAGATTTTATAAACAAAGTAGTGTCAAACTTTCCCTTTGAAAATCCATTATTAAGTAGAAAAGAGCTTAGACGATCGTACCAAGCACGAGGGGCTTGTTTCAAACCGTATAAGGCTTTCTTCAACTTGAAAACATATTCAGAAAATTTGAAATCAGTAAAACCAGGAGGTTGAGCTACATAAACTTCTTCTTTTATAAAACCATTTAAAAAAGCGCTTTTGACATCCATTTGAAATAATTTAAAATTATAAAAACATGTAAATACACATAACATGCGAATGGATTCTAATCTCGCAACTGGGGCATAAGTCTCATCGTAGTCGATACCTTCTTCTTGATTGTATCCTTGAGCTACGAGTCGAGCCTTATTACGAGTCACTAAACCATTTCCGTTCAGTTTATTTCGGAATATCCATCGAGTGCCAATGACCGGATGATCAATGGGCTTGGGAACAAGTTCCCAAACTTGATTCTGTTCGAATTGGTTTAATTCCTCTTGCATAGCATCTATCCAAAAATTATCACTACATACTTCTTCAATATTTTTGGGTTCAAACTACGAAACAAAAGCAACACAAGAAGCTATATCTTTATTAGAGGAACGAGTACTTATACCCTTGGTAATCTCGTCAATTACCAAGTCCTTTGGATGATTAGCCAAGAATCTCATCTCTTTTGGTGTAGTCTCCGAATTGCTAGTTCCGGCTTCTTTGCTTGGAGGTTCATCTGATGCTTGATCTAATGGTTCTGCATCTTTGTGTGAAGGTTTTGCAGTAGCTGTACTTGGTATGATTATGCCTTCATTGTCATCATCGTCTAAGTGTTGATTTATCTCATCAAACTTGACATTTATTGATTCTTCGATGATCATGGTTCTTTTGTTGAAGACTCTGTATCCTTTGTTCTTTGCTGCATAACCTAAAAATATACCTTCATCGGCCTTTTCATCAAATTTACTCAAATTGTCTTTAGTATTAAGAATAAAACATTTACAGCCAAAAATCTTGAAATATGAAATATTTGGTGTTCTATCAAACCATAGTTCATAGGGAGTCTTCTTCGATATAGGTCGAATTAGAACCCTATTGAGAATATAGCATGATGTATTTACAGCTTCAGCCCAAAAGTATCTAGGTAGACTAAACTGGTTTAACATTAATGTAGCCATTTCAGATAGAGTTCTGTTCTTACGTTCCACAACTCTATTTTGTTGCAGAGTCCTAGGGCAAGAGAATTCATGCAAATAATCGTGTGTGTCACAAAATTGCTTAAATTCTGCATCCTCAAATTCGCCGTCATGATCACTACGAATGCGAGTAATCATGAACCCTTTTTCATTCTGTACTTTCTTACAAAAGGTGACAAATTCTGATAATGCATCGTTCTTGCGTGCTAGAAAATAAACCCATGTATATCTAGAGAAATCATCTATAATGACAAATGCATATAACTTACCACCTAGACTAGCAATTCTACTGGGTCCAAATAAGTCCATATGCAACAGTTGTAAAAGTCTAGTGGCACGTACAGCGTTCTTGGATTTGAATACGGATTTGGTAGCTTTGTTCTTTTCACATTCACTACATACCGTATCCTTCTTGAAAGAAATGTCCTGTAAGCCGCGTACCAACTTCTTTGTAGATAGTCTTGAAATTGTATCCATGTTTGCATGGCCGAGTCTCATATGCCATAGTTGACTCTCGATGCTTTTGGCCATCAAACATCTACCTGCTTTGTTAGCATCTTCCAACAAATAGAAAACATATATGTTGTCTTCCCTAATACCTTCAAATATAGTACTACCAATTGAACTATCAACTATAGTACATTTATCTTTGACGAAGTTAATACCATAACCGTGATCAGCTAAATGGCTTATGCTGAGCAGATTATGTTTTAACTCAGTAACTAGACATACATCTTTAATCACTGGATAGGGAGCCTTACCAATGTCACCGATACCGATTATGTACCCTCTTAGATTATTACCGAAGGAGACATATCATTCTTTATTCTTCTTCGACAGTGTTGCGAATAGTGAAGCATCACCGGTCATGTACCGTGAGCAACCACTGTCGAGGATCCATTTGCTCCTAGTATGTGAAGGGCGTCCCACCTACAAAACAATTTGCAGATCAAACTCTTGGTACCTATTTCTTGTAGGGTCCTGACTGGTTAGTTTTTGGTATCCATGCATAAACATTTAAATCTACTAACTTTCTGATTCTACATGCAGAAGATATATGACCAATGAGGCCACAATAATTACATTAGCATGTTGAGTGTTGAAAGTAGTGTGAGGTGCATGATTTGTAGGTTTTGGTTTTCTAGTATAGAAGAATGCATGCCTATTTTCTTCTTGGGCATAGTTTTGGTATGGTTTGGTCGGACAGTGTTGGGCGTGTTCCGATGATTCGGTAATTGACACGTGTTAGAATAGGAAGCAGCAACTTCAGGCCATTTTTCTAAACTAATTTCCAACTTTTTGGAAGTGTCATATAATCTAGTATAGTCAGATGTGAGTGATTCTAATTTGACCTGTGCACAGTGGAGACTCTTTCTCTCTTTAGATAGGTCTTCTTTTAACTGGATAATAGTTTGATCTTTTTCTTCGGATAGCTTAACAGTCTCGTGTAACAACAACTTAATAGAAGAAAGCTCACCAGACCCATTTGAAGAGTCATTATTTCTACTTGATCTAGTTGGTCGATAAGTCTTCCTATTTCACCTTTGTACTCTTTGAGTACCTTCTTAGAGGTTTCATATTTACTACGCAGTTTCCTGTAATCATTTAGTAGGTCACTGAAAGCCTCTCCTAGTTGCTCAAAGGTGAAATCATCATAAGGATCAAAAAGAGGATTAGTGATTACCTGATCGCAAGCCATCAAGCATACATTTGCAGCATCATCTGATTGTTCGTCTTCTGAGTCGCTGTCTTCACTTTCATGCCATATGCTTGTATTGGCGTACTTCCTTAATGTAGATTTCTTCAGGTGACCTTTGTCATATTTGCTGCTTTTCTTTGATGATGATGCTGTGGGATAATCTTTCTTCATATGTTCTTTCTTCTTGCATCCATAGCAAATAGGATCTTCCTCGTTGTTGTTGTTGTTGCTGTCTTTTGTTCTCCTGTTAAATCTCATGAACTTCTTGAATTTTCTTACCAGAAGAGCTTGATCTTCAGAGTCGGAGTCGCTGTCGTCAGAATCATCTTCGATGGTTCTTTTATGTTGAGCCTTGAGAGCGATCGACTTCTCTGACTTCTCCTTTGGCGTAGCATCTTCAAAGTCTTGAAGTTCTAACTCGTTAGTGAGTAGCTTACCCATGAGTGTTTCCAGAGACATTATTGAGAGGTCATTTCCTTTAATAATTGTTGTAGCCTTTGGAATCCAGTTCTTTGTAAGGACTCGTAGAAGTTTGTGAATCTTCTTATGGTTACTGTAATCCTTGCCTAGTGAAGACAGAGGATTTATAATATCCAAAAATCTTGTAAACATCTGAGTGACTGATTCACTTGGCTTCATTTTGAACGCCTCGTACTCCTGAGTAAGTCTGCTGATCTTTGACTCCTTGACTTGTGTTGTTCCTTCGTGGGTTACTTCGAGAAGTTTCCACACCTAGTTTGATGTTGTGCAGGTAGACACCCTGTTGAATTCTGTTCTATCTAAAGCACAAAATAGAGCGTTAATAGAACGCGCGTCAAGACTGGCCTTTTTTTTTTCATCCTCTGTATATTTGTCATGGGGTTTTTCAACTAAAATACCATCAACATTAATACGAGGGGGATTTCTATAGCCATCAATAACTACAGACCATAAGTCAAAATCAAGAGATTTCAGAAAGAAACTCATACATGTTTTCCAATAAGTGTAGTTTGTGCCGTCAAACAGTGGAGGTCTATTTGTGGCTTGGCCTTCACTTGTGAATTTTACAGTTTCCATGTGTAATGCTGTGATCTATATAACAATTGAATATAACTGCAATTTTACCTTGCTTTACCTGTATAACCCGCTTTGATACCAATTGTAGGAACAATTGGGATCAGAATATAATACCTCTAGATGGAGAGCCTGTTCTGATACCAATTGTAGGAACGAAATCATAAAGCAGAATACTCTAGAGGGAGGGTGAATAGACTAGGCAGCAGAATATTGCTAATTAAAAATCTTGTTAGCAGTTAGATCACAGATATAATAATAATCACAAAGTAAATGACAGAAATAAAAGAGTGATCAGAAAGCAAACGCAAACACCGAGATTTATACTGGTTTCCCTCTTGTGATGACTAGTCCAGTCGGAAGAACTCTAGCTTCCAGTTGAATCTACTATTGGAAAATCCCGCAAGTTTTTATATGAAATCCTTGCAACTTCTACAGACGCGAGCTTTGATACGAAGAACTCGACCAACTTCAATTGTGAAGAGTTGTTTCTTCAATCAAGCCTCTGATTACAATCGCTCTGAAACTTCTAGACCGCACCGTACTTGTAAATCGACTAGAGGATTGTAACTGGCTTGGGATTTGAAAATGGAAGCTTCTAGAACTCTTTGGAAGAAATGTAAGCTTTAGAAGAGAAGAAATTGAAAGTGAATTGGTGATTTGAAATGATCAAAATCCTTCTCTTTTTATAGTTTTTTCCAAAGACAGAACTCTGACAGAATTCAGGCAGAATTCGGACAGAACTCTTTGTAACAAACCGCAACTAAAGGGAGACTAAGTTCAAAATCAAACATTCACATAACGTTCAACTTGGCTGAACTCTGGCCGAGTTCTGCTAGGGTTCTGCCAGTTGATTTAGAGAAAAATTATTTTAACTTTTTGAAAAGTCCTTCAGAAATTTTTTGTAAAAAGGATATTTTTCAAAAAAAACATAGGTCATTTTTAAAAGGATAGAGTGATTTTGAAAAATGATTCCGGACAGCCTATTTGCCAGTACGACTTGGTGTACAATGTATTCCTAGACTCAATAAAATGAAAAATTACATTGCTTTGAAGGAAATACATTCTGAATGGCAAACAGCTTTGGTCTTGAACATAGTAGATATCCATCGTTGAGCAGTGTCCAAAACGTCGTAGGTAAACATCTGAATTGACTTGCATTGATATCGAGACAGAGTTTGATCAATTATTAAAATCAGCTTTGACCATGACCAATGGGCCAACACATTCCACCCAATTCTAGGGCTTCCTATTGGTTCAACTAGTCATAAAGCTTTCTTTTTCATAAATATCCTAAGGAAAATATCCTACTTAGAATATCTAGATATTATTAACCTTGTCATTACTAGGTTACCCTAATCAATACTCTAAGCTCAAGGCTAACCTAGATTAGGCTAAACTCTAGGTTAAGTCTCAATAATTAACTAGCACACATTTAATTAATATAATTACAATTTCACAAAATTGTCAAAATGGCCAAAATATCCTTAGGCTAAAAAGTTGAAATTAGTCATCCTAATCACATGACTAGGCTCCCTTGGTCATGGTTAGTCTCTAGGCTTAGCCAAACTCTAAGGTTACACTAGTCAATCATCAAAATCACAAGTCGTGGTTATAAATAGTTTTAAATTAACTAAAAATCACCAAAAATCATAACATGGTTTAAATATCATTATTAAATGATTATAATTACAAAATTTCAAAATTATCCTTATTTTAGAAACTGGGTGCTATAGTTTCGACCCGGCCCGAACCGTAAAATGCCCAAACAAGCCGGTTCCTAAAATTTGGAATTTAAATGGGGCGGGTCGGGGCGGGTCCTATTTTCAAAATAAATGGGGCCCCGGCCCGACCCGTTTTTAG
This sequence comes from Iris pallida, assembly GCA_029216955.1. Taxonomy (NCBI): domain Eukaryota; kingdom Viridiplantae; phylum Streptophyta; class Magnoliopsida; order Asparagales; family Iridaceae; genus Iris; species Iris pallida. Next base: position 13,798,440 of record JANAVB010031019.1, on the reverse strand, counting down.
GAGTATGTATTTTTTATAATTTTTTGGAAATTTTTGTCTATAGTCTATAGATAATAAAATATGTTATTATTTAGTAAACAAATTCTACAAATTTGGGAAGACGTTAGACTTGTTTTGTTCTTATATATAGTAGAACATATGTAAATGTTTACTATTCTAGAATTTTTTAAAACTTTTTTTAGACCCGTTTGGACCCGCACGGGTCGGCCTATTTTGGACCTGTTTTGAATAGGTCGAGTCCGGTTCCAATAATTTTTGGACCCGTCCCGTCCCGGCCCGCCCCGTCAAGTAATGCGTTCGGTCCGGGTCCATCAAATTTGGGACTGGTCCGGCCAATGCCGAGTCCTGCAATTAAGGACAAAATTTATGACATGAATTAGCTACTTGCAGCTACAAGTAAAACAAGTAAAACATCAAATTGTTACTCGTTCGTAATATATTTAGCAGGGAGTAAAACAACTAATAACAAATATATATATATATATATATATATATATATATATATTGTTTGTTTGTTTGTTTTGTTCTTATAGATAGTAGAACATATGTAAATGTTTACTATTCTAAATTTTTCTTGGACCCGTTTGGACACGCGGGTCGGCCCGTTTCGGACTTGTTTTGAATGGGTAGAGTCTGGTTCCAATATTTTTTGGACCCGTCCCGTTCTGCCCCGTCAAGTAATGGGTCCGGTCCGGGTCCATCAAATTTGGGACCGGTCCGACTCGTGCCCAGTCCTACAATTAAGGACAAAATTTATGATATGAATTAGCTACTTTCAGCTACAAGTAAAATGAGTAAACATCAAATTGTTACTCGTTCGTAATATAAGTAGCTGGGTGTAAAACAACTAATAACACACACACACACACACACACACACACACACACACATATATATATATATATATATATATATATATATATATATATATATATATATATATATATCGGAGCAAACAAATGTCGTCTAAAGCTGAAAAATAGTTATCCAGCCAGGATTGGAGCAAGATCACCATAAACTACATTACATAATATAATATACAAACACACAGAATAGCAATAAGGAACGGATGAATATAACATGATATAACTAAGATTACTATATCATGGAAAACAGTTTGAGAGTACAATTATGACATGGAAAGTTGAAGGTATAGTTAAGACGCAAGATAAAAAATAAAAATTAAAAATTAAAAAAAATTAAAAAGTAAAAAATTAAAAAATAAAAATATATAAAATATAAAAAATTAGAAAATTAAAAAATTAAAAATTAAAAAACTAAAAAATTAAAAAACTAAAAAATTAAAAAATTAAAAAATTAAAAAATTAAAAAATTAGAAATTAGAAAATTAAAATATTAAAAAATTTAAAAATTAAAAAACTAAAAAAAAATTAAAAATTAAAAAAATTAAAAAAATTAAAAACTAAAAAATTAAAAATTAAAAAACTAAAAAACTAGAAATTTAAAAATTTAAAAAATTAAAAATTAAAAAATTAAAAATTTGAAAAATAAAAATTAAAAAATTAAAAAATTAAAAAATTAAAAAAATAAGAAATAAAAAATAAAAAAATAAAAAATAGAAAAATAGGAAAATAGGAAAATAGGAAAAATAAGAAAAATAGAAAAATAAGAAAAATAAAAAAAATAGAAAAATAGGAAAATAGGAAGATAAAAAATAAAAAATTAAAAAACTAAAAATTAAAAAAAAATTAAAAAACCGAAACTTTTAAAAATTAAAAAATTATATATAAAAAAAATATAAAAAATATAAGAATATAACAATATAAAAATATAAAATTATAAAAATAAAAAAATAGAAAAATTAAAAAAATAGAAAAATAAAAAAATAAAAAAATTGTAAAATAAAACTTACAAAATTATAAAATAAAAAAATAAAAAAACTAAAAATTAAACAAATAAAAATTAACAATTTTAAAAATTTTAAAAAATTATAAAATTTAAAAATAACTTTAAAAAAATTAAAAATTTAAAAATTTAAAAATTTAAAAATTTAAAAACTAAAAAAAAATCAAAAATCAAAAAATAAAAAAATAAAAAGTAAAAAAATTAAAAACTGAAAATAAAAAAATAAAAAAATAAAAAATAAAAAAATAAAAAAAAATTAACAACTAAAAAATAATAAAAATTAAAAAATTTAAAAACTAAAAAAATTAAAAAATTAGAAAACTAAAAATTTAAAAATTTAAAAAAATATAAAAATATAAAAATATAAAAATAAGAAAATATAAAAATAAAATATTAAAATATAAAAATATAAAAATATAAAAATATAAAAAAATAAAAAACTAAAAATTAAAAAATTAAAAAATTAAAAAAATAGAAAAATAAAAATAATAAAAATAATAAAAAAAAATAAAAAAAAATAAAAAAAATAAAAAAAAATAAAAAAAATAAAATAATAAAAAAAATAAAAAAAATATAGAAAAATAAAAAAAATAATAATAAAAATAATAAAAATAATAAAAATAATAAAAAATAATAAAAAAATTAAAAAATTAAAAATAAAAAATAAAAAATAAAAAATAATTAAAAATTAAAAATTAAAATTTAAAAATTAAAAATGAAAAAATAAAAAATAAAATAAATAAAATAAAAAATTAGGTAAATAAAACAGATAAATAAAAAATAAATAAATAAATAAAAAAGAAATAAAAATTATATATATATATATATATATATATATATATATATATATAGAGAGAGAGAGAGAGAGAGGATGAGGGAGGTGAGGTGCCACCATATGGAGGGTGTCTACTTGTCACCCTCCACATGCTATCATCATGCTATATATATATAAAATTTTTATTTCTTTTTTATTTATTTATTTATTTTTTATTTTTTATTTTTTATTTATCTGTTTTTATTTACCTATTTTTTTATTTTATTTATTTTATTTATTTTATTTTTTATTTTTTTCATTTTTAATTTTTAACTTTTTAATTTTAAATTTTAAATTTTTAATTTATATATATATATATATATATATATATATATACATGACACCACTGGGCCTTTGCTGGCTCCGCCAGTGCCCTCAATCCTTCATAACCTCATAACCTGTTATTCATAATTGTATCAAAATCAAAAAAAAAAGAGTAAGAACACCAACCCCAACGCATAATGGGGATAATAGTATTAACAATTAGGATCAGAAGGGAGAGGGTAAGTACAAATAAAAGAAATAAACAAGGAAACCAACAACCATGTTCGTGGCTACCCGCAGGCACAAGACAACCTACGTCTTACGTGTTACTTCCATAATTTTTTTTCCATGAAACCAGAAACTCAAACACCCATAAACTCACCCACCAACCGACAAGTGGGGCACACCACATAAATCCTAATGTTCGATTTCCACTATCTAAATTTACTCTATTTATGAGTGGGGTCACATGACCCCACTGGGCCTATGCTGGCTCCGCCAGTGCCCTCAATACTTCATAACTTGTTATTCATAATTCTATTAAAACCACACAAAAAAAAGAGTAAGAATCCTCACCCCCCCTTCAACAAATAAAATAAAATAAAATAAAATAAAATAAAAATGCCTACGTTTTAAGAATAGACGGTAGTAGTGATTTTTAATATAATGGAGATAATAGTATTAACAATTAGGATTAGAGGGGAGGGGATAAATACAAATAAAAAAAATAAACAAGGAAACCAACAACCATGTAAGTGACTACCCACACGCACACGCAGGCACAAGACAACCTACGTCTTACGTACCCCTTCCATACAAAAATCTTAATGAAACCAAAAACTCAAACACCCACAAACTCACCCACCAACCGACAAGTGGGCCACACCACATAAATTTCGATTTCCACAATCTAAATTTACTCTATATATGGCTCTCAATTAATCCCTTCTGCTCTAAAACCCTGCATATAAACCCCCCATAGAGAAAAGAAATGAGCAGTACCAACTAGACAGAGTTGGACAATGGCAACATCAACCAAGTCGCCACCACCAGAGCAAGATGCCCAGGATTCCCCACAGCTCCACGGGGCCACCCCGCACCCCGTCGAGGAGGTTGCACTCCTCGTGCCGGAGGCTGACGACCCTCCCTTCCTGCGATGACCTTTCGCGCCTGCGTCCTCGGCCTCTTCCTCTGCTCCATCCTCATCTTCCTAAACACCTTCTTCACCTTCCGCACACAGCCGCTCACCATCTCCGCCATCCTCATGCAGATCGCCAGCCTCCTGGCAGGTCAGTTCCTCGCGTGGGCTCTCCCCGACAAAGAGGTCAGCCTCTTCGGGGGCCGGTGGAGATTCAATCTGAATCCCGGACCTTTCAGCATGAAAGAGCTCCACCATTACTACTCTTGGTTTTCTATATAAATGGATTCCTTCTCTCTCTTGAAGGTTATCCACTTAAGCCATAAATTTTCCTAACAACCAAGAGCTCCACCATTACTACTCTACCAAAACTTTTAATTGACATCCAATCCAAAAGTGCTAGAGTATTCAAGAGTTGTACTTTTCGATCTTCAAGTGTTAGAAAATCAACAGTTCTCTTCCTTTCCTTTTTGAAGTTGACGAGCCTTCGTAAGAAAACTCGTGTGTAAGAAGTTGGCGAGTTCTTCGGATCCAAACTCGTGTTGAAGTTGACGAGTTCTTCGGATCCAAACTCGTGTGTATTATTGTAGTGCCCGTCCCGCTCAGTCAATCGGAAAAATTGAAACGCTATCGGCGTTCGGACTTAGCCTTACAACGGCTACTCGGAGACATCGCTCGGTCAAGGCGACCGCTCGCTCAGGTGGGGTAGTTTCGGTGAACTTGCCTCATCTTGGCCTTCACATAATAAATCGCATATTTTCAACTTGCACAAGTAAGCTTGATAATAAAAGAGACGAATCCACATAGCTAAAGGGAATAAACCCGACGGGTCGAATTGAGTTAGAATATGGAAAGGTCCAACGGTCGGCTTAGAGTTGGTGCACGGCGTGCTTTGAAAATGACACTCGGTCCTTCGTCCCGTGGCTTGGGAGAAGGAAAGTTGATTGAGTAGGCAAAGTCATGATCGTAGCCTAAGTCGTAGGCGTCGCCCGCATAAATGCTTTATAAAGTATGTACGGTCCTATCGTCCAAGGCTTGGCATAGCCTTGGCTTGTCCCATGAGTTAAGTTGCATTGCACAGCTGGTGCCATAAGTCTAGGCACCCAAATGACTTGGTCGTTCAAAAGTTGAACGCGTGCACGGCACGTTCCATCGAGGCAAGGCTTGACGCGGCCTTTGCTCGCAAAGTTGTAGGCTTGAGTAAGTTAGGCAAAGTTATGTCGGTCGACCTAAGTCATTCCAAGTGCTGTCCCGCTCATTCTGCGATTGTCAGGTTAAATAGCCCCACGATCCCAAGGCCCGTCATATAAAGTATGACTTGGGCGATAGCGTCGCGTAGAACGGAAGTCGGTTTGAGGCACGATGCACGGACCTAGTGTTAAGGCAGGAACCACGGTTGATTGAATGAGTTTTGGAGGAAGGACTATCGAATAGGCATTGAGTTGAATAAAATGATATGGTAACAGGAAGAAGGCTCACGGCCGTGGGTCGTCGAGGGATCTCAAGGAGCATCAACGGAGAAGGCTCGCGATCGTGGGTCGTCGAGGATCTCAAGGCATCAACGAGAAGGCTCGCGACCGTGGGTCGTCGAGGGATCTCAAGGATAGAAGGTTTGATATTGGTTTTGAAAGAGATGGTAACATTGGAAGAGGAATGTGTCACGACCCAATTTCCAAATGTTGGGCCGGGCCGAGCCATGTCCAGCCTACGCTTGATTAGAGCGTAGTAAGCTGTTCTAGACAGTCAGGTAATAATGATAAATGTGCTAATAATTAAGATAGTTTAAGAATGATCACAACACAGCTTCTATATAGATAGATGAAAAACCACTAAGTTTGTTATAAATAGTACACAACCAAAAGTAGTACTGGAGACAAGGTCCAGTTTAAAGGTACAAAACAGCGTCTGTGATAATAACCCAACACTAAGTCAAACTAAGCAGCTAAGCAGGATTCCCTGCTGGAATATCCTCAACTGGAGCTCCATAGTACGGGTCACAAAGCATTTCTTCCTCGGTCAAAATACCTACAACGTTATCCTGTCAGGACGGGAGCAAGTACAACCTCTACTACTAAAGTACTGAATGTATAATGCAAGAGATGTACAACAGGAACATGGTATGATAAGACTGAAAAATAGACATACTGGAATCTGGTAAATCATATAAAGCGGAAATCATGGTATATCTTGATTATCATTTTAAGACACTCTTGTCAATTGTGGCATATTGTACATTATGTATTAAAACTGGAGCAGGTATGAGATCGGTCAATAGGTGCTATGCTAGTTTACTGCAATGTACGTATGTACATTCCACAAGTCCAGAAACTACATTCTCAGTTTACTGCAATGTACGTATGTACATTCCACAAGTCCAGAAACCGCACTGCTAGTTTACTGCAATGTACGTATGTACATTCCACAAGTCCAGAAACTACACAATTAGCATACTGCAATGTAAGTGAGTACATTCCACGAGTCCAGTAACTATACTATCAACTCTCTCATAACCCAGTAATCATCATGTAAAAGATACGGGAAATAGTGTAAAGCATGGTGGGAACTGGCAATAGTATGAAACATGTTATGATTTGACTTGCTATCCAAGGATCAGCATTCACATGGGTTGATTAACATTCTTTTATCAAATAACAGTTTTTAACATGTACAATTAACAAAGACTTGCAACTGGATTAATGGTAATTTAACAAGGTTGTCACATGTACTTAACATTAAAAGACAGTAAATGAGTTTGTAGATGTACTTGCCTGGAGCAAAGCAATGCAATGACAATAAAGCTAAGATGTAGAGTGTCCTGGCACTGAAAACATATATATACTCAGACTCTAAGTTACAAGACAAATAAATACACTAGTGATGTGAGAAGGCCAAATTGGACATTGGCTAGGTGAACTTAGCCTAGGGGTTCAAAGTGAAGTGATTTGGCATCTAAACTAACACATGGGTCTCCCATATTAAGGTGGTTAGCAATCCAAATACTAGAAATACACAAAATCATAAGTCATGACTTAGCCATAATTATTGGATAAATAAACATTCTGTGCACTGTGTTGTAACATTTTAGAAAATACAAAATCTCCAATAAATGCAAAATAATATACTGACAGAAACCTTGTTAATTATAGAAATTTATTATAATTTTTCTGGGATTTATTACCCAACAGAAGTATTTTATAAAAATCAGTTTTCAAATATATAGAAAATGAGTTCTGGTTTCATATGGCAAACAGGGCAAAACTGTCAACAAAATGCTATAAAAATTATATTAAATTGTCTAAATTAACAAAGAATCTAAATACTATTTTTCCAGAATTTTTACAGCAAGCTAATATTTATAAAAATCCAAAACAGCAAGTTACATAATTCTGAATTTAAATAATTAATTATCTGTATATTTGTCCATGTATATAAATGAACCAAGGTTCAAATACAGGACCCAAGACCATGATTCAAGTCCAATATGACTTGTACAGGCCTTGAATGTGTGAGAACACATTTGGGCCCAAAAACCTATGCTAGGCTTGGACACCAAATGGTTGCAGTAATTTAAATATACAAAATTAGCAAGGTAAAAGAACATGAAATATAATACTACTTTAGTAGGAAAAAGCACAAAAAGATGTAAATATGGAAAACATACTAAATATGTAATTTTACATAGTTTTTATGAAGGCTATTTTAGTTTTGTACAACAATAGTACATATATATTAAGGAGATGATATATATATATATATATATATATATATATAATATAATATATAATATATATATATAATATTAATAATATATATATAAGTTTACATATACTAATAGAATAATATATGTATATAAAATATGCATACATATATACTAAATACATATATATACACATAACATATATAATATATACATATAATAATAATAACAGTAAACAACAGTATATATATAGTATATACATACATATACATATATATAAATATATACATATATATACATAAATAATAAAAGGAAAAATCAGAAAAGAAAAGAAAGAAAAAGAACAGAGAAGGGATAAGGGGGCTCGAACTCGAGCCTCAGAGGAACAGGGGGGGTGCTACTGGCCACGCGCTGGCCAGTAGGCCCATCTCGGCCCTGAGATAAGAATAGGTTATGTTGATTTAATTTAGTTCTGTAAATTATCGGGTTTAAACCCGTTAAAACAAAACCCAACCCGTTAGCTATTGGTCTCGTATCCTGTGTCCTGACAGTTAGGGACACAGGTATTATCGTGTCGAAGGCCATGCACAGTCCCAGGACACGATACGCACGTGTCCGAGCACCGTGCTGAACTCGTCGTGCCTAGGCGAACCACTTACCCAAAACTTGGACACATACGACACGAGAATCACACAGTTACTCACGTGTCCGTCGTAGCGGTGGAAGTCGGGTGGCGATCGGCCTGCTCCGGCGTCGTGGTCAAGGCGCTCGGGTGGCGCTGGACGCGGCTCGACGAGGCGGTCCTGATGGTGGTGGTTGGGGACGACGACGTCGAGCGGTGGTGGTCGAACGGGGGTCGCCGGAGATGGGTGGTGGTTGGATCTGGAAGTGGGGATTGGGGGCGGAGCTGGGGCTGTGGAGGGTCGTGGCGGTGGTAGTCGAGAAGAGGGAGGTGAGGGGTTTATTTATAGGTCGATGGGCGGTGGAGTCGTCGGATTAGGGTTAGGGTTAGGGTTTAGCCGCCGGAAATTAGGGAACAGTAGGGCGGTGATCGGGGAAGGAGACGGGTGCGATTTGCAAAATAACAAATTTGTTATTTGCAAACTGACGTCGGATAAATTGGGTAATTGCAAAACAGAATTAAAACAATATAACTAATTACAAACTCTATTTAAAACAATTCAGTAAATTGCAAACTGATATAAAACAATTAGAAAAATTACAGAACTATTTAAAATAATTTAAACTATTTGCAAAATGATTTTAGTAATTAAAACTCTTTAAAAATCATTTAAAATTATTTAAAAATTCCAGAAAATTCCTAATAAAATATTTTAAGACTAAATTAATCATTAATGGCCATTATACTGATTAACAAAAATTTTGAAAAACTGGGGCTGACAAGTCTTCCCTCCTTGAAAAATTTCGTCCTCGAAATTTACAAGAACTGAAGACACGCGAGGCAACTAACGTTTTAAAATAATTACAGCGATAAGGCTATCTCTCCTAATGATGGAACGTCTATAACAGGTCTACTGGTCAATGGCTTGTCTTATGGTGCAGCTACTAAATGATGGTTTGGCAGTCTAGTGATAGGTACTTAATGAGGCACTAGAATCAAACAGTCATATGCAAATAAATCCAACCTGTGGCACCGTCTGTCAAGTATTCTGGCTGGCTCTGGGCCCTGCACTGGTACTGCTGCCTGGATGGCTAAAGGGTATGCTCTCCCTGAAGGTCCTCTGGTAAATGGCTTCGCCTTCGGGCACTCCCGAATCATATGGGTGGAAGACCCGCAAGCAAGACACTGGCTCAATTTCTTCCTACAGATGGAGACATCGTGCCCTGGCTTTTTGCAGAAGGCACAAGAGACCCACTTCTGTGCTGTTGCCCCGGATCTCGGGCAAATGATAACTGATGCTGAGGATGAGCTGGTGGAGAATAGGCCTGCTGGTGCTGGGTAGTCGTCCTCTGCTGGAAAGTCTGGCGCTTGGACGGCCCGTCATGATGTGTGGTAGCTGGCCTCTTGCAAGACAAAAGACCTCCTCGATACCTCGGGCTCTCTCCAGTAGCTGGTAGTAGTCTGTGATCCCGTTGGCCACTAGTAAGATGCTAATGTCCGGGACAAGACCATGGCAGAATCTGCGAGCCATCTCCTCCGGGTCGGCTACTAAGCTCGGGGCAAAACGACTGAGTCTGCTAAACTCACCTGCGTACTCATCGACTGTACGGCTCCCCTGTTGCAGGTTCTGGAATTGCAATCCCATGGCAACTCTAGCGGTGGTGGAGAAGAACTTCCTCTTGAACTGGATCTTGAATTGCTCCCAGTTTCCTCTGCCGCCAATGAACATCGTCTCATTTCTGAACCAGACCCCTGCCAGGTTGCTAACAAAAATCCTGCTGCCTCGACCCAAAGGTCGTCAGGTAATCTAGCCCCTATGAGCTTCCTCTCTACGGAATCTAACCAGTCATCAGCTACAACTATGCCTTCCGTCCCAAGAAACTCCTTCGGTTTTAGGTTCATAAAACTCTTGATACTACCTAGCCTCAATTGATGTTCTATAGGTTGCGAGACGGGGGTATGCTGAGTATTCAGGAGCCCCTGGATCAAAGCCAGTAATTGGGTTCCGTCAAGGGAAACAATAGTCTGGGGAGGTATGATAGGAGGTGGGGGTGGAGGCATCTGGGTCTGCGGGGTAGGAGGTGGTGGAGGTGCAAAGTCTAATGGACCTATCCGGGTGGTAGGGGGAGGTGATGAAGGTGTACCGTCACCTGAGGTGGCGGAATCGGGAGAGTGTGTAGGGTCCATCTATTTAAAAAGACAAAGGAATTATAAGAATAAAGCAAGCAGTCATAAGCAAACAATTTAGTTACACTACCGGTCCTACGCTGTGATGAGTTTTCCTATGTTGCAATCCTAAAATTCCTCTAGGTGTTCTAGATGTGTTCCTAGTGTTATCTAGTTATCCTTAATTTCTGCAGGCGTGCTTGGTACAGTAACGTAACCAAACAACTTTAGTCAGGACCTGCATGGGCCACCAAAAAACATGTCACGACCCAATTTCCCAATTGTTGGGCCGGGCCGAGCCATGTCCAGCCTACGCTTGATTAGAGCGTAGTAAGCTGTTCTAGACAGTCAGGTAATAATGATAAATGTGCTAATAATTAAGATAGTTTAAGAATGATCACAACACAGCTTCTTATAGATAGATGAAAAACCACTAAGTTTGTTATAAATAGTACACAACCAAAAGTAGTACTGGAGACAAGGTCCAGTTTAAAGGTACAAAACAGCGTCTGTGATAATAACCCAACACTAAGTCAAACTAAGCAGCTAAGCAGGATTCCCTGCTGGAATATCCTCAACTGGAGCTCCATAGTACGGGTCACAAAGCATTTCTTCCTCGGTCAAAATACCTACAACGTTATCCTGTCAGGACGGGAGCAAGTACAACCTCTACTACTAAAGTACTGAATGTATAATGCAAGAGATGTACAACAGGAACATGGTATGATAAGACTGAAAAATAGACATACTGGAATCATGGTAAATCATATAAAGCGGAAATCATGGTATATCTTGATTATCATTTTAAGACACTCTTGTCAATTGTGGCATATTGTACATTATGTATTAAAACTGGAGCAGGTATGAGATCGGTCAATAGGTGCTATGCTAGTTTACTGCAATGTACGTATGTACATTCCACAAGTCCAGAAACTACATTCTTAGTTTACTGCAATGTACGTAGTACATTCCACAAGTCCAGAAACCGCACTGCTAGTTTACTGCAATGTACGTAGTACATTCCACAAGTCCAGAAACTACACAATTAGCATACTGCAATGTAAGTGAGTACATTCCACGAGTCCAGTAACTATACTATCAACTCTCTCATAACCCAGTAATCATCATGTAAAAGATACGGGAAATAGTGTAAAGCATGGTGGGAACTGGCAATAGTATGAAACTGTTATGATTTGACTTGCTACTCCAAGGATCAGCATTCACATGGGTTGATTAACATTCTTTTATCAAATAACAGTGTTTTTAACATGTACAATTAACAAAAGACTTGCAACTGGATTAATGGTAATTTAAAGGTTGTCACATGTACTTAACATTAAAAGACAGTAAATGAGTTTGTAGATGTACTTGCCTGGAGCAAAGCAATGCAATGACAATAAAGCTAAGATGTAGAGTGTCCTGGCACTGAAAACATATATATACTCAGACTCTAAGTTACAAGACAATATAAATACACTAGTGATGTGAGAAGGCCAAATTGGACATTGGCTAGGTGAACTTAGCCTAGGGGTTCAAAGTGAAGTGATTTGGCATCTAAACTAACACATGGGTCTCCCATATTAAGGTGGTTAGCAATCCAAATACTAGAAATACACAAAAATCATAAGTCATGACTTAGCCATAATTATTGGATAAATAAACATTCTGTGCACTGTGTTGTAACATTTTAGAAAATACTAGAAATCTCCAAAAATGCAAAATAATATACTGACAGAAACCTTGTTAATTATAGAAATTTATTATAATTTTTCTGGGATTTATTACCCAACAGAAGTATTTTATAAAAATCAGTTTTCATAAATATATAGAAATGAGTTCTGGTTTGATATGGCAAACAGGGGCAAAACTGTCAACAAAATGCTATAAAAATTATATTAAATTGTCTAAATTAACAAAGAATCTAAATACTATTTTTTTCCAGAATTTTTACAGCAAGCTAAATATTTATAAAAATCCAAAACAGCAAGTTACATAATTCTGAATTAAATAATTAATTATCTGTATATTTTGTCCATGTATATAAATGAACCAAGGTTCAAATACAGGACCCAAGACCATGATTCAAGTCCAATATGACTTGTACAGGCCTTGAATGTGTGAGAACACATTTGGGCCCAAAAAACCTATGCTAGGCTTGGACACCAAATGGTTGCAGTAATTTAAATATACCAAATTAGCAAGGTAAAAGAACATGAAATATAATACTACTTTAGTAGGAAAAAGCACAAAAAGATGTAAATATGGAAAACATACTAAATATGTAATTTTACATAGTTTTATGAAGGCTATTTTAGTTTTGTACAACAATATGTACATATATATTAAGGAGATGCATATATATATATATATATATATATATATATATATATATATATATATATATATATATATATATATATAAATAATATATATAAGTTTACATATACTAATAGAATAATATATGTATATAAAATATGCATACATATATACTAAATACATATATATATACACATAACATATATATATAAATATATACATATATAATAATAATAACAGTAAACAACAGTATATATAATAGTATATACATACATATACATATATATATAAATATATACATATATATACATAAATAATAAAAGGAAAAATCAGAAAAGAAAAGAAAAGAAAAAGAACAGAGAAGGGGATAAGGGGGCTCGAACTCGAGCCTCAGAGGAACAGGGGGGTGCTACTGGCCACGCGCTGGCCAGTAGGCCCATCTCGGCCCTGAGATAAGAATAGGTTATGTTGATTTAATTTAGTTCTGTAAATTATCGGGTTTAAACCCGTTAAAACAAAACCCAACCCGTTAGCTATTGGTCTCGTATCCTGTGTTCTGACAGTTAGGGACACAGGTATTATCGTGTCGAAGGCCATGCACAGTCCCAGGACACGATACGCACGTGTCCGAGCACCGTGCTGAACTCGTCGTGCCTAGGCGAACCACTTACCCAAAACTTGGACACATACGACACGAGAATCACACAGTTACTCACGTGTCCGATCGTAGCGGTGGAAGTCGGGGTGGCGATCGGCCTGCTCCGGCGTCGTGGTCAAGGCGCTCGGGTGGCGCTGGACGCGGTTCGACGAGGCGGTCCTGATGGTGTGGTTGGGGACGACGACGTCGAGCGGTGGTGGTCGAACGGGGGTCGCCGGAGATGGGTGGTGGTTGGATCTGGAAGTGGGGATTGGGGGGCGGAGCTGGGGCTGTGGAGGGTCGTGGCGGTGGTAGTCGAGAAGAGGGAGGTGAGGGGTTTATTTATAGGTCGATGAAGGCGGTGGGAGTCGTCGGATTAGGGTTAGGGTTAGGGTTTAGCCGCCGGAAAATTAGAGAACAGTAGGGCGGTGATCGGAGAAGGAGACGGGTGCGATTTGCAAAAATACAAATTTGTTATTTGCAAACTGACGTCGGGATAAATTGGGTAATTGCAAAACAGAATTAAAACAATATAACTAATTACAAACTCTATTTAAAACAATTCAGTAAATTGCAAACTGATATAAAAACAATTAGAAAAATTACAGAACATATTTAAAATAATTTAAACTATTTGCAAAATGATATTTTAGTAATTAAAACTCTTTAAAAATCATTTTAAAATTATTTAAAAATTCCAGAAAATTCCTAATAAAATATTTTAAGACTAAATTAATCATTAATGGCCAGTTTAATACTGATTAACAAAAATTTTGAAAAACTGGGGCTGACAAGTCTTCCCTCCTTGAAAAATTTCGTCCTCGAAATTCACAAGGACTGAAGATACGCGAGGCAACTAACGCTTTAAGAAAATAACTACAACAAAGTCTAAGGCTATCTCTCCTAGCTACAATGATGGAACGTCTATAAGATGGATCTACTGGTTACTAGCTTGTCTTATGAGTGCAGCTACTAAATGATGGTTTGGTAAAAGTCTAATGACAGGTTACTTAATGAGGCACTAGAATCAAACAGTCATATGCAAATAAATCCAACCTGTGGCACCGTCTGTCAAGTATTCTGGCTCTGGCTCTGGGCCCTGCACTGGTACTGCTGCCTGGATGGCTAAAGGGTATGCTCTCCCTGAAGGTCCTCTGGTAAATGGCTTCGCCTTTGGGCACTCCCGAATCATATGGGTGGAAGACCCGCAAGCAAGACACTGGCTCAATTTCTTCCTACAGATGGAGACATCGTGCCCTGGCTTTTTGCAGAAGGCACAAGAGACCCACTTCTGCTGCTGTTGCCCCGGATCTCGGGCAAATGATAACTGATGCTGAGGATGAGCTGGTGGAGAATAGGCCTGCTGGTGCTGGGTAGTCGTCCTCTGCTGGAAAGTCTGGTGCTTGGACGGCCCGTCATGATGTGTGGCAGCTGGCCTCTTGCAAGACAAAAGACGCTCCTCGATACCTCGGGCTCTCTCCAGTAGCTGGTAGTAGTCTGTGATCCCGTTGGCCACTAGTAAAATGCTAATGTCCGGGACAAGACCATGGCAGAATCTGCGAGCCATCTCCTCCGGGTCAACTACTAAGCTTGGGGCAAAACGACTGAGTCTGCTAAACTCACCTGCGTACTCATCGACTGTACGGCTCCCCTGTTGCAGGTTCTGGAATTGCAATCCCATGGCAACTCTAGCGGTGGTGGAGAAGAACTTCCTCTTGAACTGGATCTTAAATTGCTCCCAGTTTCCTCTGCCGCCAATGAACATCGTCTCATTTCTGAACCAGACCCCTGCCAGGTCTGCTAACAAAAATCCTGCTGCCTCGACCCAAAGGTCGTCAGGTAATCTAGCCCCTATGAGCTTCCTCTCTACGGAATCTAACCAGTCATCAGCTACAACTATGCCTTCCGTCCCAAGAAACTCCTTCGGTTTTAGGTTCATAAAACTCTTGATACTACCTAGCCTCAATTGATGTTCTATAGGTTGCGAGACGGAGGTATGCTGAGTATTCAGGAGCCCCTGGATCAAAGCCAGTAATTGGGTTCCGTCAAGGGAAACAATAGTCTGGGGAGGTATGATAGGAGGTGGGGGTGGAGGTATCTGGGTCTGCGGGGTAGGAGGTGGTGGAGGTGCAAAGTCTAATGGACCTATCCGGGTGGTAGGGAGAGGTGATGAAGGTGTACCGTCACCTGAGGTGGCGGAATCGGGAGAGTGTGTAGGGTCCATCTATTTAAAAAAAAAGACAAAGGAATTATAAGAATAAAGCAAGCAGTCATAAGCAAACAATTTAGTTACACTACCGGTCCTACGCTGTGATGAGTTTTCCTATGTTGCAATCCTAAAATTCCTCTAGGTGTTCTAGATGTCGTTCCTAGTGTTATCTAGTTATCCTTAATTTCTGCAGGCGTGCTTGGTACAGTAACGTAACCAAACAACTTTAGTCAGGACCTGCATGGGCCACCAAAAAAACATGTCACGATCCGATTCCCAAATTGTTGGGCCGGGCCGAGCCATGTCCAGCCTACGCTTGATTAGAGCGTAGTAAGCTGTTCTAGACAGTCAGGTAATAATGATAAATGTGCTAATAATTAAGATAGTTTAAGAATGATCACAACACAGCTTCTATATAGATAGATGAAAAAACCACTAAGTTTGTTATAAATAGTACACAACCAAAAGTAGTACTGGAGACAAGGTCCAGTTTAAAGGTACAAAACAGCGTCTGTTATAATAACCCAACACTAAGTCAAACTAAGCAGCTAAGCAGGATTCCCTGCTGGAATATCCTCAACTGGAGCTCCATAGTACGGGTCACAAAGCATTTCTTCCTCGGTCAAAATACCTACAACGTTATCCTGTCAGGACGGGAGCAAGTACAACCTCTACTACTAAAGTACTGAATGTATAATGCAAGAGATGTACAACAGGAACATGGTATGATAAGACTGAAAAATAGACATACTGGAATCAGGGTAAATCATATAAAGCGGGAAATCATGGTATATATTGATTATCATTTTAAGACACTCTTGTCAATTGTGGCATATTGTACATTATGTATTAAAACTGGAGCAGGTATGAGATCGGTCAATAGGTGCTATGCTAGTTTACTGCAATGTACGTATGTACATTCCACAAGTCCAGAAACTACATTCTCAGTTTACTGCAATGTACGTATGTACATTCCACAAGTCCAGAAACCGCACTGCTAGTTTACTGCAATGTACGTATGTACATTCCACAAGTCCAGAAACTACACAATTAGCATACTGCAATGTAAGTGAGTATATTCCACGAGTCCAGTAACTATACTATCAACTCTCTCATAACCCAGTAATCATCATGTAAAAGATACGGGAAATAGTGTAAAGCATGGTGGGAACTGGCAATAGTAAGAAACATGTTATGATTTGACTTGCTACCCCAAGGATCAGCATTCACATGGGTTGATTAACATTCTTTTATCAAATAACAGTATTTTTAACATGTACAATTAACAAAAGACTTGCAACTGGATTAATGGTAATTTAACAAGGTTGTCACATGTACTTAACATTAAAAGACAGTAAATGAGTTTGTAGATGTACTTGCCTGGAGCAAAGCAATGCAATGACAATAAAGCTAAGATGTAGAGTGTCCTGGCACTGAAAACATATATATACTCAGACTCTAAGTTACAAGACATATAAATACACTAGTGATGTGAGAAGGCCAAATTGGACATTGGCTAGGTGAACTTAGCCTAGGGGTTCAAGGTGAAGTGATTTGGCATCTAAACTAACACATGGGTCTCCCATATTAAGGCTGGTTAGCAATCCAAATACTAGAAATACACAAAAATCATAAGTCATGACTTAGCCATAATTATTGGATAAATAAACATTCTGTGTACTGTGTTGTAACATTTTTAGAAAATACCAAAAAGCTCCAATAAATGCAAAATAATATACTGACAGAAACCTTGTTAATTATAGAAATTTATTATAATTTTTCTGGGATTTATTACCCAACAGAAGTATTTTATAAAAATCAGTTTTCACAAATATATAGAAAATGAGTTCTAGTTTCATATGGAAAAACAGGGGCAAAACTGTCAACAAAATGCTATAAAAATTATATTAAATTGTCTAAATTAACAAAGAATCTAAATACTATTTTTCCAGAATTTTTACAGCAAGCTAAATATTTATAAAAATCCAAAAACAGCAAGTTACATAATTCTGAATTTAAATAATTAATTATCTGTATATTTTGTCCATGTATATAAATGAACCAAGGTTCAAATACAGGACCCAAGACCATGATTCAAGTCCAATATGACTTGTACAGGCCTTTAATGTGTGAGAACACATTTGGGCCCAAAAAACCTATGCTAGGCTTGGACACCAAATGGTTGCAGTAATTTAAATATACAAAATTAGCAAGGTAAAAGAACATGAAATATAATACTACTTTAGTAGGAAAAAGCACAAAAAGATGTAAATATGGAAAACATACTAAATATGTAATTTTACATAGTTTTTATGAAGGCTATTTTAGTTTTGTACAACAATATGTACATATATATTAAGGAGATGCATATATATATATATATATATATATATATATATATATATATATATATATATATATATATAGAAATAATATATATATAAGTTTACATATACTAATAGAATAATATATGTATATAAAATATGCATACATATATACTAAATACATATATATATACACATAACATATATATATAAATATATACATATATAATAATAATAACAGTAAACAACAGTATATATAATAGTATATACATACATATACATATATATATATAAATATATACATATATATACATAAATAATAAAAGGAAAAATCAGAAAAGAAAAGAAAAGAAAAAGAACAGAGAAGGGGATAAGGGGGCTCGAACTCGAGCCTCAGAGGAACAGGGGGGGGTGCTACTGGCCACGCGCTGGCCAGTAGGCCCATCTCGGCCCTGAGATAAGAATAGGTTATGTTGATTTAATTTAGTTCTGTAAATTATCGGGTTTAAACCCGTTAAAACAAAACCCAACCCGTTAGCTATTGGTCTCGTATCCTGTGTCCTGACAGTTAGGGACACAGGTATTATCGTGTCGAAGGCCATGCACAGTCCCAGGACACGATATGTACGTGTCCGAGCACCGTGCTGAACTCGTCGTGCCTAGGCGAACCACTTACCCAAAACTTGGACACATACGACACGAGAATCACACAGTTACTCACGTGTCCGGTCGTAGCGGTGGAAGTCGGGGTGGCGATCGGCCTGCTCCGGCGTCGTGGTCAAGGCGCTCGGGTGGCGCTGGACGCGGTTCGACGAGGCGGTCCTGATGGTGGTGGTTGGGGACGACGACGTCGAGCGGTGGTGGTCGAACGGGGGTCGCTGGAGATGGGTGGTGGTTGGATCTGGAAGTAGGGATTGGGGGCGGAGCTGGGGCTGTGGAGGGTCGTGGCGGTGGTAGTCGAGAAGAGGGAGGTGAGGGGTTTATTTATAGGTCGATGAAGGCGGTGGGAGTCGTCGGATTAGGGTTAGGGTTAGGGTTTAGCCGCTGGAAAATTAGGGAACAGTAGGGCGGTGATCGGGGAAGGAGACGGGTGCGATTTGCAAAAATAACAAATTTGTTATTTGCAAACTGACGTCGGGATAAATTGGGTAATTGCAAAACAGAATTAAAACAATATAACTAATTACAAACTCTATTTAAAACAATTCAGTAAATTGCAAACTGATATAAAAACAATTAGAAAAATTACAGAACATATTTAAAATAATTTAAACTATTTGCAAAATGATATTTTAGTAATTAAAACACTTTAAAAATCATTTTAAAATTATTTAAAAATTCCAAAAAATTCCTAATAAAATATTTTAAGACTAAATTAATCATTAATGGCCAGTTTAATACTGATTAAGAAAAATTTTGAAAAACTGGGGCTGACAGAATGACTGTGTGAGACGTCAGTTTGTGTCGAGTCTTGCATGGTCATTGGACAACTTGTCGACAAGGTAGAGTTTCCATGCGCGACAACCCAGGGCGCCGAGGGACCGCGTCATTTCGGAGGGAAATACGGTATAGCCGTAGCTGGACGAACCGCTCGGGTCATTCGGGAACTTTCAGCGGGGCTAGCTACTTGCGCTGAAAGGGTCGCCGAATGGTAAGGCTATAGTCCAGGATAGATTGTGATGTTAGTGACCAATTCATATAGATGGGTCAGTACGGGCGGCAATCCACGTGTGTGCCTTTGGATTGTGTCAGTTGGATGTGTGTACAGTTAGAACACAAGGTTTGGTCCTAAAATTTGGCATCAACATAGGCAACGTGCTTCGGCATGGGATGCGGCATCGGGTCTTAAGTTGTTGGCATATAAGTTGCATAAGTTGGTTTGAGTTGTCTTGAGTTTAAGTCAGAAAACGCCGTAAGGCAAAGTTGGTCAAGTGACACTTAGTTCACAAGTTGGATGGGTCAGTTGATGATTTAGTAGCGAAGGGCCGCGAGGCAGGAAGGGCCGCGAGGCGGCGATATGATTGAGTCTCAGTGAGTTGCGAGGCGCGGCCTCAAGAAGGACTTACAGCATGGTCACACGGGAATGGAGCCTCATCGCGTAGTTGCGTCTCTGATTTTGGCCGAAAGGCAAGCACGACTTGATAGGCTAACATTGTTGAGTCGACAAATTGTTGCAAGCACGGGATAGTCTAGAGGTACAGAATAGGCCAAGGCGTCAGTGTAGAAGCATGGAAAAATAATAAAAAAAGATCCATGCGGCCAGGGAACCCCATGCGGCTCAGATAGCCCATGCGGCTCAAAGATTCATGCGGCACAAGGGACTATGCGGCTCAAGACGTTCCATACGGCTCAGAAGAGGAGACACGTGGCTTGCAAACAGTTCTCCCCTCCGCCCTATACTGCATTAATTGCTTTGACGGCTGGCCGCTCTGACGAAACGACAGGTCTGACACAAGGAAGCAATTATGACTCTGTCATAATGACAGAATCCTGGAAAATCAAAGAAAATATCTGGCACAACCCCCGAGATCCAGAAAACACCACACAGCCTAGACACGTGGACAGCCATATGCTGCTCGAGCGGAGACCCCCCCCCATGCGACTCAGGCTGAAGTTGTCCTATGCGGCCCAGGTCGAAGCATCCCTATACGGCTAAAGCAGACGCAGCCCTATGCGGCTCACAAGAATCATCTCCATGCGGCTCACTACCCATTGTATGGTCCAGATTATCATGCGGTTCAAAGACTCGGGGGCCACTCCCCAAGCTGTCATGACACGTGGCCTGGCTTATGCGGCTCAAACTTTATGCGGCCCAATCCTCATGCGGCTCAATGACTCCCAGGACGCGTGTCATAAAGCCAATCAATTTCCCAGATTTACTGTAATCAAAGATTGGGTCAAATCCCAATAATTTGGGACACGTGGCAGGAGAATGAATTAAATTTATTCATTCAGATTCGCAGACATCATCAAATCATCATCATGGATATTTATTCCAACCAGCATTAATTACTGATAGGATTTGGTACAATCTACACTAAATGGCCCAGAATCATCACACTCAAGATTAATGGCTCAGATTGATCAATCAACAGGCCGCCGCCACTCTAAGGGGCAATCATTGCAAACCCTAATGATTGCATTTCTTTCTTATAAATAGTAAGGTGATATTCCCTTGCAAAAGGACCACTTTTCGAGATCAG
Source organism: Iris pallida (assembly GCA_029216955.1). Lineage (NCBI taxonomy): Eukaryota > Viridiplantae > Streptophyta > Magnoliopsida > Asparagales > Iridaceae > Iris > Iris pallida. The sequence continues at coordinate 13,777,184 of JANAVB010031019.1, read as the reverse complement.
AGAGCACCAGAATACTTGGAAAGAAAAGGCAGAGAGAGAGCAAAGAGAGCATTTCTTCAACGCCAAGCAATCTTCTGGAGTCAAGGCTGCGTACCGATCGTCCAAGGAGTAAGGCAGAGCTGCCGTCGCTTTCCCGAGCCTCTATCGTCACCTCCCAGAATCTAAAATAAACAATTGTACTTAGACTGCTGTACCTAGGTTTTCGTCCCTAGGCTTTCTTTGTACAAGCGAGTTTGTAACGTAAAGTAAAAGTACAGTCCTCTGATAATTGTTCTGCTCTTTTATATTTTATGGCAAACACGATGGCGACTCTGCTGTGGACAAACTTCTCCACGGCTGAGAAGTTGGTGATGCAGTCGGATGCAGCCAAGCTTAGCTCCACGCAACAGAAGATGGTCGTCCATTTCGACCAACAGGCGTTTGAAGAGATGCTATCTGAAGGAAGTGTCGGCCCGTTCCAGAAGCGAACCCGCACAAAGAAAGCTCGCTGCGAGTGGAGGCCAAAATTATTTGCTTCTCCACAAGCTCTGGACGGGGTACTCTTTGCTACCCAAGACGGCGAAGGCGATTCTTATACGACTCCACTTCGAGCCGTAGAGCACTCTGCTGTCCCCAAGTCCGGCAAAGGAAAATCTACGATGCTGGACTTGCAGGGACAAAGAGTGATTCCATGCGCCCCAAGAAGAAGCCGAGCACTCCTGTGGCCAAATCTGCCAACCACATGCAGGTGGCTCATACGGATGAATCTACCAACCGTATGAAGAAAGGCTATGCGGCCAGATCCTCCAGCCGCATGAAGAAAACTCATGCGGCTGAGATTCCCAGCCGCATGAAGAACACCTATACGGCTACATCTGTCAGCTGCATGAAGACTACTGATGACAGCCGCCTGACGCCTACTCCACGCGGCTCTGTCTTCGATCGCCTCTCTTATGGTCCTGATCTCTTATGCTCCCAAGAAGATAAGTCTGACTCTCTCCAGTATCACTTAGACTCTTCCTACTATGTGCCCTTACGCACTAGAGCGAAGAAGTCTAAGACAGCGCGAGCCTGGCGAGTTCGGTCCGCTGATCTGATCTCTGACCATCCGAGCGTCCCGCATACTGTTACGCGGGCCTCGGATGGGAAGTTATACAGAACCACTCGAGTCCAGCCCCCGACGGCAGACGGACAGATAGGTTCGCAAAAGTCTCCCAAAATCCCGGGAGCAAACATGGTCAATCCAGACCCATCTGACTTGCGTGAGGCCGTCCTCCACAAATGCAAGGAAAGAGAAAATGCATCGGGGTGCAAAGAGTCCTCCCACGGGCGTCACTGCACCCAAGTCATCGTCAACTGCTGCTGCAATAACGCGACAATGCGAGAAGACCGGCAGTCCATCTTCCAAAGACTGCAACAGCCATCTTCCGAAGACGAGGCACTTTCCGTCGTCTCCTGCAACTCTGCTCAGAAAGTTCCCGCCGACGGGAAAGGAAAGAAGACCAGCGCTCCTAGTCCGAAGATATCAACCACTATGACTAAGAGACTATCGTCTAAGCGGGCGCCCACCACCGGAGTCTTCCAAGGCACCCGTTCTAAAACAAAATCTGCTACAGTAGGAGATTCATCATCCACAATACAGGGGGTTGCTGGGACTGGGGGTAGCACTCCTCCAAACCTCCACAACAATCCGATATTCCAAGAAGACGAGCCGGAGGAGACAACTCTCCCATCGGATACAGCAAACCCTGACGTCCCCGAGGACGTCCACAACTCCCAAGACGAGACGAACTCGAAAACTGGGGGTACCGTTCCTTCTGAGTCCGAACCAGAAGAGAACGTTCCCACATACCCCGACGACTTCTCACTACATGGGTATGATTCGGAGGGCGCTTCCTCCACCGCTCCGTCTATCTCTCCTCATATGAAGACGGTATTCATGACAGACAGCAGCCAAGGTGGTTCCAGCGATCGCCAACGCATCGACACTCTCGAAGCTATATTGCTTGCCTTGGTCAAGTCTGTGGACGAGATCAAAGCGGCCCTTCCAACTCTGCAAGGAGGGACGCCTGGCCAAACAAGCGTGGGACCTGCGGTCAATGCAGACTCAAATTCGGCGGCACCAAACCCGGGCAACGATCCTCTTGAAACAAAGGCCCCCACCGCCGTAAACGAAGCCCGCGAAGCGAGAAGAGAGGTCCAGGAGCTCCGAGCCATGTTCCACGCTCGAGAAAATTCTCAAGACCTCAGAATACGGCAACCATACCCTGCTGCCTGGAGGGATGTTCCATTCCCACCAAGATATAAGCCGTTCAATATCAATCCTTATGATGGCAAGACCTCGACAAGTCGGTACATCACTTACTTCGAGGTCACCACCGACCATTTGCCCCATGATGATGCCATTCTCATACGATTATTCATCGGGGCATTGGAAGGGGTCGCCTTCAACTGGTACCGCAATCTGTCGGATAACTACATCCACTCCTTTGTCGACTTCAAGCGCATGTTCTTGGAGAGATTCTACGAAGTAGGGCAGGACATCACAATGTCCACCCTCATGGACGTCGTCCAAGGAGAGAAGGAGCTGGCAAGGAACTACATTGAGCGGTTTCGCCAAACCGCAATGAAGCTGTCGTCTGGAAATCCGGATTCCTCTCTGATTGAAATTTGCCAAAAGAGATTGATCCCAACAATCAGTCTCTGGATGGGCGAAAGTAAATTCAAGGACTGGAAGACGTTCATCATCAGCGCCACAAGCGCCGAGGAACGGTTGAAGAAGGCTCGCCAATTGGGATTGCACATCTCTGACGGAGAGAACAAGGGCAAGCGTCCCAACAACGACAATGGAGGTAGCCCCTCCAACAATCGGGACAGCAGGGGTAAGCAGGCTATGGTGACCGATACAGCACAGAAACATGAGCCAAAGCCGGCAGACAAATATTGGCCACAAATTACTTACTCCTTCGAAGACGGTCACGACAAACCCATCTTGGACATGCTCATACAAGGAGACAGAGTTTAGCTTCCTCCACCAAGACGGGAACCGCGGCCGGCAGAGATGGAGAACCCAAAGTACTGCCATTATCACCGCTACGTCCACCATGCTACGCACGACTGCTACCAACTAAAACGGTACATCCAAAACCTCATTGATTCGAACGCTCTGGCCATCGATTTCGAAGAGGTAACCGTGGCAGCCAATATGGTGTCGGTACAATTCGGCAGCTTTCCTCCGATGGAAACTCAAGATAGGGTGGTCCCCATCCCTCTGGCAACAATGGAGATTGCTAATCTTTTACCTCCCCGAGATCAAGCTGCTGGTCTAGTACCCCTCACCACATCACGACGGGAGGTCATGTGGGTCCATCCAGACTTGGTATCTGAAGTGACTCAGCCCATTGGCAAGAAGAAGAGTAGAAAAGTCAAGTCCTGCAGCACAATCTCGGCAGATATCGAAGAAGCTACAGCCGTCGTCACTCGGTCTGGGGCACAATCCCAACCTGTGGCTGACAACTCGGCTGAAGATCATCATCCCGCTACAACTGACACTCCGGGACAGGCTCAGCCTCCGACGACCGACAAGCCTAGGTCGAAGGAGACTCGCTTTGACAAATCCCTCCGAAAAGAGGTACCGCAGGGGCTGGAGAAGCCCTACAACTTCGACATCTTGGCACAATTGGCCAACACACCGGCCAAGTTGTCATTATACGAGCTTCTGAGACTCTCCAAGGATGTTCGTGCGGCTTTGAGCGATGCGCTCCAAAATGCCGACGCATACCTGGCTCAGGTCAACCTCACGGGAGAAAACCCGCCTGCAGATCTCCAAGACAGTGCCTGCACGGAAGCGATGTCCAACATTGTCTTCCCTTCGCAGGACATGCTCATCAAAACCAACCTGCATGATCGCCCGCTATACTATACTGGATACATCGGCGAGGTAAAGGTGGATCGGATGCACATTAATCCTGGCTCTTCCATAAGCATTATCCCGAAGGATCTGCTACATCATCTCCGCATCCCAATGCATCGTCTGACACCTACAAGCACCGCCATCAGCGGTTTCAATTCGGGCAGGAGCTACCCAATTGGAAAGATTCGTCTGAAGTGTCAAATTGGCGATCTCCAATCCAAAGTCACCTGCTACGTCATAGATGCAGACACTTCGTACAACATCCTCTTGGGGCATCCGTGGATACACGACTATATGATCGTGCCTTCCATGCTGCACCAATACTTCAAATATGTCGACAAATACGGCTTCGTGAGGACAGAATTTGCTGATATCGATCCCTTCAAAGGGGTCGAATCCTACTACTCAACTCCTGCCTATACGAAAAGTCGAAGAGACACCTTGATGAAGGAGATGTGCAAGCTCGTACCGAGACAGCCACAGGATCAGAAGAACCTCTGACGATCCATCTCCAAGCTCGCAAACCTGGCAAGTCTGCACCCCTTACCGCCACTCTGCGTAAGGACGCAATCAGCCTCTCAGCACAAGAAGAGCAGATGATAATCCGGCTGCCAAGGTCTGGCCAAGTACCAAGACCCACAACAGAGCCACTGACAATCAGGCTGCCAAGGATCGGCCAGCTGTAAACGGAGACGCTTAATCCCTCCGACAAGTCAATGATGATATGCCTTCCCAAAAAGGGTCGTCACCCCGATGTAAGGTCTGGAACTTCTAGCGAACCAACTACTCCCCGTCCAGCATCGAATACCAAGCTGGAGGTCGCTATTCTGCCAACAACTCCACGCTCTGCTCCATCAGCTGAACCTCTGACGATCAAGCTGTCCAGGTCGTCCTCTCAGTCTTCATTTATGCAGGGGGTAGCCGAAGAGGAACCGGAGCTAGCCAAGTATGTGGCTGCCCACACTGATGTTTCCTCTGCAGATGATGTAATCCCCCTAGAAAAGATACCTTACTTCATCAATAAAGGGCTATCTTTGAACTACCTCGAGCTTAATAAGCTTTATACGATGTATGCTATGGAACACGGTATAGGCACTCACCTACACACACAGGTGACAAATATGTACACCGCGATCCAGCTTACCCCAGTAGAAGACGCTTACCGCATAATCGAGAGAGGGGACCATCCAATCATCTTCGGCCGGAAGGACGATCCGCATCCCTTCACCATAGAAGAAGTCGACCTTGAATCAGATACCGGGAGACTGCCTCTGTATCTTTATAGCCCCCAATCCAAATATCTCATGCAGAAACAGGGGTATGATCTGGAGACGATGCCAGGCTTGAACTACGGTACTGGACGACGATTATCTTTGAAGCTACCGGTCCCGACTGGCAAACCACGGGACTACTATAGCAAGACTCGATGTGGATTAGGGTATGTAACACCCACGACAACCCCCGAGAGTTCAGATGAAGAATGTGACTGGCATTCACATTCGACTGGGTCACCAACTTCTGACTCTGATACCCGTATCGGAGACATATTCAGGCAAGTCTTGTCTGTCAACATGGCATTCGCCGACGCTTATGAAGAAGATGAAGACATCCCTGAAATCCTTGAGCTAGAGCCGTGGGCCCAACAGCTGGATGCACAATGGGAAATGCGGTTCGAACAGAGGGAACCCCTACTGAAGATGAGGTCATACAAGTGGATCTCAGTAGCGAATCTTCTCCAAAATCGATCTTCGTCATAAAAGCCTAACAGACGAAGAGCGAGAATCGCTGCTGGAGCTTGTCAAAGAATATATTGATGTGTTCGCCTGGAGCTATGAAGACATGCCAGGGTTAAATCCCGATATTGCTCTTCACAAGCTCAACATTCGGCCAGATGCAAAGCCAGTCAAGCAACAATAGCGACGCTTCTGCCCGGGCATCATGGATGCGATCGAAGCCGAAGTCAACAAACTGATAGCCAGCAGCTTCATTCGTGAGGAACAACATCCGGATTGGGTCGCCAACATAGTACCAGTCCTCAAGAAGAATGGAAAGATTCGAATCTGCATCGACTTCCGCAATCTGAACGAGGCATGCCCCAAAGATGAATTTCCCTTCCCTATCACAGACATCATGATTGACAACACCTGCGGCTTCGAAGGTATGTCATTCATAGATGGTTTCTCAGGGTACAACCAAATTAAGATGTCTCCTGACGATGAAAAGTATGCATCATTCCGAACACCGATCGGCACATACTGTTACACTGTCATGCCTTTCGGTTTGAAGAATGTCGGTGCCACATATCAAAGAGCCATGAGCATCATCTTCAGAGACCACTTATGCAAGACGGTGGAATGCTATGTGGATGATATCGCCGTCAAGAGTCGCTGTAAGGGAGACCATCTGCAGGATCTGAGGACGGTATTCGACCTGATGCGAGCACATAATTTGAAAATGAACCCTACAAAGTCCTTCCTGGACGTATCCAGCGGGAAGTTCTTAGGTTTCATCATCACCGCCCAGGGTATCCATGTAGACCCTGAGAATACAAAGGCAATCATGGAGATGGATCCCCCGAGAAATCTTCGCGAACTCAGAGGCCTTCAAGGGAGGCTAGCTTACATCAGCATGTTCATTTCTAACCTCTCTGGGCGATGTCGACCATTCACCCACCTTATGAAGAAAGGCATCTCATTCGTATGGGACAAAGAGTGTCAGCGGGCCTTCGACAGTATCAAAGAATATTTGTCGAACCCTCCAGTCCTGGTGGTCCCGATTGCTGGAAAACCATTCCTGCTCTACGTACTAGCAATGGAGCAATCTCTCGGAGCGCTGCTGGCACAAAACAACGATGCAGGCCATGAGCAAGCCATATATTACCTCAGTCGAATTATGATTGGGCCAGAGCACCGATATACCGCTGTGGAGAAGGAATGCCTTGTCCTGGTGTTCGCCATTCAAAAGATGCGACACTATGTCACTGGACAAACAATACATGTGATCTCACGAGTCAACCCTCTCAGGGTCCTCATGACTAAACCAGGGGCACTCAGCTCTCGCCTCGCTACGTAGGCTATATTGCTGTCCCCTTATCATATGATCTTCGTCCCGCAAAAGGCTGTCAAAGGTCAAGCCCTGGCAGACTTTTTGGCAGCCCATCCGGGCTCGGAGTCCTCCAGAATATATGAAGAGATCCCAGATGAGGTCGCCAACTCACATGCAATCTCTCACGATGATATATGGCGAATGTTCTTCGACGGTGCTACAAGAACGGGACCCAAAGGCAACATCGTCATCGGAGTCGGGGTGGTGCTAGTCTCCCCTTCCGGATTGGTAATTAACCGTGCTTATTCTCTCACAGAACCCTGCTCTAAAAATGTGGCCGAATACAATACTTTGGTTATTGGCCTCCAACTTGCAAGAGAGCTGGGGGTAGAATATCTTGAAGCATACGGCGATTCTCAGTTAATCGTCAACCAGATCCGGGGTTCATACGAGGTCCACCATGAAGACATGATCCCCTATCACCAAATAGCGATCGACATTATCTCGTCGTTCGAGGGGTTCTTCATCGAGCATGTTCCCAGACTCCGAAATATCGAAGCCGATGCCTTAGCAGGTCTGGCCGCTTCCCTAGCAGTGCCAAATCATACTCAACAATCGGTGGATATGATAGGCCACGAACTGGTCTGCCCCAAGAACAACGTTCAATTCGTGGCAAGCTATTCCGCTCAGGTGATTGATGATGCCCCAGATTGGAGACAACCATTCATCGACTTCGTCGTCTACGATATCCTGCCCGAGAACCCAAAGGAAGCCACCTCCATCAGATGGCGTTCCCTCAGATTCTTCTACGATACAGAGACAAAAATGCTGTATCGCCGATCCTATGATGGATTATTGCTTCGATGTCTGTCAAACGCAGAAGCCGTACGAGAAGCTCATGACGGTGTATGTGGGGCCCATCAGCCTGGCCCTAAATTGTAAGACCGTCTTCGCCGGATGGGCTACTACTGGCCCACAATGGTAGCAGATGTGATAGACTATGCTAGAAGGTGCAAAGTCTGCCAAGTCCACGCGGACTTCATTCACCAGCCATCCGAATTTCTACATCCGACAGTGGTATCCTGGCCCTTCGAAGCATGGGGAATGGACATCATCGGTCCAATTACTCCACTTTCCTCCCGTGGACATCGCTTCATACTTGCGATCACGGATTACTTCTCCAAATGGGCGGAAGCTGTCCCGCTTGCAGAAGTCAAAACTTCGAACGTGATCAGCTTCCTCAAGCATTACGTCATCTATCGCTTTAGACTGCCCCAGAGGATCATCCACGATAATAGTCCACAGTTTACAAGCCACGCCTTCTATCGGTTCTGCGACAAGTACCGTATCCAGAATATTGCTTCGACATCGTACAACCTGACAGCAAATGGGTTGGCAGAGGCATTCAACAAAACAATCATCAAACTCCTCAAGAAGTTTGTCTCTTCCAACAAACACGACTGGAACGAGAAGCTCGGTGAATGTTTATGGGCGTACCGTACTACAGTCCGAACAGCTACCGGGAACACACCATTCTCCCTGGTGTACGGGAGTGAGGCAGTTCTCCCATTAGAGGCTCAAATACCCTCGCTCCGTGTCACCCTCACTTATCAATTAACGACGGATGATAACTACCGACGCCGACTACAAGAGTTAGAGGCCTTAGATGAAAAGCACCTTCTAGCCCAGCAAAGGATCGAATTATACCAAGCACGCATCTCCGGAGCCTTCAACAAGAAGGTCAAGATCAGAACATTCCAAGTGGACGATCTCGTTCTGGCAGTCCGGAGGTCGATGGTCATGACTCACAAGACCGCCGGCAAGTTCCAGCCAAAATGGGAAGGCCCATTTATCATCGAGGCTGTATTCTCCAACGGTTTTTACCGCCTCGCAAATCAAAATGGAGACTTGCTCATATTGCCCGTCAACGGCAAATTCCTGAAGAAATATTATGTCTAAACGACAATTCCAAAGATCATTGAGTCATGTGCCCGCTGGTACCGCTGAACTCATACTCATAATTCTCCAGATCATTGAGTCATGTGCCCGCTGGTACCGCTGAACTCACCCTCACAATTTTCCAGATTTTTGAGTCACGTACCCGCTGGTGCTGCTGAACTCACTTTCACAGTATCCCAGATTATTGAGTCATGTACCCGCTGGTGCCACTGAACTCACATCCACAATATCCCAGATTATCGAGTCATGTACCCGCTGGTGCCACTGAACTCACACTTTCACAATATCGAGTCATGTACCCACTGGTGCCTCTGAACTCACATTTCGGTCACTCTTTCAAATAGTAAGTCATGTATGATCATACCTCTAAACTTTCTTTCCGAAAGAGATCCTCCCTCATGATCTAATACCCGCACTCCCAGTGCACAAAAAGGGTAATCGATCCACAAATTGACAAAACGGCCATGTCCTCATTACCTCTGAGTCGTTTCACTTCCGTCAGAAACAAATCACCCCTACATAGAACTTCCATGTCCTCATTACCTCTGAGTCGTTCTATGTACCCTCTTCTTCATTGAGCCCACTCCTGCCATGTCCTCATTACCTCTGAGTGGGAAGGCTCCGTAGAAGAAACCTTCATACTTGCCATGTCTTCATTACCTCTAAGCAAGTATGTCGATTCCCTTTCAACCTATTATCTGTACCCACAACCGGAGTACGACAAGGATAATAGGTCCACAAATGTCCTCTGTTGACCACAAATATCCTCCGTGAATTCACTCCTATCATGTCCTCATTACCTCTGAGTAGGAAGATTCCACGATAAAACCCTCATACTTGCCATGTCCTCATTACCTCTGAGCAAATATGTTGGTCCCCTTTCATCCTATTATCCGTATCCTAAGCCAGGGTACGCCAAGGATAATAGGCCCACAAATATCCTCTACTAAGTTTTTTAGCACAAGCCCACCATCTCATCATGCCCCGGGAGCCCAGCTGCTCTACGACATTCTTTTTTCCGATACCGAGAGCACCCATGACCACTTTGCCATGGCTGTTCCAGATATCCTAACCAAACTTGTTATCCGTACCTAAAACCAAGGTATGCCATGGATGACGAGTCCACAAACAAGTCCCCTGCACGGGGCAAACACCACCATCATATCACAGGCACAACAAGCAATACGAATGAAGGGTAGAATGGAAAGTACTCTTTATTTGAAGGAAGAAAAAAGTATTACATCTTTTGGGACCACATCCCTCTCAAAAAAGAAAAGAAAAAAAGAAAACAGGAACAAAACAAGAAGAAAAGGCCGACTATAGCTCAGCATTACACAACTCCAGGAGCCGGTTTCTCACCAAGGCAGTACCCCCCTCGAACCTCTGCCTAGCTCGGCGCTCAGCCTCCTGAGATAACTGCTCACCATTATACAGGTCCATGAGAGCCCGACAGTCGTCATCCAACTTCCTTAGAGCCGCTTCCAAGTCAGCCAAAGCTTTATTGACATTATCGGCTTCCTGGACAATCAGCCCTCTGTTGATCCGGGCTGCCTCGAGCTCAGACTCAAAGAAAGTTAACTTCCTCTGAAGCTCAAGGATCTGTTCCTGCGTATCAGCTATCCCGTGAGAGGCAGTCGCTTTCCGAGCCGTAACGTCTTCACTCTCATGGCCCAATTGATCGTATCGATCAGACAATGTACGAAGATCCTTCAGTATGGCTGGCCTAGTTTTATCCTGAGCAGCTTTCGTCTTCTCTATAGCAGCTGCGAGGGAGCCGCGCTCCTGATCAACAGCAGCAGACAGGTCAACCTGCCGCAACACCTGAAACCGGGCCACCAGTTGATCAGTCTCCAGCAATTTCGATTCCAGAAGTGCAGCCACCCCTGCCCCACTAGGAAGGACCTTAAGGATATCAATTTGACCCTGGGCGCATTGCCGGGCCAAGACGAAAGAGGTCCCTCTGTCCATAGCAGCTTCTATCTCCCTTTTTAGGTGACGATAAAAGCTATCGACCACATCCTGTAAAGATTCGTTCAGGGCCTCTGTCGAGAACGGCGTCAGAGGAAGCGTGGCCGGCAATATCGGAGGAGCAATGCTAGAACTTGCCACCAGGGGGGTAGAATCTGAGCAGAACGACACACGGATAACGGATAACTCTTCTTCCGCCACCCGAAGAGCCTGGATACTCGGTAGGGCAGAGAGGTCGACTCTCGGAGCCACCCAAGCAGAAGAGGATGAAAGGACCATCGTCCCCTGCCCTGGCCGTCCCATCACCCGATTTTCTGAACTCGAGCCCACAGGAGGCCCCTCAAGACGAGCCGGAAGAGGAGGAAGTACGCTTCTCTCCGTCGGTGCCGCTTCGATATAGTTCATCTCAATAGTGTCCATCCTCAGCACTGGAGAGGCCGGACCTGTATGCCCAGAACAATGGTTAGTCGACGTGACCTGAAGGATGTGATGATAAAGCAGATAGGCCTTCTCGCAGGATAAGATTCGGCTTATCTTACCAGGAGAGGAACATGGGGGCGGCAGCTCGTGCGTAGCTGACATGACCTCCTTACCCGAGTAAGATTCAGCGGGTTCCTCTATCCCAGCCACCCCGGAGGGAAGCACGACGCGATCAACGTCATCTTAAGAAAATTCAGCAGTTTCAGGGACAGGTTCATTAAAATTCCCGTTATCCCGGGTCACCACCTCGGCATCTTGAGACTCTTCTTCTTCTCTTGACACCTACAAGAAGGAAAGAAGATGATTAATATCGAGGCTAGAAGGAAAGAAGAAAGGAAAAGTCGGGAGTGGCTTGCTACCTCTGACTCGGGGTTAATTTCTTCTCCACTTTCTCTTATAGTTTGCTGACGGTGTCTGGTCGCAACGAACTTCTGAGAACGAGAAATACCGCCAACAGGAGAAACCTGCCTGCTACGCTTTGGAGTAGGGCCAGGCGCAACGGGTGACTGATCCTCCAACATCTCATCTGATAAAATAGGCGGCTAATCCACCTCTATGCCTGCCATCGGAAGGATAGAGTCATCTCCATCATGTTCGCTGCCTTCATCACCCTCAGCAGCGGAATCCAAATCTGGCACTTCGACTCTAGTCTTTCTCTTCTTGGCCCCTAAAGATCCTTCCTCCAGGCCGGTACCAATAATAAAACTGGCACCCGGGTTAAAACCGATCGGGGGTTTGTTCGCCATGACGTGATACAAAGCCGTCATGTACAAGATCTCCACTGACGCCTTAATGGCAGGGACCGAGAAAATGGTACGGGTATGGAATGTATCGTAGTATTGCCAAGCCCTGATACCATCAAGAAGGCTACCTTCAAAACCCAGACAGGAGCTGGGACTGTCTAGACAAAGTTGGCTGTATCCAAACTGCCGGACAAACCTGCTAGGCAGATAAGGCTCTAGAAAAACAGTATTGCGATTACGATACACCAGATGTGCGGGGCAGATGTTACGCAGCCACAGGAGCATCTGACCGTCCAGAAGTTGAGGGGGCACAATACCGTCAAGATGTACAGCCTCTATGTCCTTAGCAGTAAAGCGAGGGACGGATACGAAAATATGGTACATATTTGCCCTCGCCAATGCCATCCGGCAAGCCTACATGGTCTCATACTCCCAAGGCTCATCACGATAACGAAAGATAAATGCGTCATCATCAGTTACACCATCTTCAGAGCCCGGTCTCATCAAAGACGGATAATGCATCAACAGCCACCCCATCAAATAGTGATAGGGCAACTCAGTCCGTTCAAAATCCTTGGTCACGTCGTGAGCGATGACCTTAGATGTGAAGGTACGAAGGCCACGATGTATGCTGCACACCATGGCTAGGAGGAGAGCTAGCCTGATTCGCAAAACTAACTTCACAGCCGGAAGGATGAAGTTACGACTAATTCTCTCGATAGAACCAGCCCCTCCAGAGACTACACAATTTTGCAGCCATATCATCAAAAATCCCACCAGGAGCGCCTTCTCCGACAGCTCTTGGGTATCCTGGTAAAAATAGCCAAAAGAGTCAGTCTTACTCCCAAATCTGTCACTGGTGGTGGCCACCCTCTTAGCCGACAACACCAAGTCTTTAACCGCCTCCCGGGATCGAGGGCGACGGGAGGTAATTCGACCTGAGGCATCCGTCGAGAAAAGATAGTGCATTCAGTCCTTGGTATGGGGAGCATTCCCTTCCGAGTTGCTATCCTTTCGGGCTATCTGATGACATGTGCTATAGTGGGACAATATCTCTTGGTAAAGAGCTACGAAGCCGGGATACCGTCTTTCTAAATCTTCGAACTCCTCATTAGTGGGGGTATACGCCTCAAAAGCTTCGTCCCCCCAAGGAAGCTTGGAGACCGCGTGCATTTCATGGAGCACGAGCCCTATTTCCCCTACGGGTGTATAGAAGGTTCCCGTACGGCAGTTATACATCTCCAGCAGAGACATGAACAACTTCTTGTTTATGGACAAGCCATGGCTGGTGCCTCGAATAGCATGGTAAAGGCCAATCTCACACAAAAAGGCCTCATACTTCTGCAAGATCCATATAGACAAATTGGTCCACGAGGGAATAGGATGTATCCAACTAGGAAGCATCAACCGGCCAATGGGGTAGGAGCCCTTCCGAGCAAGTTGATTTATAAAAGTGTCGGCGGTAGAAAATATGAAATTGGGGCCCGACACATTCAAGAAAGTACCCGGGACCAATCCCGTTACAGAACAGCTGGTATGCACCTTGCCGGCAGCCACTGACTTCAGACTGTTGTTATAATGGATGTTTCCCATAAACATCCCACCTCGAGTAGGGGTTAAAATCTCTTCCATCTTCCGGTCCAATGGGAGCATATTGAACCAAGATAATGGAAAGTGTCGCTCCATTTGGGGGATACGGATCGCCATCCCGTTAGAGACAAAACTCCAATTCTCCGACACATCCAGAACATGACTGTTCTCCATAGTCAAGGCGTCTCCAAAAAAGAACGCGGGCTTCAAATATTCCCCTTCGAATTTCTCGGAGTTCATCATAGCGTTAAGGAAATGGAAAGACTGGTTCTTAATGGCATTCAGTCTAGCCGGAGGTTCGTCACTAGGAAACTGATCCGTCATATGCTGAACAATATGGACGTATCTATAACCCAGAGCAGCTTGGGCACTACCTACCAGGAGTTCTCCAGCAGCATTTACCGGCAGATTTACTGAAAAGAAGACAGAGAAAGATAAGTTAAAAAGAGGGATAAAAAGAAATGATTGGGTGCTTCCGAGCCTCATGCGGCTGAAGAAAATACCCATGCGGTTCCAACTAAATGAAGCCTTATGTGGCTCCAACTTAACGAAGCCTCGTGCGGCTCAAGACTCAGAAGAACACTTATGCGGCTCCGTCCAGAGAAATTCCATGCGGCTCAGCGTTGCTTATGTGGCTTCGTCGGCAGAGCATGTATACGGACATAGTGGCTATTCTTATGCGGCTCGCAGCCCAGCCATAGGACGAACATGAAGCTCACAAAAGCTCGTGCATAAAATATGCAACGTAGCCATAGCAGTTAGGGTTCTTTAACTCATACAATGTCCTTACCAATAATGGGGGGGTGAACGTCAGGATGAACTTCGGGTACGACGACCGGCGGAGGAACGGCCGCAGTCGAGGCAGAAGTAGTCTTCTTGCCTTTCGTCGTTGCAATCGATGAAGAGGCCGCCTTCTTGTCCTTTGCTACCACGGTCTTCTTGGGAGCCATTAGTTATCGGAAAAGAAAAGGACAATCAGGATAAGGGAAATTTGAAGAAAAAGAGAAAGTAAAGAAGCCCTTTCTCTCTCCAAACTCCTCTTATTTATAGGAGGACGAGAGAAGGAGGACACGTGGACTAGTAACCGCCTCATAAAAGGCGAAACCGACTCCTCGGATTTCGTTCCCGAGATTCACCCAGGGCATAAAATCCAAAAAGAATTAATGAACTGGCCCTTGGGATTTCCCTATAAAGACGGCGCTGAACGAATTAGGAGGCAATTAAAGACCCTCACACGTGGCAAGAAGCCCTGCGGCTTGAAAGTCTCCGCTGCTAAGCCATCCATGCGGCTGAAACAACTCTGCGGCTCGAAAGTTTACGCGGGCAAGACATCTATGCGGCTAGGACCTCATATGTGGCTAGAAGGGCTTGCACACAGCCATGCTTCTTATTCAAAGCATTTCAATTTTGCAAATTGAAAACTTTGAAGGGGGTCTTGTAGAAGCATGAAAAAATAATAAAGAAAGATCCATGCGGCCAGGGAACCCCATGCGGCTCAGATAGCCCATACGGCTCAAAGATTCATGCGGCACAAGGGACTATGCTACTCAAGACATTCCATGCGGCTCAGAAGAGGAGACACGTGGCTTGCAAACAGTTCTCCCCTCCGCCCTATACTGCATTAATTGCTTTGACGGCTGGCCGCTCTGACGAAACGACAGGTCTGACACAAGGAAGCAATTATGACTCTGTCATAATGACAGAATCCTAGGAAATCAAAGAAAATCTCTGGCACAACCCCCGAGATCTAGAAAACACCACACAGCCTAGACACGTGGACAGCCATATGCGGCTCGAGCGGAGACCCTCCCATGCAGATCAGGCTGAAGTTGTCCTATGCGGCCCAGGTCGAAGCAGCCCTATACGGCTAAAGCAGACGCAGCCCTATGCGGCTCACAAGGATCATCTCCATGCGGCTCACTACCCATTGTATGGTCTAGATTATCATGCGGTTCAAAGACTCGGGGGCCACTCCCCAAGCTGCCCTGACACGTGGCCAGGCTTATGCGGCTCAAACTTTATGCGGCCCAATCCTTATGCGGCTCTGTGACTCCCAGGACGCATGTCATAAAGCCAATCAATTTCCCAGATTTACTGCAATCAAAAATTGGGTCAAATCCTAATAATCTGGGACACGTGGCAGGAGAATGAATTAAATTTATTCATTCAGATTCACAAACATCATCAAATCATCATCATGGAGATTTATTCCAATCAGCATTAATTACTGATAGGATTTGGTACAATCTACACTAAATGGCCCAGATTCGTCACACTCAAGATTAATGGCTCAGATTGATCAATCAACAGGCTGCCGCCACTCTAAGGGGCAATCATTGTAAACCCTAATGATTGCATTCCCTTCTTATAAATAGCAAGGTGCCATTCCCTTGCAAAAGGACCACTTTTCGAGATCAGAGAGCACCAGAATACTTGGAGAGAAAAGGCAAAAAGAGAGCAAAGAGAGCATTTCTTCAACGCCAAGCAATCTTCTGGAGTCAAGGCTGCGTACCGATCGTCCAAGGAGTAAGACAGAGCTGCCGTCGCTTTCCCGAGCCTCTATCGTCATCCCCCAGAATCTAAAATAAACAATTGTACTTAGACTGCTGTACCTAGGTTTTCGTCCCTAGGCTTTCTTTGTACAAACGAGTTTGTAATGTAAAGTAAAAGTACAGTCCTCCGATAATTGTTCTGCTCTTTTATATTTCATGGCAAACAGTCAGTCCTAAAACTGATCCTAAGGCAAGAGTAGAAAGACAATAAAAAAGGGGACTATGTTGCATAAAGTAAAGTAAACGTGTTAGTTTTGTATGAGTGGGCGAGGAGCTCATTCTACCAGTACAGTTGAGTACTGACACCCACATAGTTTACATGTGCAGGCACAGGTAGAAGCTCGTGGCGCGGAGCTCGCTTGGATGTGTCGAGGCACGGAGTTCCTTGGCGACTCGAAGCATGCGGCCGCATGGAGTGAAGACTTATACAGGACATAATGTATGGACGTCGCCTTCCGAAGCATCCGTTGGATCAAGACTTGTATTTGAGAGATGAGAGAGAGATGAGTGACTTGTAATGTGAGAAGAGTGAGCTTGAGAGACTTGTAATCTTGGCCTTGCGCCCATTGTAACCTTTGTTTCAATATCAATAAAAGAGTGTTTTAAAATGACCTGTGTTTTGCTCCAAATTTTGTTGCTAATATTCAATGTCTCTGCATGGGACTTTTGTGCGACGATCCATCGCAGCCGCTAGAATCGGCCGTTATGGAACCCGCCTTGCACGAGCACAATCTACGCTCGTGCGGCATCACGCCTTAGCGAGGACGATCGCTCCTACGGGAGCGGGGCGTGACAACTATTTACTCAATAGTGGATTTCAGCCGGAGAGAGTTCCGGGACTGGATTGCCTCTAGGAAGGAGACCAGGATACATCGCGTGTTTGATTTTCTCACTCTTTTTTATTTTATTTCAGTGATATAGCTTACTTGTGTTTAGTTTTATTTTCTTTTTCTATTCACCCCTCCCCCCCCTCTCTTAGGGTTCTACACCTGTCTGGTTCGAATGAGTTCCCTTCCATTGCAATGATTGTATTAAATTTATTATTAAGTTATGCTCCATGAGCTCTATTACTCCACCATAAATATGTTCATAACCTTTCATTATAGCAAAGACAGTAAATATAAATCAATTACTAAGATAGTCGGTTTTGTATCTGGACGTGTATATAGCCTTACGAAAAATGATAGACAAGAAAAGAATCAAAACACAAACCATAGATCATCTTGCTCATGAAATATATATAAACAAATTTAATGGAAAACTCTTATCTTCCAAAAACTGAATATATAGTTAAATCTATTACACCTTCAATTGTCCGCTCAAGACGTTTGGATAAAATTGGAAAATATGTGCAAATTTGGAGTCTTATGCACATCTAACTCAACTGGAGGACCAAGTGACGGACTTAGATAGAAAAATCTCCGATTTAAATGATAAGTTATTCTCATCCCAATTAGAGATGACTACAAAAGATATTATGGTGAAACAACATGCTAAAGTTACAGCAGAAGTAGTCTCGAGAAGAAGCATTAGCCTTAAGGAATCAACTAGAATCCGTTATGATGCAAAAGCTTACTGCATGCTGAAGATCGAGCATCTCATCTTGATGATGCTCTGAAAGAATGCATGAAGCAGGTAAGGAATGTGAAAGAAGAAGATGAGCAAACGCTACATGATATGGTTTTTGCAAAAAAAAAAAAAACAAAAGAAGTGGAAAAATGCCAAGACTGAGCTGGAAGCAAAATCATGGACTTTGAGCAAGAACTACTAAGGTCCTCTGCTGAAAATGTTGCACTCTCAAGATCTCTTCAAGAACGTTCCAACTTGTTGATGAAGATTAGTGATGAGAAATCTCAGGCGGATGCTGAGATTAAAATGATGAAGAATGATGTACAGACATGTGAGAGGAAAATTAGTTCTTTGAAATATGAACTCATTGTTGTCCCAAGAAGCTTGAGATTCACCATGAAGAGAAAACCATGAGCATGAGGTCTGCTGAAGTAACAAATAAGCAACACTTGGAGGATGTAAACAAAATTGCAAAACTAGAAACTGAATGTCAAAGACTGCAAGGTCTTGTTCGGAAAAAGTTGCATTGGACTTGCTGCATTAGCTCAAATGAAACTAGAAATTGAGAGTTTAAACGAGAACCGTATAACATCAACATTTACACAAGTGCAAGAACCCGACCACACGACTCTTTTTTCTCTACTCTCTATATACACCAACAATTTGAATATATAAATACACCCCAACTAATAGCTAAAGATTAATAGACAATGAATTCGAATTAAAAGCTAATAAACATAGCTTTGAAGATTCATTAAACAAATTACCGTTTGTAAAATGAATGTCCAATAAATAAAAAATTAAGGATCTTAAACGTCAAAAAATAGGAATAATAAAGATTTTTATTTTTTATTTTTATTTTCCTTGAAAACGTGCAACAATGCCATAAAGAGAATGGATTTCTCACAGCACGTAACAACGGAGGGAGAGATGAAAATGCTAAAGGAGGCCGTGTCAAAGCGCAACGGCGGGCTACAAGCATCAAGAAACATGTGTGCTAAGACTGCTAGCAAACTTCACATTGTTGAAGCACATGTCCTCGTTATGAACCAACAAAAAAAATTTCTTACTAAAACGATTACTGCCATCAACATTGAAAATGGAAAGAACCTAGCAAGCTCGACCTAAGATGGTATCAATGAGGAAGGAAGTCGTTCCTGTAGAAGCATAGAATTTTATAACCTGAAGACCTATGAGCCAGACACTACATGCACCAGAGCTCGGACAAAGTACTTCATACAGCAAAAACAACAAATATGGACATTGAAAGAGGACTTTTTATTACATATAAAAGTCTGTTACATGTCTAGAAAAGATTGTACAAAGGAGAATTTCTACAAAAGAAAAGATCCTAAGTCTACAGCCAGCAGACACCATGCGCCCTCAAATAGGCGCAGCAATCACCATGTGCCTTCAGTCGGGCGCATCCCACCATGCGCCCTCAGCAGGGTACCTCCTTTCAGTAGCTCAGTTATGTGCATCCCTTCGGCAGCTCAGTTATGTGCATCCCTTCAGCAGCCCAGTTATGTGCCGCTCTTCCCGCCAGGCTCACCGCCGTCTAAATGCTTCGACTAATGAAGCATTTATTGAGCAGAACGAGGGTGGCAATCAACCCTCTAGCTGGAGGAAGAGCTCCCCAAACCGAGGAAGAGAAGAGCACCGCAAGCCGACCTGTGGCCAGGGGAGGCTTCGAAAGAGCCTCCAAAGGCGAAGAAAGACCGTAATCGAAACCGCGGCTAAAGGAGAAGCTTTCAACACAACTAGAGTGGGCGACACCCACTTTGAAGGAAGAAAGAGCCCCCAAAGCCGCAGCACCGCCATTCCGATCTGCGGCTCTTCCAGAATAACGGAGATGAGGCTCCAGCATCCCTATCTTTAGATGCAACAAGCACCTTCCGTCTGCCTCGGAAGCCCTCGACTCCGACTTTTGGATGTAACAGTCACTTCAAGTGCATCAATGAAGACATTGCGTCGCATCTTCACCCTCGGGAGCATCTCATTAACAGAATGCATCCGAGTAAACAAGTTCATGTCGGAAGAACGTGAGAGGACGAGAAGCAAACTCTCTCCATGCCACTATTTATAGGTCGGGCAAATCAAACCCATGCGCCAAATGGATGGCTCTCCGAATTCCGTGCAATAAATTTGCATTAAATGGATGAATCGGACGCTTCGAATTCAGCCAAGTCAAAACGGCTATTTAAAGCACTCGAAGATCGTAACAGTCGCACCATTAAAGACGTGTCACGAAGCGGATGCGCCGGCCAGACCGCACATCACACAGACGCGCCCTTCAGCACCAAGCGCATCATAGAGGATGCGCCCCCATACTTTCTATACGCCTAGTGGAACGCCGATCGATGCGCCCACTCAGCTGTCCATCGAATGTCAAAAACTTAAATGCCGAACTGACAGAGTTGGCAGCACGCCTCCCGAAGTCTGAACAGTTGACAGCTTTTTCAGAAGATGAAGCGTCGCCAACGTCAGCACCATCATTACTTTCCTTCGACGGCTACTGCCACGTGGTCACCCAACCACTCGCATGCGCCTCTGCAGCCATGTACCCAAATCTGCATGCGCCTCAGACTTTTTACTGATCCCTAAAGACAGAAGAAAAGTCACCATTAAAGCTCTGCATGCGCCTCAAAAGCCATGCGCCCCAGACTTCTCTCCGATCCCGAAAGACAGGAGTTAAGTCACTACTGAAGCCTCGTATGTACCTCAAAAGCCATGCGCCCCGAATGGTTCGTGACTCCTAAAGGTTACGAGCAAAAGCCTCCTCATGTGCCCAATCCTAGGTACATCCTACCAAATCATTCCCCATCAAATCTGAGATCTCTGAGCCATGGGTCGATGACACGTGTCCTTTGACTCAACTCACCCAAGATCTCAGCAACAGAAAGATCTTCCCCTCTGCTACGTGCCGGCCCACAACAGCAGCATAAAGAATTCAACCCCTCGATCAGGGCGCATCGTTCATACGCCTCCATCAGCAATCACCACGTGGCGTCCTCGCATCCATACGCATCCTACATATGCATGCATGAGCAGCCAGCCTACAGACTATAAATAAGAGGGATCATTTCCTTCACACACACACACACAGCAACGAAAAAACGAACAAACATACCACTAGAGAGGCAGATACAGACACTCAATGTCTCCCTCCTCTCAGCAAGCTCTAGCACCCAGAGCAATCCAGACCTTCAGAGAACCGACAACCGTCGTCAGTTCGTCAACGGAGTCAACGCATTACCACTCACTCCATCGGCACAAGGGATCCAGATAAACAAAAATGTACTCCTAGGACTACATCTAAGTCCTATATTGTAACACTGTTCTGTTTGTATTGAAATTTGCAATAAAAGAATTTTAATAGCAAACAAGTTGGCGACTCTACTGGGGACCTCTTTCTCCTCCACCGAAAAAGCTGTGTCGCAATCCGACGATGTGAAGGTGGGCTCCTCCCACAAGACGCTGGTCGTGCGCCTCAATCAACAGGCGTATGAGGAGTTCATCTCTGAAGGCAGTGCGAGTCCTTCGAAACGGCTGCCGAAGCCGAAGAAGACCCGCCGAGTCTGGGTGCGCAAGGTCGACGCCTCGGGCACCACCACCGAAGGGGATACGCCGATCCAGCCTTCCCTTCCTGCTGACGTTCTCAGCAACCAAGATGCGCCTACTGGTGCAGCGCATCTCTCAGGGAAACGTGCGGCTGACCACATTCCCCAGCCACCTTCCTCTCAGGCGAGGAAGATGTATCGACGGAGCAGGGGCGCAGCTAATACCCTGCGCATCACCTTTGATGCGCCACAGAAGGTCTCTGTCTTTGACAGACTCACTCGCTGTAATGGCGAGGAGAATTTGGATTCTGAGTACTATGCACCCCAGCGGCCTGGTACGAAGAAATCCAAGGCAGCACGGGCCATGCGCCCAAAACGTGCTATGCCAGCAGCAAGCCAGAAGTATGCGCTCACAATCATGCGCGCTGCTGATGGTAAGCTGTACAAGGTCGACTCAGGTGCTTCTGTGCCAGAAATGAGCCGAACTTCAAAGTCCTTATCTCACTTGGGCGCATCTATTGCGTGCACAACCAAGTCGAGTAAGGCAAATCCAGTGGTCTTGAACTCCCGCACCTCCTCTGGTTGTGCGTCTGAGGTCCGTTCAAGTCACTTCAAATGTTGTTCCCCCACTACTGATCGGGATGCCTGTTTGGTGTTAGATCAGGGGGCGCAGCATTCACCTGACCACCCCGGCGCTTGGCCTTGCCATACGCCTGAAGGGGGTGTGAAGGTGGCACTCTCCTCCAATAATTTGTGCAACGTGATCACTCACAAGCGCCGATCAGGAGAGATGACTGACAAGTACGATACGCTCCTCACAGGGCACACTTGTGCTGTGGTCACTATCAACTGCTGTTGCAAGACGACAGTCCCGCCAAGGCAGTCAATGTTCCAGCGGCTGCAATCGTCGACACCCCTCCGACGTCGCCTCGGGAAGAAGGTGTCAACAAAAGAAGAGCCAAGGGTTGCTTCATCCAATATGATCTCTAACTCCTCATCAGTCCGAAAGACGACTGGCAACTCCTCGTCCTCGTCTAAGAGCCAGCCGAGGAAAACCAAGGCGAGTGTCTCGTCCTCCGGAGTGTTTCAAGGTACTAGGGGGAGAAAGAAGATCTTGGCTGAGGCCGATCTTCTCGAAGTCAGCCTCCCGGACATGGCTGAGGGTCACCTAGCCCCTGTCCTTCAAGACGAGGGTGTCCCCCAAAACACAGCTGGGGGTAGTCTAGCCCCCACGGATCTGAGTCTCGACGACGAAGAAGTCCCTCAAGACGGAACCAAGGGTAATCAGGCCCTTGCAGATGCTCCCATCGAGAATGTTCTCCAGAACATAGCCGGGGGTGGCCTGGACGAAGCCCCAGGAGAGGTAACTCCCCTACAAGAGAGTGAAGCCGAGAGCGAAGCATCAACCGATCCATCCACTTCCAGCCGTATCATGACAGTATACATGGCTGGGGGTGATTCCGAGTCTGATGCACCGCCACCAGACCTCGTCCAGCACATGGACACATTAGAGGAAGGACACAAAACCCTCTCTGCCTTCATACAAATACTGACTTAAGCAGTATTTGAGATACGGTCAGCTTTGGCCAAGACACCTTCTACCGGTCCCGACCCAGGGGCCAATGGAGAATCAAGTGTACCCATTCAATGGGTATCCTTGGATACGGATCACCGAGAAGCACCTCGGACATCGGAGCCCTCAAATGCTCAACTTCAAGTAGTACCACCTTTCTCGACTCCCAGCTCTACGAAAGACGTGGTCGAGATGATTAGGGACTTGCGCGAGCGCTTTGAGTCCAAGACGAGACAAGAGAAGCGCCAAAAGATGGGGATTCCCCAACCTTATCCCCTCGAGTGGAACAACGTGGTTTATCCTCCTAAGTATAAACCACAAACGCTGATGCCATACGACGGAAAGGACTCTCCTCGTCGCTATCTGACGTACTTCCAGTCTCAGACGGAACATCTTCCGAAGGAGGACACGCTACTCACCAGCATATTTGTCGGGGCACTGAAGGGAGTGGCGTACAACTGGTACTGCAGCCTCCCCGACAATTCCATATCCTCCTTCGACGACCTGATACGCCTTTTTCTCGACCGTTTCTACGATGGCAAAAAAGACATGACAATGGCGTCCCTTATAGAGATACGCCAGAAGGAGAAGGAAACGGTTCGGGTATTCATCGAACGTTTCCGACAGGCCTGCTTCAGACTGCTCCCGGGCATACCAGAACATGTACTCCTCTCCTCCTGCAGTATGAACATGCTGCCTGCAGTCAAACTCTGGCTCAACTCTACTCCTCCTCCCGACTGGAGCTCCTTGATCATTGAAGCAGAAGCCGCGAAAAAGAAGGCGGCCAATGCTCATCTTCTGGGAGTCAGTTTCCCTGCCTTTGAGGACAAGGGGAAACGGCATGCAGCCAACAACCCCGGACGAAACACGAAGGGGAAACAGGCGTTGACTGTCAATGCCTCAAAAGGTGCGTCAGCACCTACTCAGAAGCCTCCACCTGCACCAAGGCCAAAGGAGGTTTATTCGTTCAACGACGAAGACACCCTGCAACTCTTTGAGATACTGAAGCAAGGTGACAAGATCAAGCTACCGGACCCGAAGCGTTCCAACGAGGTTGGGAAGATGGACAACCCGAGGTACTGTCACTACCATCGGTTTGTCGGACACCCAACCAAGTACTGCTATGTCCTCAAGAATTACATCCAGCGTATGATCAATACGGATGTAATCTCCGTCGACTACGAGGAGAAGACGGTGTCAGCCAATATGGTTTCACTCCAGTTTGGCACCCTGTCGCCGACTACAACACAAGATGGCGTCGTCCCCATCCCTAAGGCGACAATGGAGGTGGTTAACTTGCCACCTACTCGTGACAACGTGAGTGGACTCATCCCACTCACCACATCTCGGGGAGAGATCCTCTGGGTTCACCCTGATCATGTCTCCGAGGTGACTCAACCGGAGGTACGCCCTACCTCCAAATCCAAAGGCAGAAAGATCAAGTCTTACCGTATGGTCTCTTCTTCAGCAGAAGAGGCACTTCCTGTACAGACGTGTTCACAACAGAATGTCCAACCCGACGAAGCTGCCGTCGAAGTGGTGCCTCCTTGCACCGTCCCTGCTGTCCAGGAGGAGGGCCCGTCTAAGCCCCCAGCAGCCAATAAACAGAAGCAGATAGAGGCCCGCTTCGATAGGCCTCTACGAAAGGAGAATGCTTCGGGGTTAGCTAAGCCCCACAACTTCGACATACTGGCACAGCTGGCCAGTACTCCCACCCGCCTATCTCTGTTTGAACTCCTTCGTCTTTCCAAAGACTCCCGAGAAGCTCTCTGTGAAGCTCTGAAGGATGCTGAATCCTTTCTCAGTCAGGTCAAGCAGCCTGAAGATCTCCCGACTGTATGCACGCACTGCCACTGTGCGAATGAGGTTATCCCCAATATAACCTTTACCCAACAGGACATACTGCTCAAGCACAACCGACACAACAGGCCGCTGTATTATACAGGGTATATCGGTTCAGTCAAGGTGAAGCAGATTCAGATCGATACGGGGTCTTCCCTCAGCATCATCCCGAAGATGCTGCTCTCAACACAGGGGATCCCAATGTACCGGTTGGTGCCTTCCAATACAACTATCAGTGGCTTCAACGCCAGCAAAAGCGAGCCGCTAGGCAAAATACGACTAAAGTGCCATATCGATAACCTTAGAACCGAGGTCACTTGTTTTGTCGTGGACGCCGAAGTCAACTACAACCTGCTGTTGGGTCGCCCATGGCTGCATGAGTACATGGTGGTGCCATCCATGCTCCACCAATGTATGAAGTACGTAGCCACCAACAACGTCATCCGGACGGAGTTCGCGGACATCGATCCTTTCAAAGGGATCGAAGCCTACTTCACGGATTCTGACTTGTACAAGTCACCTGACAAGGAGGAAGCCAATGATGCTGATGACGAAGCAGAAATGGCAGCAGAGCCGGACATGGAGCCTGAGGTCACTTCCGACGCTCCTTTGAAGATCCGACTCAGAGGGAAACCGCCTCAGAAGTTGCCTCCCATGAGCATTAAGCTGCCCGGGAAAGCACCAGCTGCTCCTGAAGCTCCCCTGAAGATACGGCTCAAGGGAAAGCCGTCTCAAACATCGGCTCCCCTTGTGGCAAAACTACAGGGGAAGGTGCCAACTACCGGAGGCACAGTGGAGGCACCTCTGAAGGCAAGCCGCCGCCATCCAAGATGCCAGAAAAGGCCTGCATAGTCCTCTCGGACTCTAAGACCAACGCTGTGGTGGATTCTTCCAATCCTACTCCAGTACTCACAGATGAAGAGCTAGGGGAATATATCTCTGCTGATGTAGATGCCCCCTCTCTGGACAATGTAATCCCGCGGGATAAAATCTCGTATTTCATCAATAATAGAGTGTCTTTTAATTATTCTAGTCTTCCACATTGGAATGCCATATATACATTAGATAATGCTCTACGGTCGTTGCAAACACAAATAATGATCGCCCATCATGTAAATCGAGTAGTCCCGTCCCAAGGGGTCTGTTACATAGTCCCGCCACGAAATCGAGATGAAGAACCCATCATCTTCGGTAAAGTTGAGCGTCATCAAGACCTTCCGCCACTAGAGCCAGAACCAGATACCGGCAGAATGCAAGTCTATCGGTACATGGATAAGGCAAAGTACCTCATCCAAAAGATGGGTTACGACCTAAAAAGCGACAAAGGCCTAAACTACGGCAAGGGTCGACGTCTCCCCCTCCGGCTTCCGACACCTAAAGGAAAGCCGCAGGACTACTACAATAAAACTCGACGGGGGGTAGGCTATGTCACGCCACCGTCAACTCCAGAGAGTTCATACGCAGAAGACGTAAAGCATTCTCACTCGTCCGATGCATCGACTTGGGATTCCGATACCAGCATCGGATCAGTCTTCAAGAAAGTACTGTCAGCCAATATGACATCAGCACAACCTCAAGAAGATGAAAGCCAAACGCCAGAATTCTTTGAAGAAGAACCTTGGACTCAACGCTTGGGAGAACGTGGGAGTCCCGTTTTGAACTACGTAAACCTCCCACCGAGGACGAGGTCAAGCAGATCGACCTTGGGGATGGATCTTCTTCCAAACCCATCTTCGTCAGCAAAAGCCTAAAAGGAGAAGACCGAGAATCTTTAATCCAGCTGGCTAAAGAGTATATCGACATCTTCGCCTGGAGCTACGAAGATATGCCAGGACTTGACCCCCAGATCGCGATGCATAGGTTGAACATCTTACCTGATGCCAAGCCTATCAAACAACAACAGCGACGCTTCCGTCCGTACATCATGAACGCCATCGATCAGGAGGTGGACAAGCTCTTGACCAGCGGCTTCATCCGTAAAGAACAACACCCAGATTGGGTAGCCAACGTCGTCCCCATCACCAAGAAAAATAGGAAGATACGAGTTTGTATCGACTTCAGGGACCTCAACTCTGCCTGCCCGAAGGATGAATTCCTGCTTCCAATCACCGACGTGATGATAGACAACACATGTGGCTCTGAGTGCATGTCTTTCATGGACGAGTATTCGGGCTACAACCAGATCAAGATGTTCCCCGATGACGCAAAACACAAGTCATTCAGGACTCCAAAGGGCGTTTTATGCTACACAGTGATGCCCTTCGGCTTGAGAAACGCTGGTGCGACATACCAACGAGCTATGAGCACCATTTTCTGTCAGCATCTTCGCAAGACAGTCGAATGCTATGTTGATGACATCGCAGTCAAGAGCCGTCTTAAAGGAGATCACCTGCAAGACCTCAAGACAGTCTTCGATCTCATGCGGGAGCACCAGCTCAAGATGAACCCCGCTAAATCCTTCCTAGGGGTTTCTAGCAGAAAGTTTTTGGGTTTCATCATCACGGCGAAAGGCATTCATGTCGATCCCGAGAAGACCAAAGCCAACCTCGATATGGACCCTCCGAAGAACCTTCGAGAACTTCGAGGCCTACAGGGGCGTCTGGCATATATCCGGAGGTTCATAGCAAACCTTTCTGGCAAATGCCAACCCTTTACTCAGCTCATGAAGAAGGGAGTCTCTTACGTATGGACAGAAGAGTGCCAAAAGGCTATCGACGACATCAAGGCTTATCTGACAAGCCCGCCAGTCCTGGTGGCACCCGTCGCCGGCAAACCATTTATCCTCTACGTTCGTGCCATGGATCATTCTTTCGGTGCTCTGCTAGCTCAGAACAGTGATACAGGCTATGAGCAAGCAATCTACTACCTCAGTCGAACTCTGATCGGGGCCGAACACCGGTACAACCCCGTTGAAAAGGAGTGCTTGGCTCTGGTATTTGCCATCCAAAAGACTCGTCATTACGTCTCGGGCCAGACAATTCATGTCATTTCCCGAGTCAATCCGCTCAGAGTCCTCATGACGAAGCCAGGATCATTAAACTCCCGACATGCCATATGGGCGATCTTGCTAACGCCATACGACATGGTGTTTGTTCCACAAAAAGCTGTTAAGGGTCAAGCTCTAGCCGACTTCTTAGCTGCACACCCCATCCCAGAGTTCTCAAGACTCTATGAAGACATCCCGGATGAGGTCCAAGAATCAAACGTCACCGAAGAAGGCTCCGTCTGGCGGATGTTTTTTGATGGCGCTTCAAGAACAGGCCCCAAAGGCCAAATCATCGCTGGAGTGGGGGTGGTATTAGTCTCCCCCGATCAGCTGGTCATCCAGCGTGCTTACTCCCTTTCAAAGCCGTGCTCCAACAATGTTGATGAGTACAACGCGCTCATTATGGGACTCCAGCTAGCACAACAGCTGGGGGTATTTGGAAGCCTACGGCGACTCAAAATTCGTCGTAAACCAGATCAGAAGGCAATACAAAGTTCGCCATGAAGATCTGATCCCTTACCATGAAGTTGTATTGAACATCATTTCAACCTTTACCGAGTTCTTTATCGAACACGTACCTCGTCTACAAAATCTGGAGGCTGATGCCCTGGCTGGCCTCGCAGCCTCATTGGCAGTACCCCTCGGGACTCAATACTACGTCACAGTGGTGGGTCGAGACTTGGTCTGTCCTAAAAACAACCTGTGCTTACGAGTGGCCCATGCTATGTCAACCAGTGCCGGTGTTAATATCTGAGACTGGAGATTCCTGTTCATCGACTTCGCTGTCTACGAAATTCTCCCAGAGGACCCGAAAGAAGCCGTCTCAGTCAGGAGACGCACTTTTCGATTCTACTACGATATGGCTACTAAAATGTTGTACCGACGCTCCTACAATGGACTTCTCCTTCGATGTTTGTCCAACGAAGAAGCAGCCGAAGCCCTTCGAGAAGCTCACGATAGAACCTGCGGGGCCCATCAACCTGGCCCTAAGTTGCAGGACCGACTGCGACGCATGGGCTACTACTGGCCAACCATGGCCGCTGACGCTGTTGAATATGCTAAGAAGTGCCATGCGTGCCAGCTTCATGCAGACTTCATTCATACACCGTCAGAACCACTACATCCTACAGTCGCCTCCTGGCCCTTCGAAGCTTGGGGCATGGACATTGTGGGACCAATCACCCCTCCTTCATCGAGAGGATACCGTTTCATCCTAGCCATCACTGACTACTTCTCCAAATAGGCAGAAACAGTTCCACTGGCAGAAGTGAAAAGCTCCAGGGTGATCAGCTTCATCAAATACCATATCATCTACCATTTTGGAGTACCCCGGAGGATCATCCACGATAATGGTCCTCAGTTCATCAGCCATGTTTTCAACAGATTCTGTGACAATAATCGCATTCAAAACGTGGCATCAACCGCATACAATCCGGCAGCAAACGGATTGGCCGAGGCGTTCAACAAGACTATCATCAGGCTACTCAAAAAGGTCGTGTCATCCAATAAACGCGACTGGAACGAAAAGCTCGGCGAATGCCTTTGGGCCTACCGCACGACGGTACGGACACCGACAGGCAACACACTATTCTCCTTGGTCTACGGGAGCGAAGCAGTACTGCCTCTCGAGATCCAGATACCCTCTCTCTGTGTAGCGATCACAAACCAACTCATAGAAGAGGACAATCAACTTCGTCGTCTGCGGAAACTGGAGGCACTTGACGAAAAGTGACTCCTAGCTCAACAACGCATCAAACTTTACCAAGCCCGTATATCACAGGCTTTCAACAAAAAGGTCAAGCAGAGGACTTTTCAAGTAGACGACCTGGTTCTGGCAGTTTGGAGGCCGATGGTGTTGACTCACAAAATACCAAGAAAGTTCGAGCCCAAGTGGAAAGGACCTTTCATCATCGAAACGGTATACTCAAACGGTGCTTACCGCCTCGCCAAACCCAATGGGGACTTGTTCATGATGCCCATCAACGGCAAGTTCCTGAAGAAGTATTACTCTTGACATCTTCCAGACATGTACTTCCATAAGGGGATCTGTGGACCCAATCATCAGGGCTCACATATAATTCCCTTCCACAAAATCATACGCTTCCGGAACCCAGCTGTTCCGTGGCATCCTCAAGTAGAAGGACAACCACGTCCACATCACCTGTGAGTTGTCCCCCTACACCCTACAAAGTGGAATCTTACATCCCATAAGACTACGCTACCCATCATGTTTACCACGTCCACATTACCTCTGAGTAAACATCCCGTACAGTCAGCCCCTGCGTTGCCGTACATTAATCGTAGAACTTCCACGTCCACATTACCTCTGAGTAGTTCCGCGTATCCTCTAGAATCATTCCTACCACGTCCATAACACCTCTGAGTGGGAAGATTCTATCATTTTGAATTCCATATTTGCCACGTCTACATTACCTATAAACAAACATGTTGGTTCTTTCAAACTTATTATCTGTACCTAAAAACCAAGGTGCGCAAAAGATAATAGGTCCACACAAATCATCAAAGTTCATGACAGCAAAAATGAACACATCACGGAAAATTGTGTACTTCTTTATTTTCTAAAAAAAGGGAGAGTAAAGGATTACACTATCCCCAGCAAGAGTTACAAATACACAAAGAGAAGAGACTACAAGCCCTAAACATCCCCAAGATTGGCTGAAAGCTCTTCAATCCGACGCCTCAAGTCTGCCGCCCGAGTCTCCATAGTCGCCAAGACTCGACGTTCAGCTTCTTGACGCATCGCTTCAATAGCCTCAGGAGAAGTATCATTTTCATGCTTCTCATCCAGCTGCTGCCGCTGCTGAGCCAAAGTAAGAGCCCGATGGGTAAAAGCTGCCTCCTCTTTCTTGAATGCTACGTGTTCAGCCTGGACACGCTCGGCGTCTAATAAAAGTCGGGCCCGTTGGTCCTCAAGGCGGCAGATCTGGGCATCAATCTCCGCGATACTAGTGTCCAACACATCTCACACCTCCACTATCTCCCGCGTAGACTGAGATAATCGCTCCACTGCAGCTTCAGTCTCAGCCACTTCGCGTTCCTAGACACTCACGGTGGCCTGGTAAAAAGACTCGGTCTCGGCGATCAGCTTCTCCTTCTCCGCATCTATCAGGACGGAGAGGTCGTTTCGCTAGATACGCTGTAGTTCGAAAATCCGCTGGTCCAACTCAACCACGGAGGCTTCTAGAATGTCGGCCATATGATCGTGGCCCTGATGAAGACGGATCAGGTTGATATGAGGCATTGCCAGAGTTCTTGCCATCGCAAAACTCCCATTGGCGTCCATCACAGCCGATACACCCCTCTACAGCATTTTATACACTGCCTCGATGATGATTTCACGTATTCATCTGCATCCGCCAGCACCTGTAGCGTCATAGCAGGAGTCGGAGGAGCTGCTTTAGCAGGTGGACCGCAAGAAGGCCTGCCTGCCTCAATTCGCAAGGCTGGACCCTCAGTATCAATAGGATCTTCATCAACAGGGGCTTGACTACTAGCCCGAGGAGCCAAAGGAACAGAAGAAGCCGAGACAGGCGTCGAGATAGTACCCTAAGTGGGAGGAGCAACAGAGGGTTCCATCAAACCCTTACCCTACCCAAACTCGGAAGAACCCCCGACGTCAGTGGCCACCTCATCAGCCCCCAACGTGCTATCAGTAGTAAGTACTTCCCCTGGCAGAACGGAGAGATCAACACTTGCCTCCTGACTCGCCCCTGAAGTCAGGACCGCCAGACGAGTCTCCTCATCAAATCCCTCTACAGGGACAGGATCTGTCGCTACCTCCTGATCGGTAGCCACCTCAGCTTCCGCTGCTGAGTCTGGGGTAGGACTCGGCAATGATGCAGCCGACCTCCCCTCATCATGACAAGGAGGGGAATCAACCCTCTTCTCTGTTCCAACCATATATGTTGCCTCCACAACAGACTCTTGCAACTCTGGAGCGACGTCATCCGAAGACGACGAACTCCACTCCACTCCATCATCATGAAGCCCCATGTTCGCTGGACCCTCAGCGCCCAAGGCCTCCACGGCATCTGGCAACATCCCGGAAGTTGCTGCAACCTCCGCATCTCTTTTAACAAAGTCTAGAGATACTAAAACCTCCGCAGGAACAACATCTTCAGGATTCTCCTCCATTGGAGACATTACCATCGGAGGAATGCGCTCGTCAGAAGAGCTTGCCACCTCCTTCAGTTTACTGATACCCAGTTTCGAAATACGGGTCTTCTTCTTCGGTGATCCGTACAAGAAAAAAAGCACAAGTCACCAAACTGACAAGATGAGCCAAAATTACGGAGGACTCTTTACCTCAGCAAGAGCTGATTACACTGGCGCTACAGACGGCATTCCTGTAGCCTTTGGAGTCGTGGCTTTTCTTGGCCTTTTTGTTACAGACGAACCGGCTTCTGCGTCGGCCCGTCTCTTCCCAACAGAGGGATCTCTCACTGATGCTGCAGCAGCAGCCCGATATCCCGCCAATTCTGGTGGACGATATGACCGAGCCTCTATCAATATATTCGTCGTAGCCTCCAGCTGAGTTCCAATGATGAAACTAGTCTTCCTATCATAACCTGGAGACGTAGTATTCATTGTGCAATACAGTTTAACGGCCGAATACAGGATCTGCGGCCGAGGGTTGCGAACTGGCGCAGTAAAATGAACACCAGTGCACCCGGTATTGTAGTATTGCCAGTCCGAGGCTCCATCCAGCAAATTCCCGATGAACCCCAGACTGTTACTGGGATTCCGTAACATTAGCTGGGTATAGCCAAACTGGCGAGCAAACCGGCTGGGCAGATATGGCTCCAGATAACACCTATTTTGGTTGTGGTAAACCAAGTGAGAAGGCCGAATACTTTACAACCAACGAAAACCCCATTTCGGCAGAGTAATCGCATCTTCACCTGAGTCGTCTAAATCTTGGTCAGCCTCGAAACCTTTAAAGATGGGGCCGACCATGACAATCTCCCACCCCTGAAGGTAGGACAAAACTCTCCTGCAAACGGGGACGCCAGTGTGTAACCACTTCCTCTTGTAGAAGCGGCAGATAAAGGCATCACCTTCAACGTGATCCTCCTCCGGAACTGGACTCATCACGTTCGGATGATGCAGAATCAACCATCCCATAAGGTAATAGAATGGTAGTTCGGCCCGGGGAAAATTATCGTTTCTACCTCTCCCATGGATCACATCATCAGCAAAGGTCCTCAAACCCCGCAACAGGTTACGCACCATCGCGGGGAGGAGAGCTATAGGACGACCAAAGACCAATTTCACGACAGGCAAAATGAGGTTCCGGTGTACCCTCTCCACAGCACCAGATCCGCCCGCAAACACACAATCCCGGAGCCATGTCATCAGGTATGCCGTTAACACCGCCTTAGATGACATCCGGTGCGCACAGTGCCAGAAGCAGCTATACACATTCTCGCCACTCTTATTTGAACAGGGGGCCCTCTCATCTAGCCGACTCATCTCGGAAGTTACTTCCGCGGGTTTCAGCCCTTGCGGAGTCGTAAATCGGATCTTCGAGGAATCCTCCAGATCCTGCTTGAAGACGTAATCTCTCCAAGCAGTCACATGAGACTGAGTCCTGCCTTTGTCCTTCCGTTGTATCAGATAATGATGGCTCGCCACCTCTTTGAAAACAACCATCATCTCTGGGTCCTTATTTTCCAGAACAAGGATCTCTTCATTCGATGGGAAATATTCCTCGTACGGTTCCAAGCCCCAAGGAAGATTGGATACTTCGTACATCTCATGGAGAGCCAACCCCAACTCCCCCACCGGAGTAAAGAAGGTGCCAGTCTGGGCATTGAACAATTCCAAGAGTGCAAGGAACATAGGCTTATTGAGATCCACGCCAGCCTGTGTGGCACGGATAGCGGCCGTCAGCCCAATCTCCTTAAGCTCAGCCTTGAACTTCGAGAGCACCCAAATGGTCAACTCGTCCCACTTCGGCATGTGGTGACACCAACCTTCAACCCTAAAGCCACCTTTCGGATACATGACCCTCGATGTTAGCATCCGATTTGCAAAGGTCGAAGCACTAAAGGCAAAGGTGTCATTTGGGACCTCACTATAGAGGCTCCCAGGACGCAAAGTTCAGCAACTAAACGAGGGATCGGCTCGCGAAGCGGCCAAGGTATCCCTCTGATTCGAGGTAGCATCAATTGAAAGAGTACCTTCCAACGCCCCGCCTTGAGAAGGAGTAAGTTCCCAGGACATCCTTCTCTTGGAAGCTAAACGGTAGAAGGCCGTCAGCGACAACTGGCGGTCAAGTTGTCGCATGTACAGAACCATGCCTTTTGCAGAAAAAAATGAGTCTTCTTTGATCTTCAGTACCTTCGCCTCAGTGGAGATCAGGCGGTCGCCGAACAAAAAGGCAAGTTTTAAGAAGGTTACATCCTCGGATTCAGCAGATTTCAGTTTTCTGCAATCCATCATACTCTGAAGGAAAATCGGCAACTGATTCTGGATCTGTAGCATTCTCTCAGGAGGTTGATTCTCTAAGATAGCATCCTTCGCAGGGTTGATAACCGCCTCGTCAAAATTAACCCCCATTTGACAAAGAGAAGCATCCAGAAGGACTTCATTTAGCAAAGGAATTGTCATCAACACTAACACAACAAAAACAAAAGTCAGGCAAAGAAGACAAAGTATGTCAAGCAACCTGGCACATCATCAGGGTGTAAACCCACGTACGCCAGCAAAAGCTTCGGCACATCATCAGGGTATGAACCCATGCGCTTCAGCATAGAGGCTTCGGCGCATCATCAGGGTGTAAACCCATGCGCGTCAGCAGAGGCTTCGGCACATCATCAGGGTGTAAATCCATGCGCGTCAGCAGTTAAACCTCGGTACACAATAAAGGCCTAAACCTATGCACGTCGGCGGGATAAAACCTTGGCGCATCATCAGGACAGAAGTACATGCACGTCGGCAACGGAGAGTTAGGGCACACCAACTCAGCCGTATGATCCAAAGCTCGTCTGAACAAGAAAAATAGTGGAAGAGACGACATCCACCCGTCACTGCGGGTCGAACGTCGGCCGGAGTCACAATGGTGACAGGAGCACCCTCTTCGGCAAACTTCGCGACAGCCTCTACAGGCTCTTCCCTTTGCCTCATCCCTTGCCAGCACCGCCGTGAGGAGTCTTGGGAGCCATTCCTTGAGAGAAGAAAGTTAGGGTTTTTTTGAAGAAGAACTCTAAAAGACAAAAGCAAAGAGAAGAGGAACTCTTTCTCTCTCCATCTCACGCCTATTTATAGGCTTGGTCACACGCATGAACCGATGAAGTGTGACCTCAGCCGTCGCCTTGGGTTCTGTGAAGAGATAACCGCAAATAAAATCGAAAAGATCATCATTTATCTTTCTTGGTTATCGAGGTGTTATCGTTTGCATTAACTGAGCGAAGCATGCGCCCCGATAGTTATGCGCCCCAACCGCCATGCTTCTTATTCAAAGTATTCCAAAACTTGTCCAAAAGTTTTGAAAACTTTGAAGGGGGTCTTATAGAAGCATGGAATTTCAGAACCTGAAGACCTATAAGCCAGACACTACATGCGCCAGAGCTCGGACAAAGTACTTTACACAGCAAAAATAACAAATATGGACATTGAAAGAGGACTTTTTATTACAAATAAAAGTCTGTTACATGTCTAGAAAAGATTGTACAAAGGAGAATTTCTACAAAAGAAAAGATCCTAAGTCTACAGCCAGCAGCCACCATGTGCCCTCAAATAGGCGTAGCAATCACCATGCGCCCTCAGTCGGGCGCATCCCACCATGCACCCTCAGCAGGGCGCATCCTTTCAGCAGCTCAGTTATGTGCATCCCTTCGGCAGCTCAGTTATGTGCATCCCTTCAGCAGCCCAGTTATGTGCCGCTCTTTCAGCTAGGCTCACCGTCGTCTAAATGCTTCGACTAATGAAGCATTTATTGAGCAGAACGAGGGTGGCAATCAACCCTCTAGCTGGAGGAAGAGCTCCCCAAACCGAGAAAGAGAAGAGCACCGCAAGCCGACCTATGGCCAAAGGAGGCTTCGAAAGAGCCTCCAAAGGCGAAGGAAGACCGTAATCGAAATCGCGGCTAAAGGAGCAGCTTTCAACACAACCAGAGTGGGTGACACCCACTTTGAAGGAAGAAAGAGCCCCCAAAGCTGCGGCACCGCCATTCCGATCTGCGGCTCTTCCAGAATAACGGAGACGAGGCTCGAGCATCCATATCTTTGGATGCAACAAGCACCTTCCGCCTGCCTCGGAAGCCCTCGACTCCGACTTTTGGAAGTAACAGTCACCTTCAAGTGCATCAATGAAGACATTGCGTCGCATCTTCACCCTCGGGAGCATCTCATCAACAGAATGCATCCGAGTAAACAAGTTCATATCGGAAGAACGTGAGAGAACGAGAAGCAAACTCTCTCCATGCCACTATTTATAGGCCGGGCAAATCAAACCCATGCGCCAAATGGATGGCTCTCCAAATTCCGTATAATGAATTTACATTAAATGGATGAACCGGACGCTTCGAATTCAGCCAAGTCAAAACGGCTATTTAAAGCACTCGAAGATCGTAACAGTTGCACCATTAAAGACGTGTCACGAAGCGGATGCGCCGGCTAGACCGCGCATCACACAGACGCGCCCTTAAACATCAAGCGCATCACACAGACGCACCCTTCAGCACCAAGCGCATCATAGGGGATGCGCCCCCATGCGTCGCCATACGCCTAGTGGAACGTCGATCGATGCGCCCACTCAGCTGTCCATCGAATGTCGAAAACATTAAATGCCGAACTGACAGAGTTGGCAGCACGTCTCCCGAAGTCTGAACAGTTGACAGCTTTTTCATAAGACGAAACGTCGCCAACGTCAGCACCATCATTACTTTCCTCCGACGGCTACTGTCACGTGGCCACCCAACCACTCGCATGCGCCTCTGCAGCCATGCAAACAAATCTGCATGCGCCTCAGACTTTTCACTGATCCCTAAAGTCAGAAGGAAAGTCACCATTAAAGCTCTGCATGCGCCTCAAAAGCCATGCGTCCGAGACTTCTCTCTGATCCCGAAAGACAGGAGTTAAGTCACTACTGAAGCCTCGCATGCGCCTCAAAAGCCATGCGCCCCGAATGGTTCGTGACTCCTAAAGGTTACGAGCCAAAGCCTCCTCATGCGTCCAATCCTAGGCGCATCCTACCAAATCATTCTCCATCAAATCCGAGATCTCTGAGCCATGGGTCGATGACACATGTCCTTTGACTCAACTCACCCAAGATCTCAGCAACAGAAAGATCTTCCCCTCTGCTACGTGCCGGCCCACAACAGCAGCATGAAGAATTCAACCCCTCGATCAGGGCGCATCGTTCATAAGCCTCCATCAGCAATCACCACGTGGCGTCCCCGCGTCCAGGCGCATCCTACATATGCGTGCATGAGCAGCCAGCCTGCAGACTATAAATAAGAGGGATCATTTCCTTCACAGACACACAGAGCAACGAAAAAAACGAACAAATACACCACTAGAGAGGCAGATACAGACACTCAACGTCTCCCTCCTCTCAGCAAGCTCCAGCACCCAGAGCAATCCAGACCTTCAGAGAAC